>JARHVA010001265.1:1660000-2260000 GCA_037957365.1 Torreya grandis
ATAAGATGGGCATGCTTTAGAAGCATGTTCTCCACACTTACACAATTTTTGAATTATCCAAAATACACAATTATATGATTTAGATACACATTTGTGGTAGAATTCAATATATTAGTACCATTGTTATACATAGTTTCAACATGATAAATATCTAAGGTGCATGTGATATGTAATGTGTGCCTAATATTATAAAATACAAATCATTTTTAGATTTAAACAATTTAAAGGACTATTACCACCCACCAAGTCAAAATTTTACAAACTATATCTAGCCAATCTACTACACTAGTTGGTTCACTTTTTTTTATGGTTGAGATGATTAAATAACTCAATATTTCCAAGCTTTTAGGTTGGACTCATCTAGCCTCACTAGTTTGATAGTGTGTGTTGACTAGGTTATAAGTAAATTCATGTTTATGAGTAAATTAATCACACTTAAACTAATACATCTAATTGCTAACATAGATACTAAAATGATGTCTAGGGATTTGACCATATAAACTACCAGAGAAAAATAAGGACAATTTTCATGTCCCCTTTCCCTTTGTTTCTCATTTATCACTATCATTAGACATAATTTATGAATATTAAAATAATAAGTATATTAGGAAGTTATTCCTACATACAATGATTTATCTCTAATAATATGTCAATTATATAACAAATCATTTTTATGTATTATCTAAGTACCACATATCACTCTACTCTCACATGATTTAATGTCTCCTTCACATACCACTAGGTATATAGAAATGATGATGTTATTCCACATGTTGTTGGGAATATATTGAGGTCAAGCATATCAAGAGCTTTGGTATATAATTATTATAGTATATATAAAGGGATACCTATTGGATTAATAAGGAACCAATCCATTTCCCATAGACAATTTTGTTCAAATGGCTAGAAATGGCCAAAGATTTGTTTTATATAATACACAACTACTTCATGGTGATAATTGTACTACATGGAAAACCAATGTGAAGACTCACATAGAAATTAAATATATTTGGTCAATTTTTTACATCACATTCACCTTACATGCCTCAAATTTTGATTGGTAGTGAAATTTTGACAAAGTGAACCAGAAGGCAAAGTTGATCATTATGTTTGGCATATCAGATGAGGTCTAACCTCATTTTTGAGATGCTATTATAGCCAAAATGATTGGGAAAAACTATATAATATCTATGAGGCTAATAAATAGAATACCATACTTCATGTAATGCACTACATGGATAAAAAATGACTTCAATTTATAACTGACATTTGTTAATCAAGTAAAACTAAGAATTCTACCAATGAGATGACAAGGAACTCACTAATGGGCACATAATGTATATGAGACCATTGATACTCTTATTTGAATTTAGATAATAATGTTATTCAAACTTGTTGAGGTATTAATTAGGTATGGATAAGGAAACTATGCTAGATTTATGGTAATACTCCTTTGATGGTGTTGATTTCAAGGTTGGTGGATCTTGAAAACGGTAAGGGTGGGTAAGTAATACTTGAATTATTGCCTTATGTTGTAATTAAAATTGATTACTAGGTGTATTTTTTTTAATTTTTATCCATATCTCTCCATCTCTATCTTTTTTTATCCTCAAAATTTACTAGGATACCTAAAATTTCATTCTGTATCTTTTCTTCCTTGAGGTCCCATCTCCCAATTCCACTTCTATTAGCCACAAATCCCATTTTTTGTTTTTTTTGAGTTTTGACAACTTATTTATTTTTATCCTCTTGATTCAAATTTTTTTCATAGTTTTCATTTCCCTTTTATTATATTTTATCCATCTTGGAATTTTTTTCCAATTTTTCCATTTCAATTATGAAATTACCCTTGCCCTCATCAATCATACCTAGAGAATGCAAAAAAATTGTAAACATACTTTTACTCCTTTTTTAATCCAAATTAAAAATGTGCCTTATTTATTATGTCTTAAAACTTGTTTTTATATCCCATGTAAAAAAAAAAACATTGGTTATGGTAGTCACTCTTACACGCACAAAAATCATGGAGGAATAACTCACCACATTGAAATCCCAAGTCACTGAGTTAACTGATAGGATGCATGGACCGAATCATCAGAATAGCCTTCTCCTCAACAATTTCCAAAAGGAATATTATTCATATAATAGTTTCTCATCTCCACATAAATAATGTGGGCCTAAGTTGGACTTTTCATAGTTTAATGGTATACATCCTACTAGATGGATATATTGAGTGTAGTAATTGTTTAACCTTCATAATACTTATTCTGTTAGCAAAGTCCCACTGGATTCTTTTTACTTAGAATAAGAAGCACTTCAATTGTACCATTGGTATATCAAGTCAAATGATGAACCTAATTAGAAAACCTTTGCATCCTTACTTATTGGTAGGTTTTCTCTTTAGACATTCAAGGACTTTATAAGATCTATTACCAAACTTTGATATACAAGCACCATTCATGATTATCAGATTGAATTTGAGAATCTACCTAATCACACTAAAGGGTTATCAAATGACTTCTTCAAGATATATTGTATTAGTGGCCTCAAAGATATAATCCTATTAGAGGTAAATTTTTTTGATCCCACTAACTTTATGGTCATCTCAGGTTTGGCTAAGTTAGTAGAATATAGAATTTCAGTACAACGTTGACTTCCCACTTTTCCACCCATAAAGAACATAACAAACTACTGGATAACCACAACCACACCAATCAAGTGCCTTATTGAGGTAGATATGTGGGATAATAAGGTGAAAGGATCATGTTATAATTGTGATGAAAAATGGGTTAAGGGTCACTAGTGCATCACACAAAAGCTTTGCTTTCTAAATGTAGACTCATTGCTAGAGCAAGATAGGAAGCATGATATCCAAGAATTCTAGGATACTCAAGCATAATAAAGCCCCTATAATGAATCCATGGCTCAGTAATCCCAACTCAAGATATCTCTCCATGTACTCATAGGTGTTAAAACCCCTTAAACCATGAAGGTTAAGGGGTTTTTTAAAAAAGATTCCTCTCACAATCTTCATTGACTCTAGTAGCATGCATAATTTCATCGATCCCCTCATTACTAAACATGTAGATTGATTTATACACCCTTATTATAGATTTTAAGTCATGATTGATAATGGGTAAAAATTAAACTATAAAAGGAAGTATCATAATGATCATATTGTGATAGGAAATTACATTCTTTGCTCAAATATGTTTTCCCTATCGTTAGTGATGCAAGAACATCAAGCTAGAAAACTTCATATTTGTGTTTTTATCAATAAGAGCTCAAAATTGGTCAACATTAGAATGAAAATGTGTGTATATAAACCTTTTAAGTTGAATTTATTTAGGTCATTTGGATCCCTAAGAGTCCTAGGAGTGATTTTTGTGAGTGTTTTGAGTTTTCTCTCTAAAACCAATAATTTGAAAATTCAAATATTGTCACTAAGACAAGAGTGACCCAAGCATGATAAAAATGTTGTAAAGAGATAATATTGGTGTGAAGGTCCAAGAATCCTTGTAAAAGGTGTTTTATGTCATATAAATTGATATTAATAAGGTGAGGAGTCAAGTTTTAGTCATGAAATCAAAAACCTCACATTGAAATTGTAATTAAAGAAGTTTGGGATTATAATTTACATAACCAACCTTGAAGTTGGTTGAGAAGAAGTTATACATGATTCTTAGAGAGGAAAGGAGAGAATATGGAGAGAGGGATATCCAAGGAGAGGGAGGAAAATAGATAATGACAAAATGTTCAAAACCCTCATGAAAGATGAATAAGTCCATTAATGGACTTTATTATAATGAATGTTAATTAAATAAATTAAGATAAGTTTTGTTATTATGTTGTTTCCATTTAAAATTATTTTGATTTTTATTTATATATGTTAATTTTTTTAGATGAGCCCTAGAGGCTATGTATACATAGTTCCTATGTGTGAGTATCTGCAAAATTTGAAGGATTGTTGATTACAATCAAGAAGGAAAGGTTTGGACCAATTGTTTTAGGGGAAAGAAATAAGAATAATTATTTGTGAAATTTTATGTAAATGTGTTAAGGATTATATATACCTTTTTTCAACTAAGTAAACATTTTAAAGTGAAGAAAACTCAAAAAAATCAACCCTGTTTCAAGACCTTTGTTCACATTTGTGACAGTTCAGGATTTCAAAGGAAGTGAAAATTGTGAAAGCATTTGTGGAAAGAAGACCTTTGTTACAATGAATATTCTCTTGTAATTAATAAAATATGTTATATAATGATAATTAATATATTTCAAATGGGAATTAAATGATAAATAATTGAATGCATAGTCAGCTTAGGGATAATACCTATTTTCACAGTTGATGAATTTTATATTCTCTTATGTTAAAGAATGGAGAGTTTTATTTGAGACCGCATGGTTTCTCATTGGTTTGGTAGACTATGAGAATGGAAAAATGATGATAGATCAAGATAATATCCTTTGAGACCTTATAATGGTTGTTAATTATTCTCAAACTATTTAGACCCTACAGGTGCATTAAAACCCCCTATTTCCAATCATATATTGTCTAGTGAATGGATGTGTGGGTATAATAACATAATAGGTAGGTATTTTAGTGAAATATGGACATAATTATGATGAGATAGATCATGATAATGGCCTAGGTGAGGCACATAATGTATTTAAGGTACATATTCCCTTAAAAACCCTATACAGTCAACAAAAAAGGTACACAATCCATTGCATTTTATTGTGTTTGGGTATTGGATGGATTTAAAAAGGATTATAAATAATTTGGATAGATATAAGGGTTGAAAATAAACCTATATGTGGTATTTAAGTACTTTTAAACTTTTTAAAACTCAAAATATGGAATTATGTAGCCTCTCGGCCTGTGTAAAAGCATAACTAGGGTTTTTAGAGGAAAAATCCCATAAAATTTGATGTAACCATAAAAAAATGATGAAAATTAATGATATTACCTAATTTTATGTGAGGAAACTAAATAAAATGGTTTTGGTTTGATTAGATGTCGTACAGTATAGATTTTGGGACTAAGGGTGTGCTTAAGGGCTAATAAGCCTAATTTGGAGAACATTTACAAAGGAAGTATGGGTTAAATGTGGAGTTAGGATATGAAAGTTGAAAAGACATGGAAGAGGATAGAGGGTGCTTAAAATTAGTCTTATATCCTATGGAATCCCGATAGATTTGGTAAACCAAGTGAAAAACATAAAAAAAAGACTACAAGCCTAAGGAGGTCATTGTGACCTTGAGGTGTGGAATGAGAGTATGAAGATTTTATGATAACTTTAAGAAGGATATAATAGGTGTAAAAAGATCATATAATACCATAAAATAAATAATATTTAGTCCTTAATACCTATGTCAAGATTTTGTCCTTGAGACCTAAGAAAATTGCCTAAGAAAGAGCTAATGTGTGAGGGGTGTCCAAAGAAGGTTGAAGGGGGAATGGTGATGAGTTGAGATAGTAATTGTAAAATCACAAGGGATTATTTTAATATAATATAAAGGTTTTTAATACTTGAACAAATAAATAATGGATACACACTATATATCCTAGTGTGCAAGTTGGTAGAGATTAATGGAGATGAGTCCTTGTAGACACAAAGTCAAGCTTTGAAAGTGATATTTATTGAGACCAGAGCCATGAATGAATGTTTGGATACTTATAACTAATACCTATGCATCACTTAGTTAGATGTGATATGGTCCTAGGGGTGTAGTGGCTCCACACACTAAGACCTATTCTATGGGAATTCTTTGAGCTTTGGATTTAATTCACTGATAGTGGCCAAAAGCACACCTTAAAAGGGTTATTGAAAAGATCTTATAACATCATACATTTGAATCACATGTAAACTATTTTTAATAAAGTATCACATGAGGTCATTACTTAGATTTACTCCATCTAACTCTAACTCCCTGCTTATACTAAATACCCTATTAATTTACAATCCATCTTTGACAAGCATGCAACCTTATTTACAAAGCCAGTGGGTTGACCCCCTTCAAATCCTAAATATCATCACATTTCATTCCTTATAGGAATCATCCCACCTAATATCTATCCATACCGCTATCCCCATCTATAAAAAACTGAGACTAAATAACTAGTACGGGAACTCCTCAAGTCTAGAATTATTCACCCAAGCACCAACCCATACTCCTCCCTAATTATTATTATCCACAAAAAGATGGGTTGTGTCACCTTTGAATTGAATTTTTTGCCCTTAAACACCTCACTATTAAAGATAAGTTTCTAATAATGGTCATCAATGAGCTTCTTGATGAGCTCTATAGGGAATTTTTTTTTCTCTAGATTGGATCTATTAGTGTAGGTTTTTATTTTTCCCTATTATTTAATTAGGGAAATTATATTTGTGCATACATGGATTTTTCCTACATTTTTGGGATAGGCTAGCTTATGTGGAGATGTGTGTCATAGATGTGTCATAGGTGTCATAAGTAACTCCCTTGATGGGAGTTACTTCTCTATTCTTAGCACCTTGTCACCACCTTTCATGGAGGAGTTACAGTCTATTCTTGGGGTGCCTTGACCACCTTTTGTGGAGGAGTTACTTATGTGCTCTCCTATATGTATTCTTCACTTTTGGCCATCTCAATTTAATCAGATATTGGGTTTTCTCCTATTTTGTCTTGTGCAATTTATCTTGTATAATTTCAAATTGCTTTAGCATCTGTGTGGTGTGCACTTGCTTCATCTCATGTGATCACGTCTCCATTACATTCACATTATCCATATTTTGGCAACAACTCCAATATGGTATCAGATCCACCCTGATAATCGTGTGTCTGGTTATGTTAGTAGTTTATTCTAAAATTCTTACTTTGCTTTCTTAGTAGTTTTTTGTTTAACTCCATTGAATTTGAGAGTTTTGGTAGAGTTTCTTGAAAACTCATACAAATCCATATGGAAATATGTTAAAAAAATTACTTCTATTGAGTTTCATTCAGATCTCCCTTTAGATATCTGAGTTAAAATTCGCCAAGACATCTTGTATAGATCTGTTGTGGCTTCAACAAGGTAGAGGAATTCTTTTTTTGGTCATTCTGTAGGAAAATATAGGTCTTGGATCATCTATAACTTGAAAGTTTTGTGCCTCAAATGCTTCAGCTCAGCCAAAAAAAATTGTCTGATCTGCTCCAACATGTCGCCAAAATTCTCCTTGCAGTCTTTGAGTAATGCATTCCCTATCTATTGAGGCTAACTTTGACAGTGTTGCTATCTATGTGGCATTGTTGTTTGAGTGGTATTAAAATGTTTAGATGCCTCAGTGATGTTTTTTTTGGAGGGGGAAGGCATGGATGCTGCTGCCACATTGGTAGTGATTAGCTGACTCACCTTCTAGCCGACCTTGCCGCTGACCTTACCGCCCTTCAGAGCTTTTTTGGTTTCCAACACCCATTTGGTGGGCCCACACTCTCTTGTTGATTGGTAAATCTACTTTTGATAATTATTCTAATCTAAAATCAGTCATTTAATTTTTTGGATTAAAGTCAAATTTAAAATTAGCATTAAAAAAAAAGCAATCTAAAGGTTTTCAAAACTTGTATCTTCGACCTAGGAAGACAAAGGGTGAGGCCCAGGTTAGCAAGAGGCTAATTAACCCTAAAAAAAACCTCATTTGGATCCCTCATTCTGTGTTGAGTCCAACGAGTGGTTGGAAGGCCACTTTCTCTCTCAAAATAGGCATTTTTTTAATGTTTTAGTGCTTTTTTTGCAAAAACACTAGTTTATGGGAAATTGAATCTTTAATATCTTGCAAATGGTAGCTCAGATATGGGTTCCATTTTTTGCAAAAGTGTTTGTAATTAAATTCTCCATATCTTAGGCTTATTATTTTTTAAAAATTTACTAGTTTATAAAGTGCCTAAAATTTGGGTCTCCCAGGACGCATTTTTGGCTGAGTCCAACGTCCTGTTTGCTTAAGTCTTGCACTAATTGCTCTAAGACACATCCTAAACTGAGCCCAATGTATTTTGAGCATGCACTTTAATATTTGGGGGGGCTCAACATTTTTGGGGGGGTGTGTTTTCTTTTTGTAACTTGCAAATCTTTGCTTTCATTCTCCATTCTGCATAAATTCACAACTTGCAATCAACACAACTTCACCTAAATTTATCTTAAAATGGATTCTTTTCAACTTAAACCCCTAACACCCTTAAAATACCATGGATGGAAGGTTAAAATGTCAATCATTCTTAGAAGCAAAGGGTTGTATAGGATCACCATGGGTACTGAAGTAGAACCTAGCACTGATGCTGAAAAGGTCAAGTGGTACAACTGTAGTGATGAAGCCTATGGATTACTGAGCTTTTCCATGTCTCTAAAACTTCTCTTCCATTTAGAAATTTCCAAGACTCCTAAAGACATATGGGACACCTTAGAACTCTTATTTGGGAAGCTTGATGAGATGAGAGGTCATGATCTCGAAAACAAACTCATAAGTCTAAGTCCTAGCAACTTTGACACCCTACATGGCTTCTTCACTAAGTTTAAGGACCTTAGATTGAAATTGAAAGAATGCAGGATAGAAAAGAAAGATGATCAACTTATCCTTTCTATTTTCACAAAGTTAGGTCTAAGCTATTCAGTCTTTGTCTCCACTTTTCATGCCACAAAAAGTGCCCTTGGCACTACATGGAAAATGCCTTCTTTGGATTCATTCATTGTCAACTTGACTAGGGAACAAGATAAGATAATTCAAATGGTCACAAGAAGTCTACTCAACCCCAAGCTTTGATAGCTAGAAATGGTAAGGATAAGACTTCAAAAAAGGAGAAGAAGAAAAAGAACAAGGACCAAGAGAAGAAGAAAGAAAACAATAATCCTGCCAAAAACAACACTAAGTCTTCCTCCTCCAATGATAAACCTAAGAAGGAGAAGGTTAAGTGTGCCTATTATAAGAAGAAAGGGCATGATGAACACAAATGCATGAAGAAATAAATAAATCACCTAACTCATCTTCTAGAGAAGCACACCATAGGTGTACCTGAGTCCATCAAGTAGAATTCATCTACCCAAGATTCTACTAAGGAAAAAGGCAAGGGTAAGGAGAAAGAAAAGGGCAAGGCCCTTATAGCAACTGTAGCTTCTACAAAATCATGGGTCATTGATTCGGGTGCTTCTCACCACATGGGCTCTTCACTAGTTGAGTTTTCATCTTTAGAGCCTTGTACCATGACTTCAATTAGTTTGGGTGATGACACATCAGTTTCTATTACAGGGAGAGGGTTAGTTGAAATGGAAGGAGGAACATTTAATAATGTTCTAAGTGTTCCTTCTCTTTCAACCAATCTCCTATTAGTGTACCAAATCACTCACATTGGTCAGGGCATGAGAGTTGAGTTTCACCAGATTTAGTGGCTATCAGGGAATTGCATAGTGATACTACAGTGGAAGTGGGTAGGGCAGAACACCAAGCAAGGTTATGTACCTTCTCACATTTTTCACCTAATTCTTCTCCAATAGCATTGCTAACTCATTTATATGAAGTTAGCAAATTGTGGCATGAGTGGTTTGGCCACCTTAACTACCACTACCTTGAGCAACTTTGCAAAAATGACATGGTCATTGGCTTGCCTCGTGTCCAATTCTCAAAAGGACTTTGTGAGGAGTGCTCCCTTGGGAAGCATCCTGAAGCAAAATTTGACATAGGCAAAGCTTGGAGGGCTTCACAACCTTTGGAGTTAGTTCACAGTGATGTATCGGGACCCTTTACCAAACCATCTTTCACAAGGGCCAAGTACATCCTCACTTTCATTAATGATTTCTCTAGGTACACTTGGATATATTTTCTCAAAAAAAAGTCTGAAGTGTTTGAAAATTTTCTATACTTCAAGGCTCTTGTTGAGAAACAAAGTGAGAAATCCATTAAGGCTCTTCAAACTGATAATGGAGGGGAGTATGTCAGCAATAGGTTTGAGCAGTTTTGCACCATAGAGGGGATTGATTTGTAGCACATAGTCACTTACAGTCCTTCATAGAATGGGGTTGTAGAACACAAAAATAGGTTCTTGAAAGAGATGGGTAGCTATATGATTCACTCCAAATCCTTAGCACCATAGTATTGGGATGAATCCATCAATTGTGCTTGCTAAATTCAAAACAGGGTTCCTCATAAAGCTTTGAAAGGGATAACACCCTTTGAAGCTTGGCATAAAAGGAAACCTGATGTTGAACACCTTAGGGTTTTCAGATCCCCAGCCATGGCTTGCATTTTGAAGAAGAAATGCAAAGCTATGGAATGTCAGTCTAATCCTTGCATCTTTGTAGGATATCTAGATGGTATTAAGGCGTATCTCTTTCTAGATCTAGTCACTCATGAGTTGTTCATCGAGAGAAGTGTCCATTTTCAGGAGAGTCTTGAAGACTCAACACTTGACACTTCTCCCTCATCAGATCTACTTCTTCATGATGATTCCTCATCAAATTTAGATCAGCCATAGTAGGTTCTCAAGCCAGAGACATCTTCTTCTTCTTTGAGTTCAGATAGTGAGGATAGTGATGTAGAGGCATCCACCTCTAGTAAATCAGAGGATGAGGAGTTAGCACCTGACTTACCCACTTCTGGGCCACTTTGGGCCAGATAAACACTTGAGAGTGCTAGCACTTGGGTAGGTGATCCCGCAGATGATATATGTACTAGGGCAATTTTTAGAGAGATCCACATGCCTTATTTACTTTAGTTTCAGATCCACAGACTTTTCAAGAGGCTTTGGGGGTACCTGAGTGGGATATTGCTATGGAGGAAGAATATTCTTCCTTAATCAAAAATCACACTTGGGATTTGACTTCACTTCCTAAGAAAGATGGTTTGATGTAGGTGGATATATTGGACCAAGTTTGTAGTAGATGGGTCAGTTGATAAGTACAAGGTGTGTTTGGTCACCAAGGGTTTCTCACAAGTGGCAGGCATTGATTACTTAGAGACCTTTGCACCTATTGCAAAGATGAATTTTATCTGACTCACCTTGGCTACTTTCGCAACACATGGTTAGGATGTGCACCAGATGGATGTGAAGAGTGCCTTTCTTTATGGAGACCTAGAGGAAGAGATCTACATGGAGTAGCTACCAGGATTTGTTCAAGATTCTTCCTTAGTATGTAGACTTAAAAAATCTATTTATGGCCTCAAATAGGCCCCTCAGGCTTGGTATGCCAAGATGGATTCCTTCCTTCTCACAGCAGGTTTCACTAGGTGCCATTCTCACCCCAATGTCTACTTCTTACAACAGGATGATTTGCTCCTAATTTTGGTTCTATATGTTGATGACCTTTTGATCACTGGGAGTTCTTCATTGGCTATTATAGTGGTGAAGGCATCTCTCTAGGATAGATTTGACATGAAAAACTTGGGTTTGTTGCATTACTTCCTTGGCATTGAGATCTCACAGTTAGATTTAGGGATTTCTCTTGCATAGCCTAAGTATGCTCTTAACTTATTAGCTCAGTTTCATATGGCTGATTGCAAGCCATCTTTGACTCCCTTTCTATCAGGAGTCAAGCTTGAGGCTGAATATTCTTCACCATTGGTTGATGCCACTCGGTATCAACAACTTGTTGGTAGTCTCATCTACTTGACTCACACTAGGCCTGACATATCATATACAGTGGGACTTGTCTCTAGATTTATAAAGAAACCTCATGAGTTGCATTGGAAAGTAGCTAAGAGGATCTTGCATTACATACAGGGTTCACATAGATATGGGATTCATTACAGATTTGGCATAGAGGTTGACTTGGTTGGATATATAGATTCAAATTGGGCTAGCAATTCACAAACTCACAAGTCCACTTCTGGTTACAATTTATCTCTAGGTTTTGGTCCTATCAGTTGGTCTAACAAGAAGTAGAATGCTATTGCTATATCGTACACAGAGGTAGAGTATAAGGGAGCTATTAATGCAGCTACTAAGGTTATTTGGCTTCAAGGGATACTTTCTGAGTTTGGCATTCCTATCAAGTAGCCCACCATCATTTATTATGACAACTAGAGTACCATTTAGATTTGTAGGAATCCAATTCAGCACCAGCAGACCAAGCACATAGAGATTCACATGCATTTAATTTGGGAGCTTATTCATAGTCAGGCCATTGACTTGATATTTTCTAGTTTTCAGAGTAGGTTGCAGACATCTTCACCAAACCTTTCACTGAGAGCAAGTTCATTCATCTACAAGCTCTTCTTGGGGTGGGGTCAACATTTGTAGTAGCATCATCTTTGGGGGGGCCACTAGCCTCTTCATTTCTTTTATGTCTCTCATTTGGGGGGAGTTTTTTCCTACAGGTTTTCTCCTTTTTTCTATCTTATGGGAGATTGCATTTGTACATGGGTACCTCATCAGGCCTAGTTGTTAGGACCCATTTTTCCACACTACCCACCTAAGTTGCGCTTATGGGGGGTATTAGTGTAGGTTTTTATTTTTCCCTATTATTTAAATAGGGAAATTATATTTATGCATACATGGAGTTTTCTTACATTTGTGGGATAGGCTAGCTTATGTGGAGATGTGTGTCATAGATGTGTCATAGGTGTCATAAGAATGTCATAAGTAACTCCCTTGATAGGAGTTACTTCTCTATTCTTAGCACCTTGTCACCACCTTTTATGGAGGAGTTACAGTCTATTCTTGGGGTGCCTTGACCACCTTTTGTGGAGGAGTTACATGTTCTCCTATATGTATTCTTCACTTTTGGCCATCTCAAGTTAATCAGATATTGGGTTTTCTCCTATTTTGTCTTGTGTAATTTATCTTCTTGTATAATTTCAAATTGCATTAACATCTATGTGGTGTGCACTTGCTTCATCTTGTGTGATCATGTCTCCATTGCATTCACATTATCCATATTCTGGAAACAACTCTGATAGGATCTTCATTCTAGCTATCATCAAATCCTCGTACATGCTGATGACATTCCAAAGACAACTTTTTGCACTCATTAAGGTCACTATGAATTCTTGGTCATTCCATTTGGACTTATAAAATCTCCTGCAACATTTTAGGCCCTAATGAATAAAATATTTTAGCCTTTCCTCCATCAATTTGCATTGATTTTATTTAATTATATTTTGATTTACATCCACACATGTGTTGAGCATCTCTATCATATTGATATGGAATTATAATTTATATTAGATAATAAATTATGTGACAAGTAGTCTAAGTGTTCCTTTAGTTAAGAAAAATTTGAATATCTAGGTACATTATTTTATTTGATGGGTTCTTTATGGATCTAAATAAATTTAGTGCCATAAAACATTGGCCTTGACTAATGACCCTTAAGATCCTTCATGGATTCCTTCATCTTATGGGATACTACCACAAGTTGTTCAAGGATTATGGGAAGATCATCAATCCTATTAATTCCTTACTGAATAAGGATGCATTCACCTAGGATGCTATAACTAACCAGGCATTCATAGCACTCAAATAAGCTATGTAACACACCAATTTTAGCCATGCCAGATTTCACCAAAACTTTCACCATTTAAAGTGATGTATGTGGAAACAAACTTGGTACTATTGTTCTCTAAAAAGGTCATCTAATTATTTTCACTATCAAATCCCTTTCTAAATGAAATTTGGTTGTCTATATATGAAAAATAAATGATGGTCATTCTACATGAAGTAAAAAAATGGCAACCATACTTGGATATCAGTTTTGCATCAAAATTAATCACCAAATCTTGAACTACTTATAAAAATGGGTATCATCCTTGACATAAAAAAAAAGGGTCAAAAAACTCATGGGATATGATAATGAGATTACTTACAAGAAGAGTAAAGATAATGTAGTGGTAGATGCTCTCTCCCATACATTCAAGGACTAGACTTCCCTTTCTTCCATATCCATTCCCATTCCAAATTGGTTGGAATATGTACACAAAGTATATGCACATGATCCCTCTTTACACCAAATCATTCAATAATTGAACCTTAAATCCTATATAGTACCACATTATTTTTTGGATGGTGATTCTTTACATTACAAGCATCATTTGATGCTTCCCAATAGCACATACCTTCATGAATATGTATTATATGAAATATGTGCTTCTTCATTAGTAAGGCACTCAAGACTTCTCAAAACATATGAGTGGGCACATCAAAAGTTTTTTTGGAAGGGGATGAAAGGGAAAATTAAATAGACAGTGGTTGAATGTGATACCTACCACTGTAATAAAGGTGAAACCATAATGATTCCAAGTTTTCTCAAACCCTTGACCATCCCTAATAGTATCTAGATTGATATTTATATGGATTTCATTATGGGTATCCATAAATTTTGTATCAAAATAGTAATTATAGTCGTGGTCGACCACCTCTCCAAATATAGTCATTTTTGTACCATCATCCATCCTTATACAACCTCCACAGTTGCACAAGTTTTTTTGGATCAGATTTTCCATCTTCATGGAATCCCTTATTTAATTGTCTCTGATCATGATGAAAATTTCACTAACCATTTTTGGAAAGAGATAATATGATGTATAGGCATAAAACTAAAGATGAGCTTTAGGTATCATCCCCAAATTGATGGCTAGATAGAAATTATCAATAAATGCTTGAAAACATTCCTTTATTGCTTTGCATCAGAATAATAACACTAGTTGGAAAAGTGGATCCCCCTCATAGAATGGTGGTAAAATAACTCATACCACACTTCTACTAAAATGACTCCATATGAAGTATTTTATGGTCAATCACCCCCAATATTGCTCCCATATACACCTGGTAATTTTCTAGTTCAAGCAATTGACACTAATCTCTACCATTAGGATCAAATTGTAAACATTTGAAGGGATAATCTCCATCTATCACATAATTGAATGAAGCAATAAGTAGATCAACACCACTCTTAGTGCACCTTTCAACCTGGTGATATGGTTTTTATTTGTCTACATCCATATAAATAATCATACTTAAAACTAAAAGGGTATCATAAGCTTAACCCAAAGTTTTATGAGCCATATAAGGTTATCTAATAAATTGGGTCTATTTATTATAAGTTTTATCTTCTACCTTCCTCCCAAATTCACCTAGTCTCTCATGTCTCCTATTTGAAAAAATTTCTTGGACCTACCATCAGAGTGTAGATAGTTTTACCCAAACTTGATAATGAAGGTTCCATCCTTCTTGAACCAAAAGTTATCCTAGATAGACATAACCTCTAATGTCACTCCTACTCCATCACATAATTCTTAATCTAGTGGCATGGCATGCAAACCTAAGATGCCACATGGGAACCATTATTCCAAATTCAACAATGATTCCCACATTTGAAGCTTTAAGGACAAAGCTTTTTTTAAGGGGGAGGTGATGTTAAGAACCTATGTCCTACCTTTCTCTTTGAATTGTTAGTGTATTAGTCAATATGGATGCATATGATTTGTAAGTTGTCCCTTTAGTATATATGAATTATCCCACATACATGGGAAGTATTAGTTGATATAATAGAATTAATATTTAAGTAGCATATTTGAATTATCCCATATGCATGGGAAGCATTAAATGTTAGAATAGAATTAGTATTTACATAAGTATTGAGGCCCAATGAAGGCATTGATGAATTTTCTTGTGTTTATCTTTCTCAAAGGAGGTTTCCCCCTAAAATTGGCCTACAATCAATATAACATATTTGAATTATTGAGTTAATTTTTGAAGTTATTTTTATTATTCCATTATTTTTTGTAGTTCATAAATCTATGCAAAAAATTTATGAGGGATAAAAAAAGGTTTGAGGAAAATTTTTATGTAATTTCACACATGGAAAATTTTTATGGTCAAACTCACCCTAGTTTATAAATTATGAAATTAATTTTTGTTTTTGGGCATTATAGGTAAAATATATAAATAATTAAATTATGGAATTAATTATTATTTTTGGGCACTATTTTAATTTCTTCATGTAGTTTATGGCCTTTATTTAGTGCATGTGGTCCATTTTCACATCTTTCCTCCTCATGGTTTACACGATATCAAATTAAAAACTCTATTTGTTTATAACAAACAAATAATAAGTTCCTAAAGTGAAAGAAAAAAATTGTTATGGAATTTTAAATTACAATGAAAATCCTAAAATTTCATGAAAATCAAAACTTTAGATAAATTGTATAATTTTTACTATCAAATAAAATGAATCTTGTTGTTGCCTAAAGAATGGCACTTCATTCCAAACATGGCATGGTACTCTATCTTTAGTTGGATGGCATACTTTTTGTAGATTGAGAAAATAAATGGGATAGTAGATAATTTATCTGGAAATGCATTACTATGGCACTTATTTTTATTTTGGATATTCCCCTTAATGTCACTTTACAACTTTTAGTAACGCCTTTCTCTCCTTGAAAAGGGTTTATTCTAAATATGAGTTGTTTTATGTTTCATGTATAGATGGTTATGTTACAAATATAGTGGTATATCTTTCAAGTTTTTGCTTTGTCTTATTTCACTATGCTTAGATTTCCACTTCGCTTATGGAAATGTGCATTTACTAGAAACTATGAATAACTACACTATTCTTTGCAAGCTAGGTGCTACAAAGTATTTTAATAATAAAAAATAATGTCTATATGGAGGTTCACACCTTTGTATGTGAATTGTACCATCAAAAAATATCCTCCTTCCTATCCTAGACACCACTTCATATATTTTATCTCTCTCCTCTATATTCCATGCCTTTGTCTTCTTTGATAGCAGATAATGGTTTAAACCAAATGGGCTTTGGAGGAAAACAAAATTTGGAGATTAATTTGGATCCCCTCTTCCAAAATAAAAAATATTTGATATCAAATATTGATAGATCTTAAAATAATATAATTTTATTCTCTTATGGAATGAAAATAGTTGTTATTTATATAAATGAATATACTAGCAATATATCCTAAAAACTAGGATAATAATAGATTACCACCAAATCCTATGTGAGTTTTTTTATATTAAAAACCTCACTTACACACACACACACACACATTTTTATAGTTAATCAAGGGTTAAATGGGACCCTCACCTATATTATAAATTGAAACAAACACCTCATAAGCCTTAGATACAAATCCATGAGGGAATGAAAGGAGTAAAATAGCCACAACCAACTCAAGTAAAAGAAGAGGGATCCAATATTACATCATGGATACACATTACTAACAAGATCAAACAAAAAAATATACAACAACATATTATAAAACACCATTAAAACTCAAAAAAACCACCAATAAGCATGAATAAATAATAATTCACTAAACCACCATAGAAGAGGGCTCATAATTCTCCCCATCTAAAAATGGGGACACTTAATCCCATATAACATAAATCATGGCCACATCCTCCTTTGGAGCCACACCCAACACCCCTAAATCAACAACTAAACATTCCCTAACCATAACCCTCAAATCCAAATTTAGACTATCCCCAATCACCAACACCACCTCTCTTCTTGGCTAAGACATCCCATTTAACGAGGCTTTCAAAAAATTAGAAAGAGGTGAATTCCCCTACCACTAAAAATAACCTAACCAACAACCTATCCATAGTCCACACTTTATTGGAAGAATGTAGTACCAAAAAATCTTTGAGTGAGGGCAGGGGTGCCCTTAGAATACCAACATCAACCATAGGAATCTACCTCCTAGAATGGTCTAAAGATCAAATGACCCCGTACACTAGATCAATGAATGCCAAGGCTTGAACCAAAAATACATCTAATTCTTGGAAGACTAAGAAAGGGATACGACCAACCATCACCCTACCTAAGAATGATAAATCAATTTGGATTTTATATAGAAAAAATATAATGGATTTATCCAAACCCAATAAAAAATAAAGCCTTCTCAGCCCTTCTACCATCACTTTCACTGATTCTTTATCCTCCACAACCAACAAGAAATTTCTAAGGAAAAGAGATGCTAAATTTGAGTTTATCTTTACTTTGTATGGAGTCTTTAAATTAAAAAAACCCCATCAAGTATTTAACCACCTCCATAATCTACCCAGACTTCACCATGAATTCATGTTTAAGCCATGATTCACTAACACCACCCTCAAAAGACATATCTTGCATCTTGGCCCCCACTCTCAACAGTAACTCACTAATGGTGAGATGTATCAAATACCTTACTTCACACAACACTAATGCTAGATTCCTTAGCATAAAAATAAGAGATCATAGAAGATAAGGCACTATAAAATGGTAGTGAGTATAATAAATTGATCCATCTATCCCACCTTGACATGATCCACCAACACGAGATAAAATCAAAAAATAAATTATTTCATATTTATCAATGATTAAAGTAGTTAACTTGAAAAATATTGAAACAACACCAACATAGCACACTAATGACAAAAAGGGATTAGATATTAGATAAATTAGGGATAACCATATGCCAATCCCCCCAAGAGTTATCATAAATGAAATCTTTGACCTGCTTAATTCTTCATTTGGCTAAAAAGTCTACCATCAAGTTTACTTCTAAAAAATAATGAATAGCTTCATAAGAGGAGAAAGAACTTAGAAATCCTAATCTTGACCTAGGATGTTTCAAATATGCCATGCACAGGCTTGCCTATTTCATAAATCCTAGATCATGACCATTGAATCACCTTTGATTATCACATTTGATATACCACATTATAAAACTAGATTAACTCTCAAAGATAAAGTTTGAGCCTCAAATTTTCTATTAGTCCCATTGACTAATTTTAACAAATCAAACCAAATCAAGGAGCCAACATAATATTGAATGATACACCCAAATTAAGAAGCTCTAGGATTACCCCAAGTTGATCCATGAAAGCTGACTTTGAATAATCTTGGAGGCAGAGGAATCCAAATAAGATTATCCACATGACAATAATTTTTAATAGATAACCTAAACCCATTAACAAGGTACTTACATATAGATATTATTAGGATGAATTATCCTAATTAAATTTTCCAACATTATAGTGGATATGAGATGAAGAGTTATTATTAAAATAAAAGAAATATGGCTTCATGAAGGAGTAATTAGTATACTTAGTTTTTATATTATCCCATGAAGGTTTAAAGATAGATCTAGGAAAGGTGTGAGCTATACTTGAGTGGTCATCACTTAGGAACATGCTTGAAAAATAAATCTTTAATGGCCTTACTAATTTTTATTGGAAGTTCATTAATAATTTTAGTGGGATGTGTGTAGTGATCACTGAGGTGATGCATAAATATAGGAAAGAAATTTTATGGAGGGAAAAAGTGGAACATAGTTTCCAACAATCGAGCAAGAAGGTAATTTAGTAACTAGTGTTGGTGTTAACATATTTTATTAAGGTATTTCAAGTAGATTGTGATGTTAGTGCACACAAATATGAGTATTAAATGAGTCAAAAAGTGTTTAATACTTTTTAAATAATTTGTATTATGGTTAAAGTGGTAGAGTAACATATACATAAGGATGAATAAAACTATTCTAGAGTAGGTTAATTAATTAAAAACTCAAATAAATGAATATTATGAATTAAAGTGCTGAGTTATGATAAATATAGAAAATACACTCAAAATAGTGGCTTCATTTCATAAGAAGAGATAATACTTAGCTTATCTAAAAATGTGTAAGTAGATTTGAGAAGTATAGAGTTGGAAACATGTAGGGGAAAGATCAAGATCCAGTTGTGATACCCTTTGTACAAAGTCTTTTTCCTTCATTAGTTGTTTAACATTTCTCAACTTATGATAAATTTTTGAACTCATTATACACATGTTTTCTGTGCATTACCCTATCATCCATCACGAATAGTTGTTTTGGTTTATCTTGTTTAGGTATTATTTTGACCCCCCCATTGTTTATTGATCTCAATATTATTTGAGTCATTGCCTTCGATAATTTTTTTGATGTCGTAAATGTTAATATTCAACTATTTACTTTGTTATAATGTTAATTTGTTATTTAATGTGGGGTGGCTTGTTTTTTAACCTCATTTTGATATTTTGTGATTTTATCACCATGAATATTAATTTTCATTAATAAGAAAATCAAGGAGAATTCATTGAGTCTCGGTCCAATTTCATTCCATTCAAGGTAAGACTAGCATAATGAGCCTTTAATGATGTTATTAAGGATCACTATGAGTATGTACTAAGACATTATAGTAAGTGTATTCTAATTAAACATCTTTTATATTTATATTTAGATTCATTCATTACTGACTTTAGTGAGATTTTTCATAGTGGAGGTGATATAAATCCTATTTTAGAAATTAAATAATGAAATGGGGGACAAGGCATAGTGGGATCATGAGTGGAAATTTTACGTGACTATTTTATTATTTTTGGGAAATTAGATGTTTAATTCCTAAATACTAAACAAGTTTGGGTAGATAAAATTAGTAAATAATGTATAATAATTAGGTTACTAATTTTTGAAGTTTTATTGTAATTAGGGATTTAATAAAAATAGTAATGAGAGAGAGAGAAAATCAAACTGAGACAGGGTCTAGAAATCTATGTGCAGGCTTGGGAGACTATCACAAATAGGAATCTAGAGTTTGTTTCTTGATTGGATAGGATTATCAAAAGTGGGACACCCTAGGTTTGAGCACTGTAGTCCTATCTTGATGATGTTATCTTAGTGATATAATCTCTCTAAGTTTTGTGCCCCAGGTTTGTGTGACCATGCCTATGCAATATCAAAGCCTAAAAGTCCATAGAGCTCGCTATGTACCTAATTTAGGCTTCAATACCCTAGGTCCTTTTTGGGCTTGAACTTTAATGTAAAATTTTGAGAAAGGATAGGAGGGGTTAGTGTGTAAAGGATACACTAGATGTACTTCACACCCTATGTGTGGGCATGTTGCCTAAATACAAATACTCTGAGGAGGGATCAAGCTATATGTAGTTCTCCCATTAAAGTGCTTAGTGTAATAGTGTGATGAAAATGCAAGTAAATGTGAAAATATGTGTACTTAAAATGACTAAGGATTGGTGTAAAGGTTTGAATAATCTTGAAATATTATTGGATGGCTGTATATAGAGAATAGGGAAAAGTGCTTGAGTGGTCTTACTTCTCTCTTGTAAATGAGTGCTAACCCTTCTAAATGGACTTTGAATGGAATTTTATAGGGGATTTAATGAATATGGGTTAAATGAATTCACATTAGGCTATAATTAATTAGGATAGGGATTTAGAAGAATATGACCATTAGAAGCCAAAATGAAATATGACACCCTAGGTTTCAATGTTGTAGTCCAAGTTTAGGTGCTATTATCCATGGTTGATGGGATTTAGGGCGATGGATTAAGCATGAAAATATCAATTTGGGTCTACAAGGGTTCAATCTAGGAGGCTATATATGATTGGGAGTCAGTGAAAACATGCCTATGAGGGTCATGAGAGCAAGCAAGATGGACCTATGGATTAGGTGTCATTAGCCACACTCAAATTACCAAATTTTGAATTTTATATGACTACACTTCTTCCCCTTTATTCTAGTGATGCAAAAAAGTGAAATACTAGGATAAAGGAAAAATAGAAATCATACCTAAAATTACCTATAAAGGTGAAGCTCATGAAGCTATGTGATGTTGGATGTGTGTAGAGAGAGCATGGTGTGAAGTGTGAATATTCAATGAAAAGCATAGAGTATATCAGTCCTTAATAGATACACTATATCCAAAATAAGAACATATAAAAGTTGGGTAAGAGAGAGAGGAAGAGAAAGGAATGAATACACCTCACCAAGTACATGAAGCAATACAAAATCTATTATGATTCTGGATTTTGCTAGGTGTGTACTATACCAAAAGTAATATCATGAACAAAGTTGAGTGCTCAAATCCTTAAAAGTGGATCAAGAATGTAAACAGAGGCCCTGTGGCTCCATCATCACCAACTGAGTGAAGATAATGAATCATGCATGTGTCAATTGATGTTTGGACTATGTGTCCAATCTATCTTAATAGGTGGCTCAAAAATACAAAGGCTAGCTATTCCTTTGGCTCCATTGTTGCCTTGTGAATTGAAGATATGAAGTAATACTAGTATGGAATATATGTCATATGAGATGGCTCCTAAAGCCCATGAATGTACTATGATCTAACAATTTTGGCATGGATAGGTGAATGTATACTAAAAACTAGGCCACTCTTGGCCATTTTAAAATATGAATATTAGGCTTGTGTGAAAGCCACTCCAAAACTAGTGCAATAGGCTTATGTGGAAGCTAAATTGGAAACTTAGGTACTTGAGAAGTTAAGATTATATGAAATAAAAACTTTAAAAAGGATGCAAACCACCTATAGATGAAGTAAGGCATGTAACTACTAAGAAATGCTTAAAAAATAAATTGAACTAAAAAAAGGAGAGGATCAATGTGTCTACACATTATCCTTGATCACTGGTGTCGAGAACATGGATTCTGATTTGGAAGTTATATCAACTACCTAATCTAAAAGTTAAAGTGAGAGCCATTATGATATGCATGATTACCCCTATATCTATATTCTCTGAGCAAAAACTATATTGAAACATACTGAATTTAGATTATATTAAGTTGACAAACCTATGACTGAACTCACTTTTCTGTCTATTTTTGGAAAAATTGATTTTTCTACTATCTAGTTAGGAGTACCAAAAATAGAAAACCCTACTATCTAACACTGTAGTCCAAATTTGTCACTATTGTCTAGGGACAAATTTGGTAACTATTTTATATTCTCTATAGTCTACCTAGTTTGATGTCTAGATTTTGTTTTGAAAATTGATTTTTCAACTATTAAGAGCTCTGATCTTTGTGAAAAAACCCCTATTTGTTTCCCCCTCTTCTAAGGGTAGTAATAAATATGTTGAAATGACTACCCTTAGAAAAATATCCCTAAAAGTGTGTTATGCTACATAGATATATGATATATCAATGATAATTGACAAGATATCTCAAGATATAACAAAGTTTGTATTGAGAGATTGTTATATCAATAGGGGTATGTGTAGATAGATATAAAAATGTAATAACATGTGCAATGTAATGAACTAGAATCAAAAGTGTTAATTGTTTGTTGTTAGTTGTTAGAAAGGAGGGATGGAGCATGATGTCCATCATGACATCTAAGAAAGTTAAAAAATGCATGATATGGATCATGGAATTACAAATAAGAAAAGTAATTAGGCAAAAAACATACAAAGAAAAAATCAAGAAGCATAAAAGAGTGGCCAAGGGGCCAAGAAATCAAGGGACATGGGAACATGTCACTCAAACTAGAAAGTAAGCATACAAGGCATGTTCAAATGCCACATACACATATAATTGAAATAAATAAATTTGGCACAAGGGCCACAAGTACATAGAAGAATACAAATAAAGGACATTGGAAAATTTCTTAAGGTACACACTTGAATAAAAGCAAAAGGCATTGGCAAATGTCTTAAAACACATACAAGGTATGGAACAAGAACTGAGAAAATGCAAAAACATCAAGCTATGATAAGAAAGAAAGGAAAGCATGTATATACTAGAAGTGTAATCACATATAACTAATTAAAGCAAGAAGTGAAAGTATGTAAGACATGTTAATATAAGACTAAGTATATACTAGTAAATACACAAGTGTAAGATACTAGTGAGTGTTGATATGGTAATCTATGTAATCCTAGTAAGTAATGTATGTCAACATGATAACTAGAGTGTGTGGTTTAGGAATGACATAACTTGGATGGTGTAGTCATGTAGAAGATGCCCCCAGTGGGTATGTATATCGATGTGTGTCTTGAATGTAGAAGTAGGATGCCCCCTCAATGGGTAGAGTGAAGCAATCAAAGATCTAGATGTCATTACACACACTCAAATAAGATCAAGTGAAGCATAGTATTATAGATAAATTGACAAATAATAACATAAAATAACAAATGTAGATCTAGCATAGTAGTAACAATGTAAAGCATGGATGATGCATACAATCCAAATATTTTTGTGTTTTGGATATATTTGAATTTTTTTGGTATTTTTGATATTTTATATTATTTTTGTATTTTTGAAATAATCTATGATTAGGAAATACTGAGAAGAAATGATACTAATCAATGAATCTCAAATGAGACTCCCTATCATGGTATCTTGTATCAGACAAAGTTATCATGCATGATCATGAAGCAAGATGGAAAGGATGAGATTGTGATTCTGAAAGCTATATGTGTTGTAACTATTATGATATCTCTAAAGTGGAAATTGAATGTGGGATTATCTTGTAACTCTAAGAATTGGATGCAATTAAGGGACTCTTAGGGACCCATCTAGAAGAAGGAGAAAGAGTTCTCTAAAAGTGTGTTTTATGTTTAGAAGCATGAGATCACAATGTTACTACTTTGGGTGTGAATAATATATCTAGAAGCTATTTAGAATCCTAAATATATGGAGGTGTATGAAATATGTGTACTAGTGATGGGTGCCTTATCTGTGTCTAAATCTATATTAGAGGAAGAACTATAATTGGTGGGGAAACTAAAATTGGTGGAGAAGCTAGAACTAGTGACTGCAAAGGAGATGGCTCTAAATTGGGGAGTGGTAACTCATATAGAACTCCAAAAAATATAATAACCTAATTAGTATGAATGGATTTCATTTATTTGTGAACTATAGATGGTACTACTTATATTTTTTGAATCCATGGGTGACCAAGTAACATTTCAAAAACTCTTGCACTGAGAATTATGGTGAAATGTGTGGTCATATGTGTTGGACTAGTCTATAAATGAAGTATAATCTCACCCAATGAAATATATATGTGCCCACTTAATATACTAATAACTATATCTATTAGAGTGATATCTTGATCTAAATAGCCTAAATGCTACAATAATGTAATGGTGCACATGTTGACACTGGAACCATTATCGATGAGAACACTATGAATGGGTTGATTATGAATATGTGCTTTGATAAAGAGTGCATTATAATATTAATTATCCTCAACAATATCATTTTTTGAGAAGGATATCAAAGGTCTAGTTGGAACCCTAGACTCATACACACCTATCATACTACTCAAAGGATGTGACTTAATTTAAGGTGCCTAGTATATAACTGGTGGAGGATGTACATGGTATGTGTGGTGAACACCTAATGTGTCCCCTTTTTCTTCTTTAGAATGATATGGAAATAGATTTGAGAATATTTTTAAATCTTTATCATGTGTTGGATTTGATTGTGGAGGCTAAAATGAAGTACCAAGATCAGGTAGGTTATCATTTATCAAGTCCTATATCTTATCTCTCAAACTAATGCATTTATTTGTAGTGTAGCCTAATGCCCTATGAAAATCACAAAATGCATGCTAATCATATCCCTATGGAAGTGGATTAGTTGGGTCAACTTCTTGAATAGGAGGGAGAGTGATGATGTTACATTATAATAACTACTGTAAAACTCTAGGTAGAGAAATTGGTAGATTGGTAAATGCACGCTAAGGAGGTGTTGATAAAACCACATGTTGAGGGGGCTCTGAAGCTACATTGACTATTGGTTGATTCTGTTTCTTATTATGATTGACTTTTACCTTATATGGGACTTTGATATTACTCTTATTTTTTGTGTTTGATATGCTTGTATACTTGATTTTTCCCATTGAAATGAGTTTTACTTCTCTTTCCTTTAGTGTATGACGCAATTCAGTGAAGGAAGAAAATATTTTGAACATGATAGATTCATGCAATGCTGGTAAAAGGATCTATTTGAAGAGATCTTATAACTTCTGATCTACCATGGGGCTAGTCATCTTAGCTAAGATGGTCTTATATCGAAACACATAGTCTATGAGATTCTCATTTGATTTCTATTTCTATTATGCAATTTATGCATAAGAGACCTTATCACCAATGTTGATACTAAAATGTACTAGGAACATGTCAGCTAAAGGATTGAATGCATTGAATGACTAATTTGATATACTTTAGAACCATTTTAAAGCCTAATCCTTTAGGATTCATGGAAATATCTTGGTAAGTAGCTAGTCATTTGGTACATAATCCAAGCATGCTACATGAAAATCTCTCAAATATGTCTCTGGATCACCCTTTCCATCATAAAGAGTAATATGAGGTTGAACAAAACCTTATGACAAAGGTGTAAAAGCAATGTGACGTGCCAATGGTTTATGTAAAAGAGAAAAAGAATCCAAAGCCTACGTAGGTCTAGTGGCACCTTTCTCAAGATGTAGCACCTTGGATTGAAGAGATCTTATCTCTTACACAAGGGCCACCACATCAACAGATAGGGATGTACAAGCTATAACTAGTGGCATAGAGGTAGGTTGGACTACTATAGGGGGTTTTTGAGACATAATTACCCCTGTAGTGTCATTTTTAATTGGTTGCTTTGTAGAAATGGAAAAATCAACTTGTTTAGCCTTTTAGATTTCTATATTGATTGTAATATAAGAGTGTGATCTTGAGGCTATTCCTTGAGTCTTTCTTTAAAACTTTGGAGAATCAAATATTTGTTAAGTATAACTTCATTATCAATAATGGGTGGAAGTGGATCAATAGTCTAATATGGTGGAGCATGAACATCGGTGTGTATACTATCATTGGTATTTTCATATTGCTCATTGTTTAAATTATTCTAATTAAAATTGTTGTAATCTAGATCTATAGAATCTAAATCTGGAGTCTGAATTGGTTGTTTATCCATAATATATGGTCACATTGAGGGAATCTAGTTGAATTCAAGAATATTTCCACTAAGTCTTGTACTTCATCTTGAAGGAAGAGATGCAAGGAACTTAGGTGGCATAAGGAAAAATAATTGGATAATAGTAGAAAAGATTAAACTAATATAATCTAAACAAGGAATTGAAATATGCATAGAAAGGATACAAAGCTCCCAAACATGCAAGGTGATGCCTCAAGAAGTAAAATAGGAGCTAGTATATGCAACTAGGAATTTTTCAAAATACTATGAATTTTTGAAATTGAAATTGAATTTTTGAGTTAAATATGCAATTAAAAAATCAAAAAATTAGTGGAAAATTAGTGATTTAATGGGACCTAGTAGATGTAACTAGGGTTTTGGAAAAATATTTTTTTTCAAAATTACTATGTATTTTTGAAAATTTAAAGTGATTTTTTGATTTTAATATGCATCTAAAAATTTAGAAAATGACTAGAAAATTACTGTAAAATTATTGGGAGCTAGTTGATGCAACTAGGGTTTGAAATAAATTTATTTTAAAATTTATTGTAAAATTTAAAATTTGAGAGGAATTTATGATTTTAATATTCAAGAAAAAAATTTAGAAATTAATGTGAAAAATTAGCTAGGAATTTACCTTAGGGTTTTTATTCAAAATTTGAAGTTAGGTTCACCAAATGTTTTCTTATTTTTTAGAAATTAGATGTTTAATTCATAAATAATAAATGGGTTTGAGTAGATAAAATTAGTAAATAATGTATAAGAATTAGGATACTAATTTATGAAATTTGACTATGATTATGGGTTTTCTAAAAATAGTAGTGAGAGAAAATCAAACTTATCTTATTTTGTATTGTTTTGACTGAGACAGGGTCTAAAAATCTATGTGCAAGCTTAGGAGACTGTCATAAATAGGAATCTAGAGTTCATTTATTTATTGGATAGGAGTGCCAAAAGTGGGACACCCTAGGTTATATAATTATAGTCTTATCTTGATGCTATTATCTTGGTGATCTAAGCTTTTTAGGTTTTGTGTGCTAGGTCTATGTGACCTTGCCTATGAAATATCAAATCTTGAAAGTACACAAAGCTCATTGTGTACCTAATTTAGTCTTAAATGCCTTAGGTCCTATTTATACTTGAAATTGAATTTAAAATTTGGAGAAAGGAGAGGAGGGGTTAGTGTGTAAAGGATATGTTAGACACACTTCACAATCCATGTGTGGGCACATTGCCTCCATACCAATACTCTGAGGAGGGATCAAGCTATATGTAGTTTTCCCATTGAAATGTTTGGTGCAATAGTGTGATGAAAATGCAAATAAATTTAAAATTGGGTGTACTTGGAATGACTAAGGATTGGTTTAAAGGTTTGAATAAGATTTAAATAATATTGGATGGTTGTATACATATAATAGGGAAAAGTGATTGAGTGGTCTTGCTTGTATTCTTGATTCTTTCTTGTAAATGAGTGCCAACTCTTCTAAATGGACTTTGAATGGCCTTTTATAAGGGATTTAATGATCATGGGTTAAATGAATTTGCATTATTCTAACATGAATTAGGATAAGGATTCAGAAGAATATGACTATTAGAAGCCAAATTGGACTTGGATAATAGTTCCATAAATAAGACACCCTGGGTTTCAGTGCTATAGTCCAAGTTTAGGAACTATTGTCCATGGTTGATGGGACATAGGGGGATGTATTAAGCATGGATAAAGTAATTTGGGTATACAAAGGTTTAGTTTGGAAGGCTACAGATGATTGGGAATCAATGAAAACATGCCTATGAGGGTCATGAGAACAAGCAAGATGGACCTATGGATTGGGTGTCATTAGACACACTCAAGTTACCAAATTTTGCATTTTATATGACTATAGTGAAATTCTATCCATATGGAGTGAGTGTGGAACCACTATAGGATAAAGTGGAGATTTAAAAAAAATAAAATAGAAAAGGCATTACAAAGATTCCATTTTTGAGAGGATCTAAGGTTTGGAATGCTCTAATAATTCACCAATAATATACAACCTTTCAAGGCATATAAATATGCATTAAATTATTTTTAACACTGATGGATGAAAGGCCTTAGTGAACATATGGGAATTTTGGTGGATCAAAGGCCAAGAAAGAATAACTATAGTAGTTTACTTCCCTAGAACGCTTAATATTTTAAAAACTATCCAATATAGGATCTTATCATGCTATTACTTTTATAATTATTTTATCACAACATTCAAGAGGGTTTTATGAAGTCATATGTCATATTGGAGAGTCATGAAGAGATATAATTTTTTTAGATTAAATGATAATTTCTTCTAGAGTTGTCACTAGATGAAGATTCCAATCTAGAAACTTGTGAACGTGTAAGTTTCATTAAAAGGTATATTTGATCCTAGAATTATACTATGTTTAGGTATAAAAATGGATTAACAAATTCCATCCACACTTTCAAATGTTTCATCCTTATTATATATAAATACTTGGTTGCTAAATATTTCAATCAAGATAGTGATATATTTTTCCTTTTATTCATAGGAGTAACAAATTTTATCCATTGTCCATGCCTAATTTGGTATGTTTATTATTTGAATAATTTGATGGATATCATAATGGATTCACTTGCTCAACTTAACATTGATACTTGTTTTGTGTGAAATTTTAATGTAGGATCAAGTGAAAGGAAAGTAGGTGAATTATGGAAAAGTCTTGGCTAATTCATCTTAGTTGTTATAATTATGTTTATTAGACATATATTATTCCTTGTACTTGTTATCTTATATTTCATTGATATTTTCATTTTTTTTTTGAAAAAATAAAGAATTTTATTCCTTATGTCATTTAGTAGAGTCTTGGAGTAATGTTGATGGTCAAGTTAATAAAGAATTTAGATTTAAAATATTGTTTATCTTATGGTAATAACTATTAACACCCTTGAGAATTTGTCAATCTAGTGCCTTATAAGAACCCACCATTGGTATATATTAATCTGAGTTCATCTCTTCAATCTCTTAAGATACGATCATTGAATGGAAAAGTGTAATGAATCCTTGAGATATTTTTATATGTCATATTTGATGATGATAAGATATGAGTACAAAATTAATCTCACCTAGTGATTTAAACAAGTAGATAGTAAAACACTTGATGCTTGTTCTACTCTCTCTCCCCCTAATATTTTGAGTAGAATAAAAAAGGGATGCAAATACATTTTAATGATTCTATAGTTTAACCATCTTGGTTTATGTATGGTGTAGTAAATATGAATCTTAGACTAATGATAATTATAATTCTCTTATTACCATTTATAGGTCTAGTTAAAGATTTAGACTTATTTGAATGAGCATTTATACGATTGGTAAATGATTAAAAGGATAAGTTTTTAAAGGAATTATCAATAAAATACATGTGTTCAAACCTTATCACTTCCCTTATACCTTAATATTTTTTATTTTAATGAAAATTATTTAATTTTCATCTTAAGTATATGAGCACAGTATGCAACTTATCACACTTATTTCACTTAGGAGTTAGTATCATTCTTGTGCAAACCATTATGTGTGTGTGTGTGTGTGTGTGTGTGTGTGTGTGTGTGTGTGTGTGTGTGTGTGTGTGTGTGTGTGTGTGTGTGTGTGTGTGTGTGTGTGTGTGTGTGTGTGTGTGTTTGTCTTAAATTCAGATTCAATCATCATTATTTTAAAGGAATAATTTTATTTAGTGGAAAAAAATATTTTCCTCTATCCAAATGGAAAGGTTAGTCCCAGTTTGAAAATCTATTTGATCTTAGATTATATGTGTGAAATATGACATTAAGATGAAGTATTATTCTCCTCTTTACTTAGATGATTTAAAATAAAATAAAATAGTTTTTTTTGCATACACATTTTTTCCAAACCTATTATAATTTGGCTAATAAGTCTAAGATACTTACTAGTATGAACTAAAATCTTTCAAAAATATTTGATCTTGTTTAAATGGATGACTATAGGAATTGGTAAGAAAACTTGAGTTAAGTTATCCTGAGGTTAATGCTTTATTTCAAGTTTTCTCTTATTCTAAACCCTAGTAGGATATAATCATAATGTATTACTTTAGTACTATCCTAGTAGGTATTTGGGTTAGTTTTGTAGACCAAAGGTGGTAACCTATTCTCTAGGACCGAGTTTCAAATAATTATAGAAAATAAGCTATGTAAAATTATAAGGTTTGGTTATTAAGTTGGGTTATCATAATTATAAGATATGCAACTAGAATCAATGCTAATAAGCTAATAGTTTTAAACATAGTAGTTATCATGATAGTGAATATCAATCAAACTTGTAAGATTTGATATTACATGTTCCTTAATTGAATCTAATAGTGAGTTATGAATATATTAGAGAGTGGATGTTATAATATTAAATAAGGAATTCCTAATTAAATGCGATGATTTTATTTGTGCTTATTCTATAAGATAAACTTGGAGTCTTACTATTGGTACCTTATGATGACCTTGAAAATGAGTTAATATAATTCTACTCAATATATGGGTAGTAATATTCAAATAATTATTAGACTTGGTTAGAAACCTAACTCAAAGTTTATAACCTCTTTATGCTTGTACTCCACCCCTGTACACTCTCTTAAGCTAGTTAGCTAGGCCTAAAAGGGAGTTTAATTTTGAAGAATTATGTGTTAAATTCTAATTTTATACTTGAATGTAAAATATTTCTTAGCCTATTGTTAGGGTTCATACCTTATGTAATCATATTCTATCATGATGTGTGATACTTACATTTAAAAAAATGAAAAAAAAATCACTCGAATTGTGGCCTAAAAAATTTTGGGCATGATATTTTGGTGCCAGAGCATGTTTAGAACACCAGGAGAGCTAAGGATTATTTTTTAGTAATATTATTTATATAGTAAATAAGGCATGTTCTTGTTGAGTCTAACACCTCATTAACAAGGTAATAATAGTAAACATGAAGCATACCTTGGGGTATCCATGTAGAGATTATCATTCCATCAAACCAAGATGGTTTAGAGGTGGCCTAGATGATAAGGATCTTCGAGGGGAATGGATTTTAGGTTTTATTGTTTCCACGAAGGTCAAGGCACAATGTCCTACTCTTAGAAAATATTAAATGTGTTAACCTAAAATCTTGTAATTAAAATTTTATGTGATATATGTCTAAGCCAACATATATAATAAATTTTTGAAAATATTAAAAACATAAATATTGAGTCAAATAAGAACTTGCAACCTAATTTATATACCTCATGGAAGGCCAAATACTTAATAGATGATAAAAGATATGATATTGTATACCACCTTTTGATAATATAGAAAACATATAAAATTATAATATCCTAAAAGTAATTAAATGATTCACAGATGGTTTAAAGCTATGGGATTCAAAAAGGTATTTAAGATGAATTAGGTACACGAAGAGGTTTTATATTAGGTTACCCATGTGGTAGTATATATTTAGATGGAACATGATGATCAATATGTTATTTGATGCTTATTTTATTAGTGACACCTTGTGATGGATCTAGATTACTTTATTTAGTCTCATTAATTTTCTTAATGATGGATAATAGACATAATTTATACATGTTACCTTGGGACCTTATGATGATAGGCATGAGGATTGTCAATTGTTATTCTCTTATTATTATAGAAATAATGATAGATGGATGTTAGTAATGTCATTAGGTATAATATTAAGACATCAGTTAGAATTATGGGGTTAATATGAACCTTATTGGGAGGAATATGGATGATGATGTTACATATGTTTTTGGTTAAAGTATAATAATGTAATGATTTTTATGTTGTGATCCTATTCCTCAACACCTTATGGGGGGGCTGATTGAGATGCCCTATAACTTGAGGGAGGAATAAATATGCCTCAAACCTTTAAGGGCTAATCATGATGCCCCATACTTATGATAGGTAATAAATATGGCTCTTACCTTTGGGTGGCAATTGAGATGTTTCATTCTCCCCTTGGGTGACTTTGTTGCATTTCAAAGTCACATAGTGTTTGTGATGTGGTCTATATTTTGCCTATATTTTACCAAACTTATTTTAAATTGGATTGAATATTTGATTTTAAGTTAATTTGAAACCAATATTTTTTCTTTCTTCTAAAATGTTTAAAATCAATTGACCGATCATGGAATTTTTGTTGAATTTTACAATTGAGATTTCTAGTTTTACCCTTTTATTTGAGACCATTTGGTCTCATTTTTATTGACTTTGATTTCACATGATCAAAAAAATTTAAAATTACTTTTGATTATTACTTTTTATGGTTTACCATGTGTTTGTATGTGCATAAATATCAATTTAGTGGGTATGGGGGAGAAAAATTAGTTTGGAATATATCTAGTGGGTTGAGATGGAGAACCTTTTTAGGTGGGTTCCTAATACCATCCTTTCCACCCCACTAGACAGGGTGGTTTTATATACATATGTTTATTTTTGGGAGGTATAAAGATGTGTGATTCCTTGGGATTTATAAGGAGTTGGTTCGGGAGATAGTTATTTCTTAGTCACTTTTGTGTATGATATGTTACTTTCAACATAGTTCAGTGCGATAATATAGCTCAGCAGGATTCAATGGAACTCAATATTACTCAACATTACATGGTATTTCTCTCTGTGTTTATGTCATGTATTTTTTCATTTCATCAATTTTGCCATAGGATGACACCTAGTTTAGCCACTATGTTATCACAACAAAACAATGCTATTATTGAGTATGTTTTATATGAAGGTAGAATATCTTTGGGATTTAGTTGGTTTGGGATAAAATGGATGACAGATTGATAGTTTGACACTATGGTCACTACCTAAAAAAAATCACTCTTAACTACTGACTTAAAAACCTTAATAATTATGAGTCAAAATTTAAAAATAATAAAAGAGGTTTATAATTCTAACACTAGAATAAGAGAAAACTTGGTGAATATTTTAGCTGACACAAGAACATTAAAAACCTATATTTTTTTGGGACCCTTCTATGTTTTGTATTTATTCCTCTTATGGGATACACACCATAAAATGATATGGAATTAATTATCTAATATTGTAATAGGTTACCACTTATGCATTGACATTTTTATAATTTTATAACAATAGTTTGTGGTTTTAGTTGGTGTGATCATGTGAGAGTTAGTGTTAAATATTTTTTAAATGCTAGATTTATTCATCTTGTGTTGGCATGAGCATTTATGAAATGTGATGGAATTTTACCACATGGTGGCATCACTCATCAAAGATGATGCTAAATTTTAATAAGGGGAGAATGTGATACCCCTTGTGGGAAGTCTTTTTCCTTCATTGATAATTTAACATTTATTAACTTATGATAATTGTTAAAACCTTTGGTACTCATGTTTTATGTGCATTACCCTGTCAACCATCATAAATAATGTAGTTTGGTCTATCTTGTTTAGGTATTATTTTAACCCCCTCATTTCCCACCAATATTAATATTATTTGAGTCATCACCTTCAATAAAATTTTTAATGTTGTAAGTGTTAATGTTTTATTATTTACTTTGTTAAATATGTTAATTTATTTTTCAATATGGGGGTGCGTTGCTTTTTGTCTCATTTTGATATTTTGTGTTTTTTTCACCATGACCAATAATTTTCATTAATAATCAAATCAATCATAATTCATTGAGTTCTAGATTGATTTCATTCCATTCAAGGTAAGACTAGCATAATGTGTCTTTAGTGGTGTTATTAAGGGTCACTATGAGTATACATTGAGACATTATAGAAAGTGTATTCCAATTCCATCTCTTTTGTATCTATTTAGATTCATTAATTAATTAATTTAGTGAGATCCATGGTAGTGGAGGTAATATAAATCTTTTTGTAGAAATTAAATACTAAAATAGGGGATAAGGTATAGTGGGAGGATGAATGAAATTTTTGTGTGACAATATAGCCACATGGAGTGAGTGTGGTTTCTTTATAGGAGAAAGTGGAGATATAAAATAAAATAAAATATAAAAGTAATTACAAAGATTCCATTTTTTATAGGAGTGAATGGTTGGAATGCTTTAATATTTCTCCAATAATAGACAAGATTTCAAGGCATATAAGTATGCATTAAATGAGTTATAATGTTGATAAATAAAAGGCCTTGGTAAATGTATGGTATTGGTATAAAGGGCATAGGTATGCCCATACTTGGAGGTTAGGTCATTTAATCATAAATTTAATTTGGCCACCAACTTGTATTGATGAAGATTTGAAGATTCACATATAAAACAAGTTTGCATTGGAAGTTATTGGGAAGATAAATGTGATAGACAAAGAAATAGAGTAGGGGTGGATGCTAGAATAGTGGAGATGATACAATAAATCTCTTAAACATATTTTAATTATTTTAGTAATATTACCTAGGAACCAATGCATTATTTCTATGTGCCAAGAGAATTTAATGCCATGTTGGGTGGAAGAGAGTTTATGAATATAATTGTGCCATAGTTGTGAGGATGAGCAAGTGGAGAAGGAAGAGGAGATACTAGTAGTATTTTGGCAGTAAAGCACCTTGAACAGGAAAGTGAATTATTTTGCACTATTAATTTTATTATTCAAATAAATAAATAATGATTAGAAGGTTAAGTATTAATTATTTTTAGTCTATAAGAGATAAAATTAGTATAATGAGGGTAGAGATTTTTTTGTTCTATATCCTTCCTCATTAGTTAATACCCAGTTTATACTAGCACTGTATCTCATTAGTTTTATCTACTAAAATGGCTATTCTATTTGGAATGGTGGAGTTATTAATTTTTAACACTGATTGATCACAACTCTTACAATTGTAGATGTATAATTTTTTTTAATAAACTTTCAATATCCCCTAATTATTCTTAAATAATGTTATAATTATTAGTTTTTTTAATTAATTTTTTGACCACTAGGAGGTTGTCGAGAGGTATAGTAGCTTGAGGCATCACACTCTTAGCTCTATTATCTCAACTCCTGATTTCTAAAGTATTTTGATTCAACAAGGAAGTATTTATTCTTTTATTTTATTCTATATCATAAACACATTAGATACTCATTATATTAGTGTGATAAAGTTGTCTTGGTAGGAGTGTATACCTTGTGGAGAGAGTTATATATTTTATTTATTACTAGTTCAATAGCAATAGTTATTGTATTTTATTCCCTAGTTGTTGGAGATGTATGACATTAAGATAACAAATAATAACACTTTATGACTCCGTAATGCTTGTGTAACTATCTTTTGTTACTTTTTTTTTTATCTATAGTTTATAACACTTTTATATCTTGAAAAAGGAGGATAATAAGCCATACTTAAAGAGCTAAGCAGTAGGTGGGGACAGTGAGGATTGTAATAATAATAATAATAATAATAATAATAATAATAATAATAATAATAATAATAATAATAATAATAATAATAATAATAATAATAATAATAATAATAATAATAATAATAATATGTTAATCATTATTTTATTATCCTTAGGTGTTATTGTCTCCCATATGAAAGATTTTGATTTAAATTATAGCTTAGTTATAGTTGGCATCCCATTTAGATTAGGAAAAGCTTATTATATTGTATTTAAATGCTCCTCATTGCCAGATAAATGACAAGATTCCAAACAATTTACACATATATGTTTTGGTTTAATTTGGGTACTTTCTATTGTATTATTTTTCTTTCAGAAGAAATAAATCATTAGTCTTTCATTTGGCCTCTACCCATTTTATTCTCAAGGAATTTGATGCCAAGAGTAATATAATGAATTGATTTGTTATCTATTATGTAGTGTGTGTGTGTGTGTGTGTGTGTGTGTGTGTGTGTGTGTGTGTGTGTGTGTGTGTGTGTGTGTGTGTGTGTGTGTGTGTGTGTGTGTGTGCGCGCGCGCGCGCGTACGTGCGTGCGTGCATGTGTGTGTGTGTGTGTGTGTGTGTGTGTGTGTGTGTGTGTGTGTGTGTGTGTGTGTGTGTGTGTGTGTGTGTGTGTGTGTGTGTGTGTGTGTGTGTGTGTGTGTGTGTGTGTGTGTGTGTGTGTGTGTGTGTGTGTGTGTGTGTGTGTGTGTGTGTGTGTGTGTGTGTGTGTGTGTGTGCGTGTGTGCGTGCGTGCGTGCGCGCGTGTGCATGTGCATGTGCACTTTAGGATACCTAAAAACCAATGTATTATTCATGATCAAAATAGTATTTCCTATTGTTGTTGGCCCTTGTATCCCTATTAAACGATGTACACAATCTTAAATATTTATATTGCACATTAAAATAACTAAAACTTTGAGCTAAGTGTAGTAATTGAAATTTGTAGCAATGTCTCTAGTTTGATTAAAGTAAAGTGGTATATTATATTATTTTGAACCATTATTTCTTATAGATGATATTTATGGATTATATAATACCTTAGTCTTATACACTTATAAAACTTAGACCTTGGCTATTCCTCTCAATTCTAAACCTTTCCCACTTTGTAAGTCTCACATCAACTCTATCTTATGCCCATTAGCTTATATCTTAGTCAGAACAATCTTATGTTGATGACCCAAGCATTCCATCTTGTCCAAAATTCTTAAAACATGCATATCTTCCATCTCTACAAGTTCTAAGCATGTACCTTCTTTTTTTCTCCTTAGACACTAACATTTAGGATAGACACTTGCATTAATGCTAGTGTCTTGACCTAACACAAGTGTTAAGTGCCCCAAAGTCATCTATTTTGAAAATGAAACATATAATAATGGTTGGCCTAAGTGCATTAATGTAAATTATTTCTCTAAAGGGATTGATATAAATATAATATCAACCCTAATTCATTCCTCACCAAAGAAAACCTATAAAAGCCTATCATTCAAATAAAAGAGCATTCAATTGAGAAAATATTCCATATTTTTTATTATTTCCATATCAGTCATAGGGATAACACATCTATAGGTCTAAATCACTGAAGGAAAATATAAAGAGCTATATTTTCCAAGTTATAAACTAGGTCACTATTGTACTTAGTTATCACATATTTCATGATTCACACATAAGCCAACATGTAAAGGATAACTAAATTAGTTTGAGTCCCTCTTTGGAGTATTGTATATGTAGTAAATTCCCACTAATAGATGGGTCTTTAGGGTCAACTCAACACTATTTACCCACTAACCCATTTTCAATTCAGGTTCACTATGAAGATGAAGAACTAGGTTTTGACATTTCATGAGTAATATTCCATGACCCAGATTTGAATGCACCAAATTGAAGGTTAAGATAAATATAGAAGAATCTAAGTGGGCACATACCTTTTTAGTATGTATTCAATACAAGACACCTACATCAAACTCAGATAATAGTGTCAATGTAATCATCCTACGCTGATGTGAGTGTCCAGAGATCCATAGGCACTTAATCTAGAATTAAGAGACTTACAAAATCATATTATAGTTTTTTTTACCTGTCCCTAATCCAAAATTGTGTTAGCATTAAAAATAATAAAGTAAATTTATTCTTTGTCATTTCGATACATAGCTTAGTTTTAATTTCTATATTTAGCTTATTCTCAGTTTTATAAATTTAGTATATGTTATATATGAGTTTAGCACCCATTTGACATGATGTAGATTTCATTATCACCCTTGTGATTATTCATTTATATATACCCATTTAAAGGTAATCTAAGGCTAATTCCAAGTCCTTATATAAACCATTTTAGGGTTAAACATTGCAATAGTTGTAGTAGTTTACTTCCCAATAATGCTTAATATTTTAACAATTATCCAATATAGGATCATATCAGATTATTACTTTGATAATGATTTTATCAAGACATTCAAGAGGGTTTTATGAATTCATAAATCATATTGGAGAGTCATGAAGGGATATAAGTTTATTATTTTAAATGATAATTTCTTCCATATTTATCACTAGATGAAGTTTCCAATCTAGATACTTTTGAAAGTGTAAGTTTCATTAAAAGGTATAGTTGATCCTAGATTTATACTATGTTTATGTGTATAAATGAATTAATGAATTTCATCCACACTTTCAAACATTTTATCCTTATTATATATAAATACTTGGCTGATAAATATTTCAATCAAGATAGTGATATCTTTTTTCTTATATTCATAGGAGTAACAAATTATATCCATTGTCCATGCCTAATTTGGTATGTTTATTATTTTTATGGATATCGTAATGGATTCACTTTCTCAACTTAACACTAATACTTGTTTTGTGTGACTTTTAGTGAAAGATCAAGTGAAAGGAAAGTAGGTGAATTATGGAAAAGTATTGGCTAATTCATCTTAGTTGTTATGATTGTGCTTATTTAGACATATATTATTCCTTGTACTTGTTATCTTATATTTCATTGATATTTTCATTTTTTTTTTAAACATTAAAGAATTTTATTCCTTATGTCATTTATAAGAGTATTGGAGTAATGTTGATGGTCAAGTTAATAAATAATTTAGTTTTAGATATTATTTATCTTGCGGTAATAACTATTAATACCCTTGAGAATTTTTCAATCAAGTGCCTTGAAAGAACCCACCTTTGGTATATATTAATTTAAGTTCATCTCTTCAATCTCTTAGGATATGATCATTGAATGGAAAATTGTAATGAATCCTTGAGATATTTTTATATGTCATAGTTGTTGATCATAATTTATGAGTAAAAAAAAAATCTCACCTTGTGATTTGAACAAGTAGATAGTAAAAAACTTGATTCTTGTTGTACTATCTCTCCCCATAATATTTTGAGTATAATATAAAAGGGATGTGAATACATTTTAATGATTTTATAGTTTAAGCATCTTGGTTTGTGTATGGTGTAGTAAATATGAATCTTAGATTAATGATATTTGTAGTTTTATTGTTACCATTTATAGGTCTGGCTAAAGCTTTAAACTTATTTGAATGAGTGTTTATACAATTGGTAAATGATTGAAAATCTAAATTTTAAAAGGAATTATCAATACAATACATGTGTTCAAAGCTTAACACTTCCATTATGCTTTTAGATTTTTTGGTTTAATGCAAATTATTTTATTTTTATCTTCAGTATAGGAGGATAGTATGCAACTCATCAATCTTATTTCACTTAGGACCTATTATCGTTCTCGTGACAAACATTCCTTATATATATAAATATATATGTATGTATGTATGTGTTTGTACATGTATAAACATATATGTGTGTATATATGTATATGTATATAGATATATGCATATGTATATGTATGTGCACACACACACACACACACACACACACACACACACACACACACACACACACACACACACACACACACACACACACACACACACACACACACACACACACACAGATACAGACACAGACATAGCCACACATATCAATCTTAAATTCATATTTAGTCATCATTTTAAAGGAATAATTATTTTCCTCTATCTGAATGGAAAGGTTAGTCCTATTTTGTACATATATTTAATATTAGTTTGTATTCATGATAAATGATCTTAGGATTAAGTATTACTCTCTTCATCCCTTAGATGATTATAAAAAATAAAAAATAGAAATAAAAACTTGAGATACACCTATTTGTAAAACCTATTAAAATTATTATAATAAGTCTAAGATAATTACTAGTATGAACTAAAATTTTACATAATTATTTGATCAAGTTTAAATGAATGACTATAGGAATTTGTAATAAATTTTTAACTTGAGTTAATTTATCTTGAGGTTAATGCTTTAGTTTATGTTTGATCCTATTCTAAACCCTAGTAGGATATAATCTTAACATATTACTTTATTACTATCCTATCATGTATTTGGGTTAGTTTTGTAGACTCGAGGTGGTATCCTATCCTCTAGGATTGAGTTTTCAATAATTATTGAAATAATCTATGTAAAATTACAAAGTTTGGTTATCAAGTTGGGTTATCATAATTATAATATATTTAACCAAACTCAATGTTAATAAGTTAATACTTCTAATAAAAGTAGTTATCATGATAATCAATATCAATCAAACTTTTAAGAATTGATATTACATGTTCCTTGATTAAATATAGTAGGGAGCTATGACTTTATCAGAGAGTGGAAGTTGTAATCTTATAGAAGGTGTTATTTTTTAAATGCGATGATTTTAGGTGTGATTATAATATAAGAGAAACTTGGAGTCTTACTATTGGTACCTTATGATGACCTTGAAGATGAGTTAATTCAAATCTAGTCAATTTGGGGGCATTAATAGTCAAAAAATGGTTATCCTTGGACATAAACCTAACTCAAAGTTTATAATCTCTTTACCCTTGTACTCCACCCATATACACTCTCCTAAGCTAGTCAGATAGTCCTAAAAAGGGAGTCTAATTTTAAAGAATTATGTGTTAACTTCAAATTTTATAATTGAATGTAAAATATGTTGTAACCTATTGTTAGGGATCATCCATTATGTAATAATATTCTTTTTTGACGTGTGATTCCTACATTTTTTTAAAAACTAAAAAAAAATTACTCAAATAATGGTTTGAAATATTTTAGGAATGACACCAGTCATCATATTTTATAAATATTGTTCCTATAGGTCTAGATACTCTTAGTCTTGAGGTAATTATCCTATAAAAAATATTCACTATATTTTGAATTGACCACTTGGATCCATCTGGGTTTTATATCACCTTTTTTTGTCTTCTATTTGCATGCATAGGATATCAATGACTGTGTATGGATCAAACCCTAGCTCTTCACCTTAAGTATTTATACCTTATAAAAAATGTGTTAGTGAGATCGTGGTATCAATCTAAACTCAAGGACCCCTATATCTATTAGCATCACCTATATAGTCTATACTCTATAGAGGGCCTCAGACTTATGTTGATATCCCCTAGGTGTTGGCTTATGTGTGCATAAGGGTGAATTATACTATATACAAAGACATGGAATGGTTTAGATTATAAATTGAAAAATATTACTCATGGGTTGTTATTTGTGATTCATAATTGTAATATGACTACTCATACTATTGATATTAAAATAGGGAATAATATGGAAATATAACTTAGTTGTGTTATTGATTGATTGAGCTTGAATAGGTCCTTACTTGGTATTTTCTAGATTAATAATGATTAGGACTAGATATGTATCTATAACACATATTTTGAAAATATATCATGGTAGGTTTCAATAAGACAAATGATTAAATCCATATGATTTAAAATATTTTAAAATTAGATGAATTTTGAGCTATGAACACTTAATAAGAACCTAGACACTTGCATTGACATAAGTGTCCATGTGTGGGATGCAAGTGTCCAACATGATAAGAAGTTTTTGAATATTTGAAACTAATAGTGAATGATGTAAATTAGGTTTTATGATTTTTATACAGATTATGAGATCTTAATCATTATAAATGATAGGATAAAATTATAAGATACATAATTAGGCACAATGAGATGGCGAGTGTGATCTTTTTATAAATAGGAAGGTATAAAACTGAAGGGTAGAAACCTAGTAGGTATTTTTCAAGTATAAAATATTAAGATTTTATATACATAACATCATATTTTAGTATTTACATTTGACCCCGCTTTAATCTAGTAATGCATAAAGATGAAAGTACAAGTTTAAAGGAATGAAATGCATACCTGAGTGTGTATAACACACCCTAGCTTTGCTTCAGTCCACTTTGAGCATTTTACTAGAGTATGACCTATAACCAAGAGAATTTTGTAGTATAAATCAATGCATATAATATTAAGTTTTACATAATTTAAATGCTTGAAAATAAAGAGAGAAATGATGGAGTACACTTGTGTGTCGATGCAAACATGTTACCCCTTGGTATTTTGACTTGGTAAATATGATTCCTTATGAATCATTAGAGTTTTGAGAGGTTAAAAACTATATATTAGAGATTTTAATAGGGATTTTTGATGGAAATTATTCCCTCAATTTGGTACAAGGGTGAGTTGTCACATAACCATTGAGATCATTATATCTCAATCACATAAGTTAGGTAATTATATGATAAAATACAAGTTAAGTGGTATAACCAACTCAACCTACAAAATAAAAGTAGTGTTATGCCATTGAAAGTGTTAAATCCCAACTAAAATATTAAATGGAGATGACTAATATAGACAAAAAATGTTCAAAATGGTGCTTCTTATTGAAAACGGTGCTTCTTGGTACATAAGTTTGAATATATATTCAATTTTTTTATGCAATTGCATGGAATATGAACCTATATTGTGTCTAAAGATGAATTATCTATTGAAATGTAACCTTTAATCTTTAATTATGTATAATATCTATCACAAATCTAAGAAACCCTATCTCAAATCTATAGAAATCAATGTAATGTATATAATATTACCCAAATTTATATCTAATATTACCCAAATTTATATCTAAACAATGTAAAGTGTAATAACATTCTATAAATTTTGAAAATTATATAAGTGTAGAGGACATGCCCCCATTGATATTCCCCCATTTTTGAGGTGAATTAAATGAAATATGGTTGTTACCTTACCTCAAAACGATAAGATAACTATATAATTTGTGTATGAATCATGTAACATATATGAGTAGCATGTCTAAGTAGATATATCAATGAATCTCTTAGTATGTGATCATAATAATCCCTAAGATTCATGATATAGATCATGACAATGTCTATAAAGTAACAATATAATCTCAACAAACAATCATGTACACACACAAGAACACTCAATGTCACACAAAAATATGGTCTAAAGAGACCACACACAAGGGGAATATTCAAATGCCACATACTAAAAGGAATGATATATTTAAATGTTTTTTGAGGTTCACATACCCCCTATTTATGAAAATTGGGGACCCATGTGTTAATTGTACCTTAAAATTGAAAAATCACTTGATTAGAGTGTCATTAATATGTTTTCACATCATTTAAATTTGAAGATCATCCACACCATATTCTATTTGGTCTTTTATTCATGGCTCTACTCCAACTTGGCCTAATGTGGCTAATAATGAATCTTCATGTTTCAAGTTGTAGGTATAATGGATCTCTCTTTGAATATATTATGTTGGGATTTTGTAATTCAATCCATATTCAGGTTCTTACTACCCTTTGGTCTATAGAAATCTAAGTCTAATCCATGTTTAAAGCTCTTAGAAGTCCTCAATCAGAAACCCTAGCATAAGTTTGTGGACCAAATTCAAAATTGGTGGGAGGACTTTAAAAATTATATGGATTCAAGCTTGATTTTTATACCATAGCTTAGTCATGTTTTTAAATCAACCAAACCATAGCCTAAAAATTATATGCTTGGTCCCCTTTATATATTTATCCCTTTGTTCCCTTTTATTTGTGCATGGTTTAACTTTAATATTTACAGGGTTATTTTATTATGTTATTAGATTAGTTTGACCTTTGTTATTACCATGGTACTTGTTATCACAAATTAGATTAAGGTCTTAGTATTAAGGCCCCATTTGTCTTAATTTGACATAAAAGAGACCTTAGTTTTAAGACTTTAACCTAAGTCTTATTTTACACTAAGCCCTAACTTAAATTGTGTTCTCCTTTATAGAATCAATAACCCACATTTAATTAGGAAAAATTAATCAAATGGAGTGAGGTAAACTTGATGAATCAAAGAATTTGATCTATGATTCCAATATTGCTTGATTACATAGATCATTATCAATTATCTGTGATTGCACAGACAAAATCAATCATACAATGTATATCATTCAAAGTTCTTATGGTACCTAATGTTCATGGGACTTAAATTTGACATTTTCATGCCCATCAATTAAAATCCATGGGGTCATCATTGACATCCATGAGGCCATCAAATTTTAGTCCTTATGGTTAATTATGTGAGCTTAAAATTGACATTCTCACGGCCATTATTTGATGTCCATGAGGCCATCATTGACATCCATGAAACCATAGAATTTTAACCCCTATGAATAATTATACAAGCTTAAATTTTAAATTCTTGTGACCATCAATTGATATCTGTGAGGTCTCCATTGACATCTATGAGACCATCAAATTCAAGCTCAAGAACTAATCTCATTTGGATAAATGAACATGTTTGTCTTTGTGTTGCAAGATCAATGGGACCCATTTGGAGAATAAACATATTTAGAGTTTAATGATTCAATGATAAAATTGGCCTTTCATTTATCTTTTAACATATCATAAAATAAGTAAAATTGTGTGGGAACAATTATAAAACACATAAACCTAGCTCAAATTTTATCCTAACTTGTGGTCGTGTTTTTAAACATTTGACTAAACCTTAGTCTAAAACATCATGCTTAGTCCACACATGTCCCATGATCTTTTGGAGTCTATTTCATCAACTTAACCTAACAAATGTAAGGTCTTGGTATTAAAAGTTAGCTTATAACTTCTTACCCTAAAGTTTTATCATATTTATTAATACGGAAAAACCTTAGGTTAAAAAACATTTTACTTAGTCCTTTTATTGTTAAAGGTTTCCTTTTATCATGATCTAGACTTAGCTTAAATAATTTAGCCTAAAGTTTATATCATTTTTATTAACATGAAAGAAACCATAGTATAAAGTCTTTAACCTAAGTCCTTGTATGTCCTGATGCTAACTTAAACATTGTGCACCTTTTCTAGATCTACATGTCATAGGAGAACAAAGGAACATGATTGAATGAAGTGAGATATATTTGGACTATTCAAAAGAACCTCCAAATTCCCATGGGACCATCGCATGGTGAATGCATGCTAACTAATTGAGTTGACAAAGTGTAAAGCTTAAGGAGCCTTGTAGGGTTGCCAAATAGCGTAACCATGGAGCTTAGTACAAATAATGACCAATGACATAGAACTCATAGGATATAGATCAATGGATCACATTGATCTGTACAAGATGATGCAATAGAGTAAGACCAAACAAGATTTTAAAGGACAATGGTTAGTTTTTGAACATTAATGAACAAAGTTCCAAATGGATGCCACATAGATGCCACCTAAGTATAAAATGATAAAACCAAAGATTTTGTGGGCATGAAAAAGAAAAGGTATAAAGGTAGAGGTCCAAATCAAATCCAAGGCACCAATTTCACTTAATTCCAAAAAACTATTGCCATTAAATCCCCAAAAAGATTTGTAGAGAAACCCTAGCATCCAAAAAGCCCTAATTTGATCTCAAATTGACCATAGTCAAACTAGAAAGGGATCAATTATCATTTGATCAAGTGTAGATTAATCCAGAGGTAATTTGTAGACCACTAGTGAGTAATTAATAAATCTCATAGTCATGGTGGCATAGAAGTAACATAGAGAGGACATAGAGCTCTACTTAACCATAGATTTGGAAAGAAGGATCTTTAAGGACACAATATTTGATGCTATGGTGTTGAACCCTAGAGATAATAATTGGTAAATCTCTTTTAGACAATTGAAGCATTGTATCCCATAATGAAAGAAGACAAGAAGACTACATCCTTCAAGACAAGATATTATGACCTATTTTCAACATAAATGATGAGCGTTCACCATGTAATAGCCGAACTAGAGGTAATTCACTATATATATGTCCTCCATTTTTTAAGTGATGTAAAATTTAAAAGGGTATATTTATCAATGAATGTACTCATAAATGCCTTGATTATGTGTCTCCCATTACTTTTGAGAACTATTATAAGTTACACAAGCCTTGAGTAGATGTACCCACACTTAACAAATTGGCTAATAAAAATGACCTCAAAACCATCCTTGCCTCATGGTTATAATATGGAAACCATGTGATTTATGACCTTATTGGAAATGTTCCCATCAACCAATTTTGACCTAGAATTAGGATGATAATGACCTTAATGAATACGCTTATGTGGAAACCCCACTACCATTTATGTTGAGTGTTTGGGTACCCTTGGTATACTTTATGATTAAGAAGGAGCTCACTCCTCCCATTAGAAAAATTATTAGTGCATGTTTATGTACGCAGATCTCCATAGTCAAGAAAAGGTCTAGGAAAATCTTCTACATGATGTCTTACCTTCTAGATGCCTTACTTGCCATAATTGAGATCCCCAAATTTAGGGGATGGTCATCTAAAAAGATAAAAATAGTATCTCAGTTCTATTCAAACTTGCATATCTTTAAGTATATGGACCATATTTAGTTTATCTATGATTTCATCTATCTTGCCTTAAATGAGGCTATAACAAGATGCCTAATGCCAAGAGTCAGCCTATTGGAAAATAAGTCCATTGAGTCCATTAGGGACATCTAGTTTTATCTAGACTACATAATCATCAAGATTGAGGGAATATAATGCACTCCACTTAGACTACTAGTCCATGTTTCAAACAAATTGGCTAATCAAGAAGTTGCATTCTAAATATTAAATGGTATTGATGGTGGTTGTAGAGGCCAAAGGAAAGGAATACTACATACTCCACCCTTAGATATTGGCATAACTATCTTCCAATATTGGGACAACATTGAAGATGTTGGTAGGTATAAATCATCTTTCAAGTTTCAACATGATGAATTAAGGTAGTGGGACCCCAATGATAGAGTTGGGAAACTTTTGAAGGCCAAACAAATAAGTTTGACCCATGAACATTAGCCTAGAGTTTATGAATCAATATACACCAAGGCTTCATCCTTTATAGTGGTATTAACAAGGTTAAATAAATGTGACATCAACCCATAAGCTAGATTGATGAGGGAATAAAAATGAAGTGATGACATTTGGCAACTTGGTCTGAGGCAATACAACTTATTAGGATGCCAATCCTTTGAACCTCCTCCCATGAATCCATAATCATAAATGGAAGTCCTAAATATTTAAGTACAATCTAAACAAAGGCCTAAAGAAATGAGACCTAGGGAGGGGACATTATCTTTAGCCTATCCTAATGATTAGATATCTAATTAAGTACATCGATGTGGTGTATTGGCCCTGAGTGAGATAGTGGAAGATGCATTACAGATGTCCACTGCTTATCAATCTGATGAAGAGGAAATTTAGATGGAATAACCTCAACCCCAAGTTGAGGAGACATAAAAAGGGAAGGAATTATATTTGATTCTAGTTCTAATTGTTCTCCTACAAAAGAGAAAGGTTGAGCATGCACTAGTTCTAGTAGGACCCAAGAGGCCTAGATTGACCTTCACTCACCCATTAAGTGAGGTCAATGTATTTAGTGTAGAGAATGTGATATAAGGACCAATCATCCTTTAATGGTTAATACATGACTTTTTTCAAAAGGTTCTTACTCTGCAACACTCTTGGGCCATGACCAAGTTAGTGAACATAACTATCTATGATGAGCTCAAACCATGGATAATTACCTTATAGAAGGAGGATAAATAGAGAAAGATGGTTGCCCTTGAGGAGTCAAGTGGAACTTAGATGAATACTCCTAGGGAGCTAAGTGGAACCCAAATAGAGACTATAGATCCTCATCAAATAACTCAATCATTAGTTGGAGTCTAATTAAATCTAGAAATTGTAGGTTTGGAGAGGGTGATAGAAAAGAGAGCCATGGCTACTGGTGAAGAATTCATTTTTCAAAAAGTGGAACAATTTGTTGGTTTAACTCTAGTAGGAGGTCAAAATCTAGGGAAAGACCCCATATTTAAATAATATATATTTGAATTAGCCCAATATAGATCAACTTATCTCTAAACTAACATCAAGGGCATGAAATAATAAATTGAGACCCTGAAGAATCAAAGTGAAAATCTAGAGAGGCAGGCTATTTTATCCATCTTAGATACTATGATAGGGATGTTTGAGGCATAATTTTATGGCATGTTTAATTCTCTAAAGATAAAAAAATCAAGACAAGGTGTATTAGATCAAAAAGATGCAACAACTAGGGGTTTAATTACTCAATGGCAGAGTTCAAAAAGATAAGATGAAGGTTTTAATTAGCATCTTGATACGGGATAAAATTATTGGTTTTAATACTATCAGCCTATCCCATCTCAAAATAATCATGGGATTTATTATAGATAAAATTCATGTATTAATCATGTGGTCTAAGAACTTGGAAAGACTCCTTAGGGATGATAAAGAGTTACTAGATAGGATATACCAATTTGCTAAGACTATGATTGCCAAACCTATAACACCTAGCTCCATAGGCATCATTATAGATGATGAACTAAATCATAGGACCACTTTGGTCATGTAAGAGGTAAAGAACAAGATCTAAGGTAGGTATGAGATAAATAACAATAGGGTCATGGATATGATCCTAATGGTAGAAGAAAAGATTGCCAAGGTGAGGAACATTAGAGAAGCCTTGTAGAGAAATAACAGGGACCTTAAAGACTTAGCTGAGTAAGAGGATGAACTCTTCCTTAAACCTATTATTAATTTGAGACTTATTAATGAGAAACATCAAAAGGTAGTAAGGTTACTTCTGCATAACCAAAGGACTTCATCAGAACAAGGTCCACTAGTTAGGAATATTCTTTTTTATTGAAGCATTGTAAATTTTGAAGATAGGTTAGTTAATTTTGTAAATTCTAGTGCATTCTATAAACTTTATATAAAGGACATGTGTCCTTCACATTTATACATTTTTAAGTTAATGAAATTGATTGACATATTTCCTTGTTTCTAGAAAAGGAGTATTATCTATTGTAAAGTGGGGGGGGGGGTAGTTTTGAGCAAAAAATTGTATACTTTTGAGATATTAATGTAATAAAGGAATTATGAAAATATTGTCTGAATTTGTTTGCATTATTTTCTATATGTTTTCTCTCTCAATTTTTTGTTTTGAATCCCAAATTTGAATAGTTTTTTGAATTCTTGGTACATACCTTTTAAATACAAAATTGTTAACTTGTGCATATTCTAGGTTAATTTAAGTTTCCTTAGTTTTATTTGTTTTATTTTTTTTGCATTTGTAGATGTGCATCAACTATATACTTAAAGGATTAAATCTTTAGAGTAAACATGGTTATGATTCACATTATTTCTTATCTTCCTTAAAATTTTGCCTGATATATGTTGTGATTTGAGCTTAAGTTGTTTCAATTCATATATAGGTTTTAAGTACATTCCTAGGAAACACTTGAACTTTGTCATGATGTCTGAGACAAAGATCAACAACACTTTTATTCTCTGCATTAACCTATCTTTTTACTCCTTTTTTTACCAAATCACTTTAGTTTGAATATCATTATAAATATTCACATAGATTAGTATTTAGACTTAGAATTGATCATAATTCATCTTAATTGTCATAGATCATCTTCTTATGTTCAAATATTTGCTGGCCATGGTGGCTCGCAACCACTAGCTAATATAAATATTATGGAATAGTTTGCTTGATCTATAACTATTTCATTATAGGTAACCAAATTACCAAAACCTACTACTCATGTTCTAAATTCTTCAAATTATAAAATGAGAAGTGTTCTTTAAACACTAAGAGAACATGTGATACACTTTAAGGCATCAATAGATGGAACTCTACTAGTTCTAAGAGGGCCATAAGCAATTCTTTGTAGATTTTTAGGATCTTTGCTAGTTTTGGTATATTTTGATCAAAGATTACTCTATTATTTGCATATTTATGTTTCTATTAGCATAATTGTGTAAAGGTTAGTAATATTCACAGTTTCAATCTAGTCTTTGTGATTGTTTATATAAAGATTGATATTATTTGAAGACATATGTTAAGCTATGATAAATATAGTTTTAGAATTGAGAAAATAATAGGTTTGAGGTTAACAATAGCTATTTTGATCTAATATTCATAAATACTTTACAACTTTGAGTTTATTTGAGCTTAAAGTTGTAAATATCATTCATATGTATGTATTTGGACACTTATTTAAGCTAATTTAGTTAAATATTTGTCCTTTATTTTTCTTTATATGAATATTTGTAAATTTTGATTAATGTGCATTTTTTATCATTGTTCTTTACAAATTTAGGATTGATAAATTGTATTTCAAATAGCATTCAAAATTCTCAAGATGTAACTACCATGAATAAAAACAAGGTCACATTTATAGACTAGGGAACCTCTAATTGAGTTAGAAGTCCATAGGAGAGCCAGGTGGGACAAAGGTAAGTGTATAATTTCAATGTCTTTGCCAACTTCCCCAATTTAGGGCTCTCACATATTCAAACCCAATCAAGGTATGGATTTTTTGGGTGTCTCTTCTATCAATGTGCTAGGTGTGGTACATGACCTTCCCCATAACCTTGAGAAATATTTTCCAACATTTAGTCCTACTAGTATTATAACTATTGAGGAACATATTAAGTCATTGAAATTTGCACTAAGATTGCTAAATGTAGTCTATGAGGATGTAGTGTTTAGGATTTTTTATTTTACTTTTAAATATGTTACATATGAATGGTTTTTAAATTTACCTAAAAATTAAATTAATAGTTGGGACCACTTTAATAATGTTTTCATTGACCAATTTGGAAAAATTATTAGTCCTTGTATCTTATACCAATAATTCACCATGGTAAAAAGGGATGCAAATGAACCCATTATAGCTTTCAATGCTAGGTTCCAAAAGATGTTTAGTAAGACTATAACTCTTTATAGCCTAGATGAGGCTTTATCCTTGGAAATATATAAAGATGCCTTAGATCCCATGACCTCTATTTTCATAAAGAGAGATGTTGGGCCTATGAATACTTTGGCTTTAGCCTATTATGAAGTAATGACCATTAATGAACAAATACAACCCCAAGGTCAGATGGCTTACTCTATTCCCAACATTAACCCATATTTTCCCACTCTAAATATCTTCCCTAATACCAACTAGAACATACATAACTTGAATCAAATACCAAATTTGAACCAATTACCTCTAAGTCATGCTCATCCTACTCATAACTTAGGATTCTTAAACACTATTACAAATGGATTTAATCTAGGAAATAAAAAGTATTTAATACCAACTAATGGTACTAATAGAAATTAGTTTCATAGCTTTGAGGCTTCCAAAAATGAAAAGCACTCTATCTTGAAAATGGTCCAAAAGTTAAGCACTAACTTTCTTCAATTGTAAAAACAATTTGGTAATATTGGAGAGAGTTTGGGTAGGAAATTTTCTTTATAAAGGTTCAATAGGCCTAATAAAAGGTTCCATAATGATAGTTACAATAACAATAACAATAACAATAACAATAACAATAACAATAACAATAACAATAACAATAACAATAAAAATAACAATAACAATAACAATAACAATAACAATAACAATAAAAATAACAATAACAATAAAAATAACAATAACAATAACAATAACAATAACAATAATAATAATAAGAATAAGAATAATGAGTCTTCTGATAAGAAAACAATGGATATAAATCTTATTGATATTACTTTTCCTAATTATTGTAGGATAAATTTAAATTATAGGCATGTGTAATATAGACTACATTGATTTATATAAATCTTTTGAGGCCTTTCAAGAATATTTGGATACATTTAAATTAGTTTCTAACAAAGATAATGGTGCAGGTACATTAAGATCCAAATTTTCTAACCAAGTCCTCATGGTAGAGACACTTGAATTCTTTTCCAAGAAGATAATGAAATTGATGATATTATTGAAGAGGTCCATGATTTTCAATAATTCTTGAAGAATACCTACCCCTTAAGGAATATAGAGAAAAAATAGACCCTGACTACTTCAACACCTCCAAACAACTTCAACACTCCTCTAGACACTACTTTAGATAATAACCCAAAACCTTCAAAGGGAATTAATTATAAACATAATACTAATGTAGTTAATTCTTATAATAAAATTAGGTACAATATTTTGAAGGATATGAAGAAAATAAAGGCTAAGATTATGTTGCATGAATTGACATAGATCACTGAGCAAAGGGACCTTTTATTAGAGTCCTTATCTCAAAATCTTGGTAGGCCACCTAAGATTGACAATGCTAATGTTTCTATGTATAAAGCTAAAATAGAATCCCCACCTTTTTTTATTACTATCAAAATGTTTGATAAAAATTTACATAACTATTTATTAAATTCCAGTGCATCCATAAACATTATGCCAACAAGTATTTATAAATAGCTTGATTTGATTCCTATTAAATCTGATAGAGTTGTTACTCAGCTAGATAAAACCAGGGTCAAAGTAATTGGGGAATTATTAAATGTTCATATGTAACTTGCATCTAAGCCTAGAGTATAGTAATTTATTAACATCTAGGTGGTATACATTCCTGATGCTTATGGATTACTGTTAAGCATGGAATAGACAAATGCCTTGAATAAATATATGTCCACTAATTGTTCTCATTTTTGGCTACCATGGAAAGGAGTCCCAAATTAGATCAGAGTGAAAAGAGAGTGTTAGATGAAACATATGATCACATAATAAAATTTTATGAATGAAAAGGTGAACATAGTTGATTCCGATTTAGGAGTTTTCACTCTTTAAACTGCCAAGGTATGTGGGTCTAAACCTTCTCATATTATTCCTGGATTGTGGAAGCTTTATTTTGATGGGGCTAGATTAAGTTTGGGTTTGGATTAGGAGTTGTAATAACCAATCATGTTTGTAAGGAATATCATGATTCCTATAGATGATAATTTCCATGTACCAACAATCTTATAGAATACAAAGAATTGATTTTAGGTTTACAATTTGCCATCATGTACAAAGTCAAAGAACTGCTAGTTCATGGTGATTTAAAACTTGTAGTCAATCAGGTGAGGAGTAAGTACCAATGTAAATTATCATATCTCAAGAGATATGAGTTTAGAGTCTAGGATTTTCTATAATCTTTTGATGCATTCAACATTATTTCCATGCCTAGGGAGGAGAACAAGGTTGTTGATGAGCTTTCCTTAGCTACAACCAATCTTATACCAAACCATGACTCTTATAAATTTAGCATTGAGATGGTTCCATGCCCTTAAATCCTAGATAATGTAAACCATATGCAAGTTTTTAATGATGACCAATAAATTCTAGATTTCATGACTAACTCAAGAGTATTTGTGGCCCATGTCATAGCTGAGGCCAATGAGAATACTCTTGGAGAAGATGAAAAATTTGAGAATAAAGTCATTTAGTCAAATGACAACAAAATTAAAAAAGGCATGATTGCCTTGGAGAGGTTATTTGACTAGGATAAGGTAGCTGAGAATATTAATATTCCCAAAGTGAGTGGGAAGGATTATAAGGTAGTTGATCTTGGTCCTCAAGATCAACTTCAACTAGTTAATATTGGAATAACATGTATGAGCATTGAAGATAAAAAATCTAAAAACTTGATGATAAATTATAAGGAATTAATAACATGGTCCTTTGATGACTTGAAGATTTTTGATCCAAGAGTCATCACCCATACCATACCCTTGAAGAAAGAATGCAAACCTTGTAGAAAAAATTAGAGGCCTACCAACATATTTTAGAACCTATAATTTTCAAAGAAGTCAAAAAGTTGTTAGATGCCAAGATCATATTTCCTATTAGGTACTCTACTTGGGTCACCGATTTGGTGCTAGTTAAGAAAAAGAATGGTGAAATAAGACTATGCATTTATTTTATGATTCTAAATAAGTCATCTAAAAAAGACAACTATCCTTTGCCTTCTTTAGACTAAGTTATACAAAGTGTTTTTTGTTTTTATATGATGTCCTCTCTTGATAGATTTTCAAGGTATAACTAGGTATTAGTTAACTAGGAAGACATGATGAAGATTAATTTTAATACCAAGTGGGGCATGTTTGCATATAAGAGAATGTCATTCAGACTGATCAATGTAGGAGAAACATTAAAAATAGTAATGAATCATGATTTCCAAGGTTTGGTAGGTAAATTCATCATTATATACATGAATGATCTGACTATTTTTTATAAAAATAGGGAGGACCACATCATATATTTACAATAGGTATTTGAAAGGTGTAGAAGGTATGGGATTTCCCTCAACCCAAAGAAAATTATATTTTATGTTACTGAGGGAAAATTTTTAGGTCATGTCATTACTAAGGAGGTAATCTCTATAGATCCAGATAGAGTAGAAGTTATATAAAAAATAGAGCTTCTTAACAATAGGAAATAACTGAAATCATTCTTTGGCAAAATTAACTTTGTAAGGAAATTTATTTTTAGATTTGCATAAATTGTCAAACCATTAAATGACATGATGAAAAAAGATGCCAAAATAACTTTGAATGAGGAAACCAAGAAAGCCTTTAAGGACATCAAGGAGGCAATTGGTCAAGATCCAGTCCTGATAGGTCTAGATTTATCTAACGATTTTTGCCTTTACTCATTTGCCTCTAATCATAGTATTGTTGTAGTTTTAACTCAAAAAATAAATGGATGTGACCATCCAATTGATTTCATGAGCAATTTTTTTAAAAATGACAAGTTAAGTTATTATTTAATTGATAAAAAAGAATGTACATTACTAAAGGTAGTGAAAAAATTTAGACACTACATTCTTAGGAATAAGGCGCATGCTATCTTACCTGACCCTGCCAGCAAGCTCATGCCAAGTCAAAAAAAAAAAAAGGAGAGGTGAGTGGATGTCAGTGTTTTAGGAATATGACATTGAACTAAAGATTGCAAAATTAGTAAGGTGCCAAGGTTTGATTCAAATTATTGACAATGCTAACCCCAAGCTTAGTGTCATATAAGTTGAACATCAAAGTTTTCAGTCTAATGATTGGTATGATCTTATTATCCATATACTAATTAATGGCACTTGTTTGAAAATATTAACTAGGGAGTAAAGAAGAACCCTAAGACTCAAGGCAACCCACTACCTGATTAAATATGGAGTGTTATACAAAAAAACTTTTAAGGCATTTAATTGAGGTGTGTATCCAAAGAATAAGCAACTGAGATCATGAACACTTTTCATGAGAAACTTGGAAGTGGGCATCCATCTAGAAGGACATCTCACAAAATCCTTAGATTTGGTTATTATTGGCCCATCATCTTCAAGGATGCCCATAAGCATGTAAGGAAATGCCATTCATGTCAAATATTTAGCATAAAGGAGCCCAAAAAATCCATACCACTACAACCAATTATGGTGGATAAACCTTTTGCATAGTGGGGACTAGATTTTGTGGGGATAATCAACCCTAATTCATTAGAGGGTCACAAATATATTCTAATTGCCACTAATTACTACACTAGATTGACTGAGGTAGTAGCCACTAAATAGTGTAGAACTAAAGAAGTGATTATTTTTTAGAGGAAAACGTATGCACCATATTTGGGAGTCCAGTCTCTCTAGTATGTGACAATGGATCTTCTTTCATATCCATTGAAATTATAGAATGGGCATATGACAATAGTATTAGTATCAAGTTCTCATCCAACCATTATCCTAAAGGTAATGGCGTGTCCAAATCTACCAATAAGAAATTTATGAAATAAATAAAGAAGTCTACTAAAGATAAACCCAAAACTTGGCATAAGCTTCTCAAATATTCCCTTTAGGTAGACATGATAAGAATCAAGCAAGCCCTAAAGGCATCACCATTCTTGGTGTATGATCAAGAACCCATATTCCCTATCACCCTCAAGATATCTACATACAAGTTTATGTAAGAATATATGGAGGAAGATTAGGAATTTGTAAATTAAAGAATGCTAGACATTATTTAGATGTAAAATTTTAGAGAAGAGGCTTTTTACAACATTAACAGGCATTAAACCATAGTGAAAAGGTGGTTTGACAAATGATCAAAGATAAAGGTGTTTAGGAAAAGATACCTAGTTTTTCTTTGGGATAAAGCATCTGAACCTAAGGGTAAACATGGGAAGTTTACACCTTTGTGGATAGGTCCCTATTAGTTTTTTGAGACACTTGGAAACAACATATTCAAACTGAAAGACCTTTAAGGAGCTGAATTTACTTTACCTAGCAATGGGTAGTAGCTCAAGAATTATGTTTTAGTTTTTCCCCCTAGGGTCTTCATGAAATAAACTTTAAGAATAGTTAGAGTTAGAGTAGGTAGGTTAGATTTAGTTCCTTCTATTCTTCTTTCTTAGCCCTTATTTTTATGTATATTTGTGTATATATGTTTGATTTTCCTTTTCTTTTTGCTTTATTTATTTCCATTTTGTGTTTTTTCTTTCTTTGCTTTGTTACTTGTTTCTAATAAGTCCTTTGGGACAACCCTTAGATCAAGGTTCATTTTAAATACTAAAAAACTCCACAATTTAGAAATGCAGGTATAAATCTCAAGTATTTGTTTATCATGGGTTTGAAATGTAAGCTTATGTTATAGTTTAAAGAAACTACTAAGGATTGGTACATATGTCAACTATTCTATGAGAATTTAAACATTGTTTTGACCTAAATTTGGTTTCAAGAAGAATTTCACATGTGGGATGAAAGCTTGAAGTATTAAGGCATAGTCATGTTTGCACTTAACAAATATCCTTTCCTAAGACAAAGCTACAACCATAAGTGATTGTCTGAGGATCAAACATTTGACCAAATCCCTAAACCTAGCTAACTTGGTTCCCAACCTTTGTTATAAATCCTAAAAGATCTAAAAAATATAAAAAATAAGAGCTTATTTCAAAATCAAAAGTTTTCCAAGCAAAGGTGATTCTAGTAATCTCCACCGAGGTTATGGATACCTAGTTGGTAGTGGAAAAAGGTCTTTATTAGAGTCAAAGGCATCTCTATTAGGGTTATGAACACCTACCTGGTAGTTGAGAAATTCCCAAGCCCTCCCTAAGGTAAATAATGATTCTTAATGAGTATCCAAACATGATATAAGTCAATGTTAATGATTGATGACATGAAACCTAGAAGTTATCCCTTGAATCCCATGGAAAATAGTAAGTGGAATCAAAGCATACACAACATGGAGAGGTTTTGATGTTTGAACCTAATTCTATAGAATCAAGGTTTACCTTAACCATGAACTGATCTTGATAATGGTACTTATCAAGTAGAATAAGTAATCTAGTTATTTGTCTAAACTAGAGTCTCTTAATTCTAACATATTACTATTTTTCCCCTGGAAGTCACCATTTATTGAGGTCAACATACCCCCTATTTCTAAAAACTGGGGACCCATGTGTTAAATTATATAATTTTTACCTTAAAACTAAAAATTCACTTGATCAAAGTGTCATTAATATGTTTACACATCATTTTATGTAAATATCATCCACACCATGTTCTAGTTGGTCTTTTGTTCATGGATCTACTCTAACTTGGCCTAATATAGCTAATAGTGAATCTTCATGTTTCAATTTGCATGTATAATGAAGCTCTCTTTGAATAGATTATGTTGGGATTTTGTAATTCAATCTATATTTAGGCTTTTACTAGCCTTTGGTCTGCAAAAATCCAAGTCCAATCCATATTTAAAGCTCCTATAAGTCCCCATTCAGAAACCTTGGCATAAGTTTGTGGACCAAATTCAAAATTGGCAAGAATAAAATTATTGGGAGCACTTTAAAAATGTTGTAGACTCTAGTTTAATTTTTATACCATATCTTAGTCATGTTTTTCAACTTGACCAAACCATAGCCTAAAAATTATATGCTTGGTCCCCTTTATATATTCCTCCCTTTGTTCCCTTTTATTGGTGTATGGTCTAAATTTAATGTTTGTAGGGTCCTTTTGTTAGGTTCTTAGCTTGCTCTGACCTTTGTTATTACCATGGTACCTTTTGATACAACTTTTACTAAGGTATTTTGATTAACATAAATAGGTTAGTCTTATGACTTTAACCTAAGTCTTATATACCCCCGAGCCCTAACTTAAATCATGTGCTCTTTTGTAGGATCGATGGCTCATGTTTAATAGGGAAACATTGATTAAATAGAGTGAAGTGGACCTTATGAATAAAATACTTTGATCCATTAAGCCAAAATCACTTGATAATATGGATCATAATCAATGATCCATGAATACTCATAAAAAATCAATCGAATGATGCATATTAATTCAAAGTTACTATGAGACCTACTATTTATGGGACTTAAATTTGATATTATCATACCTATGAATTGACATCCATGAGGCCATCATTGACATCCATGAGGCCATCAAATTTTATTCCTTATGGTTAATTATGTGAGGAAAAAATTGAAATTCTTGCAACCATCAATTGACATCCATGAGGCCATCATTGATGTCCATGAGACTGTCAAATTTTATCCCCTATGAATAATTATATGATATTAAATTTGATGTTCTCATGACTATCAATTGACTTATATGAGGCCATAATTGATGTCCATAAGACCATAAAATTCAACCTCAAGAACCAATCTCATTTGGATAATGGAACATATTTGTCTTCATGTTGCAGGATCAATGGGACCCATTTGGATAATAAGAATGTTTAGAGTTTTGTGATTCAATGATAAAATTGGCCTTTCATTTAGCCTTTAACCTATCATAAACTAAGTAAAATTATGTGGGAATATTTATAAAACACCACAAACCTAGCTTAAATTTTATCCTAAAGTGTGGTCATCTTTTTAAACATTTGACTAAACCTTAGTCTAAAATATCATGCTTGGTCCCCATATGTCCCATGATCTTTTAGGGTCTATTTAATTGACTTAAACTAATAAATGCAAGGTCCTGATATTGACAGTTAGTTTATAACTTTTTAATCTAAAGTTTTATCATATTTATTAATATGATAAAACCTTAGGTTAAAAATCATTTTACTTGGTCCTTTTATTGTTAAAGGTATACTTTTATCATGATCTAGACTTAGCTTAAATACTTTAGTCTAAAGTTTATATCATGTTTATTAACATGAAATAAACCATAGTCTAAATTATTTAACCTAAGTCCTTGTATGTCCTAATGGTAAATTTAAAATCATGCACCTTTTTAGGATCTACAACTCATGGGAGATCAGAGGAACATGATCAAATGAAGCGATATCTCTATGGACTATTCAATAGAACCTTCAAAGTCCCACAAGATCACCATGTGGTAAATGCATGCCAACTAATGGAGTTGAAAAAGTTCAAAACTCAAGGATATTTGTAGGACTATCAAGTGGCATAATCATAGAGCCTAGTACAAATAATTACTAATGGTGTTCAAGTCATAGGATCGAGATCAATGGTTCACATTGATCTGTGCAAGATGATCTAGTGGAGCAAGACCAAACAAGATTTTTAAAGAGCAATGGTTAGGTTTTGAAAATTAATGAACAAAGTGCCATGAAAGTGCTAATTAGATGCCACCTAAACAAAAAATCATAAAACCAAAGATTTTATGGGCATAAAAAAGCAAAGGTATAAAGGTAGAGGTCTAAATCAAATACAAGGCACCAAATTCACTTAATTCCAAAAAACCATCACCATTAAATCCTAAAAATGACTTAAAAAGAAACCCTAGCATCCAAAAATCCCTAATTGATCTCAAATTGACCATAATTAGACTAGAGAGGGCTCAATTATCATCTGAAAAAGTGCAAATTAATCTAGAGGCAATTTGTAGACCATTAGTGAGAAATTTATAAAGCTCATGGTCATGGAAACATAGAAGCAACATAGAGAGGACACAAAGCTATAATTAACTACAAATTTAGAATTAAGGGTCTTTAAAGACATGTTATTTGATGTTTTATGGAATTAAACACTAGAGATAATAATTGATCCAAGCTCTTTTGGACAATTGAAGAATTATAGCCCATAACAAAAGAGGATGAGAAGATTACATATTTCAAGATAAAATATTATGACCTAAATGTAGCACATATGATGAGACTTCACCATGTAACATCCAAACTAGAGGTACTTCAATGTATATATGTCCTCCTCCCTATTTTTAAGGAATATAAATTTAAAAAGGGTATGTTGATCAATGAACATACTTGTAAATGCCTTTTATTTGTATCTCCCATTGTTTTTGAGAACTATTATAAGTTTCCCAAGCCCTAAGTAGATGTACCCACACTTAAAAAAATGTCTAATAAAAATGACCTCAAAACCATCCTTACCTCTTGGTTATATTCTAGTAATCATGTGAAATTTGACCTTAGTGGAAATGTTCCCATTAGCCAATTATGACCTAAAATTAATATGATAATGACCTTAATGAACTAGCTATGTGTAAATCCTACTACAAATTATGTTGATAGTGTTTGGGTACCCCTAGTATACTTTATGATTGAGAAGGATCTAACCCCTCCCATTAGTGAAGTTATCAACAAATGCTTATGTAGGCAGATATCCATAATTAGGAAAGGGTCTAGGAAAAGCTTTTACATGGTGTCTTATCTTCTATATGCCTTACTTGCCACAATTGAGATCCCCAAATTTAGGTGATAGTCACTTTAAAAGACATATATATTGTCTCAATTCTATTCAAAGTTGTATATATTCAATTATAGGACCATATTTAGTTTTATCTATGATTACATCTATCCTACCTTGAATAAGGCTATCATAAAATGCCTAATGCCAAGAGTCAACCCATTGGCAAATAAGTCAATTGAGTCCATTGAGGACATTTGGTTTTATCTAGACTACCTAATCATCATGATTGAGGGAACATAGTGTACTCTACTTAGACTGCCATTCCATGTTCCAAATAAATGGGATGAGTAGGAAGTTGCATTACAAATATGTAATGGTATTGATGGTTTTTATAGAGGCAAAAGGAAAGGACTACTTCGTACTCCACCTTTAGCTATTAGAAAACACATATTATAGTATTGGGACAACATTAAATATGTTATTAGGCATAAATAATCTTTCAAGTTATAACATGATGAATTAAGGTAGTGGGACCCCAATGATAGAGTTGGGAAACATTTGAAGGCCAAACAGATAAGTTTAACTTATGAACATCATCCTGGAGTCTATGAATCAATATTAACCAAGGATTCATCCTTCATAGTGGTATTTTAAAGGTTGAATAAATGTGGAATCAACCCATATTCTAGATTGATGAGGGACCAAAAAGGAAGTGATGAAATTTGGCAACTTGGTTTGAGGCAATACCACTTTCTAAGATGTCAATCTTCTGAACCTCCTCCCATGTAGCCATATTCACAAGTGGAAGTACCCAATCCTAAATTAAAATATAAACAAAGGCCTAAAGAAAGGAGACCTAGGAGGGAACATCATTTTTAACCCAACCTAATGAACTAGGTTCTCCAATTGAGTGCATTGATGTGGTGGCATTGGACCTAGGTGAGATAGTGGAAGATGTATTGCATATGTTGTCCACAACTTATCAATCTCATGAAGATGAAATATATATGGAATAAACTTAACTCCAAGTAGAGGAGGTATAAAAGGGGAAGGCATTATCTTTTATTTTGGTTCTAGTTGTTCCCCCACAAAAGATAAAGGTTGAGCTTGTACTAGTTCTAGTAGAACCTAAGAGGCCTAAACTAACCTTCACTCACCCATTAAGTGAGGTCAATATATTTAGTGAAGAGAATTTGATATAAGAACCAACCATCCCTGAATGGTTCATGTATGAAAATTTTCAAAAGGTTCCTACTCTATAACACTCTTGGGCCATGACCAAGTTAGTGAATGTAACTATCCATGATGAGCTCAAACCATGGATAATTGCCTTGTAGGAGGAGTAGAAAGAAATAAAGATGGATGCCCTTAGGGAGTCAAGTGGAACTTAGATGAATACTCATATGAATTTAAGTGGAACCCAAATAAATACTATAGAGCCTCCTTAAATAACTTGATCATTAGTTGGAGTCCAATTCAATCCAAAAACTACAAGTTTGGAGAGGGTGATAGAAAAGAGAGCCATGGTTGTTGGTGAAGAATTGATTTTTCAAAAAGTGGAACCATTTATTGGTTTAAATCTAATAGGAGGTCAAAATATATGGGAAGACCCCATATTTGAAGAATATATACTTGGATTATCCCAATCTCAATCAACATAGATCCAAACTGGCATCAAAGTCATGAAATAATAAATAGAGAACCTGGAGAAGCAAAGGGAAAATCTAGAGAGGAAAGATATTTTACATGACTAAAATATTATGATATGGATTTTTAAGACATATTTTATGACATGTTTGATTATCTAAGGATTAAAAAATAAGACAAAGTGTATTAGATCAACATGATGCAACTACCAAGGGTTTAATTACTTAATGATAGAGTTCAAGTGATAAGATGAAGGATTTAATTATCATCTTGATAGGGGATAAAATCCATAGATTTCAAGGCCATCAGACTAGCCCATCTTGACATAGCCATGGGAATGATTATAGATAAAATTTAGGGATTAAGCATGTGGTCCAAGATCTTGGAAACATTCCTTAGGGATGATAAAGAGTTACTAGATAGGATAAAATAATTCTTGAAGACCATGATTACCTAACCTAAAACACTTAGCTCCATGAGAATAATTATAGATGATGAATTCAAGCATATAACCACTTTGGTCATGAAAGAGGTAAAGAGCAAGAGCCAAGGCAAGTCTAAGACTGACAACAACAAGGTCATAAATATGATCCTAATAGTAGAAGAAAAGATTATTAAAACAAGGAACATTAAAGAAGTCTTGGAGAGAAGCAATAGGGACCTACAGTTAATTTGAGACTTATTGATGAGGAACATCAAAAGGTAGTAGGACTAATTCAACAAAACCAAGGGAATTCATTAGCATAGGGTCCACTAGTTAGTTAGGAATATTCTCTTTTATTGAAGCATTGTAAATTTTGAAAATGGGATATTCATTTGTAAAGGTATGTGCATTGTTTTAGCACATTTGTCTAAAGGTTAGTTCATTTTGGAAAGTCTAGTGTATTCTAGAAGCTTTATAGAAAGGATAGTTGTGCTTCACATTTATACACTTGTAAGTTAATGTAACTAACTAACATACTTCCTTATTTCTATAAAAGGAGTATTTCTTATTGTAAAGCTGGGAGTTTTAAGCCAAAAATTGTATAATTTTGAGCTATTAATGCAATCAAGGAATTCTAAAAAGATTTTTTGAATTTGTTTTCATCATTTTCTAATGGTTTCTCTCTCAATTTTTTATTTTGAATCTTAGATTTGAATAGTTCTTTTGAATTCTTAGCACATTCCTTTTGAATATAGAATTGTTAACTTGTGCATATGATAGGTTAATTGAAGGTTCTTTAGTTTTATTTGTTTTATTTACTCTACATTTGTAGATGTGCATCAGCTATTTACTTAAAGGAGTAAAGATTTAAAATAAACGTGGTTCTTATTTACATTATTTTTTATCTTCCTTAGAAGTTTGACTAATATATGTTGTGATTTGAGCTTAAGATATTTCACTTCATATGTTGGTTTTAAGTTTATTCCTAGGAAACACTTGAACTTTGTCATGATGTCTAATATGAAGATCAACACCAATTTTCTTCTCTGCCTTACCCTGTCTTTTTACTCCCTTTTAAACCAAATCACTTTAGTTTAAATATCATTGTAAATATTTACATAGATTAGTATTTATACTTAGAATTGATCATAATTCATCTTAATTAGCATAGATCATCTTCTTCTTTTCAAATATTTGTTGGCCACAGTGGCTCCCAACCACCAACTAATATAAATATTATGGAATAGTTTGCTTAATCTATCGCTATATATTCACAGGTAACCAGATTACCACAACCTGCTACTCATGCTTTGAATTCTTCAAATTATAAAATGAGAAGTGTTCTTTAAACACTAAGAGCACCTATGATACACATTTGGAGGTATTAAAAATGTCCAAATATAAAAAACATATAGTGGCATGAGAGCCAATAAGTAATGAAAATTTTAGGTATTCCACGATCAAGATAATAGCAAGTAATAAAAAGACACTCAAGGAAGTGAAAATGTGAATAATGAAGTATAAGAAACTAACATAAGTATATCATACTAGCTCCTACATGTATGTGTAGAATTTTTTTTTATGTAACATAACATATCAAGTACACTTTTAAATATGTAAGCATGAATATATACATGAATAAGCATTAGTATATAATATCAAATGATAATGTCAAAATGATTATAAATTAATATAACATGTATGGATTGTCATCAAAAAAGCATATGCCCCCAATGTAGTATATCATGTAGGAAGAGGAAAGGTCAAACATCTATATACTCAACTATCATGGGTCTTGGGTATGTCTATATCACACTAAAGTATGCATGAAACATATATGTATATATATAATAAATTATATTCTATCTACTAACATAAACTAAAAAAACATAGATGCCAAGGAGCTAATAAATTATTTGTATGTTTTAGTAGTTTCTTGAATATTTGATTTTTTTGTATTTTTGAATTATTGGGAAATGATAAAGGTATAACCTATTATCCATACACTCAAATTTCATCACTTTTGGTTTGAATTTACAATTATAATTATTTTCTATAATAAATGCATAAATCATGTCAAAAATAACTAAAATGCCCAAATTTGCCTGCACACTTGACAAGTATATTCTAAAATACATTAGGGCATCCTTAATTGATATAATGCATCATATACAATAATTATCAATATTTAATTCATCTCATGTCAAATTATGACTTTGCAAGTGATATTTTTGGCCAATTATGTGGAACTCTTATTTGACTTTCTAAAGTCACATCACTTTGCATTAAGTTAATTAACCTAATCTTCCTCTAATGAGAAATTCCATAGATTTTGGAATTACCTATATTATTAATTTATTAATTGAATTATTCTCAATTCACATGGCAATTTTATTCAAATATTTGGAATCTTGACACCAACATGAGATCACATAGAAGTTGTCAAAGATTAACATAAATGTAAGTAAATATCCAAAAATGCAAACCAATGCCTAATTAATGAAAAATTAACCCTAAATATTAATGGAAATAACTCGCTAAATTAAATTTATTTTCAACCACACATATTGATCATGAACTAATGATCAAAATTAGGCTAAGAATTCTATGAATACAAAGGCTCATTTTCCATTATAGATAAGTTTTTTATGCAAACTTATGCTGCCAAAACTTATAACAAAGCTTCAAAATTTATTCCATTCTTCATCCAAATCACAAGTAGTCGAGGGGAGATGTTTTCAACTTGACATTTTGACATTGACAAATATCTCATGTACTAAAATATGGTCTCAACACATCTACATTCATATCATAAGGTGACATCTATGTTGAAGGTATAATTATCTTTATTTTATCTTCCATTTGCTAGTTTGTTGCTTCTTAGACCTTTCCCAATTTGAGGACCATGACTAGGATGCTATGTTTCATATTGTTTTCATGTTTTATTTTTTAACTAAAAAGAAACTAACCTCCTTTGTATCATGTGTCTACATATGATATGCCTAGTGGGACCATACACCCCACAATATTCTTGAGAACATTCCATTAGCTTATTTTATCTTAAATTTTACATTTTTTATTCTCTACATATTGATGGGAATTCTTTGTGTATCAATGGATTCACTTCTTGTAATCAATGGTATCGACTTGTGTAATGATGATATCACTTCTCTACTATTTTTATCTCTCTATGTTTTTTGGGAAAACATGGAGATTAATCTATATATTGGTGGGAACACTCTAAACTCTATTAAAGCTATAAAAAGTGAGATTAAAAACCCTAATGGTAGAAATGTCATTTAAATAAACAATATCACCTTACGTATCAGTGAGATTAACCTATATAATAATGACATCATGAAGGGAATAATTTTTGTTTTCTTCTTATCTATCACTTTAAAAACTAGTTAGAATGCTCTATTTAATGATTGTATCACACTAAATATCAATGATATCACCCTACTAATCAAACTAGTTAGAATGCTCTATTTAATGATGGTATCACACTAAATATCAATGATATCACCCTACTAATCAACATAATTTCTATTTTCTTTTTTTCTATTTATTGTGTCTGCATAATAGTGGGATCACCTTAAAAAGTGCAGGATCACCTTTCTAAATGGTAGGGTCACTTTGTGTTATTTTTCCATGAGCTAAAATTTTATCTATTCAACTTCCCACACTTTTCAAGGACTACATTTGAAAATTTAAACTTGTTTTTTGTAGGTTTGCTTGATACAAACATGGTTTGTGCACAAACAAGCACTTTGAACACTTTATTTTGGTGCAACTAAAAATAATTAAACACTTGTATTTGGTGTTATAAAAAGACAATTTTATTTTTTTCATTACTTTCATTATTTTTTTTAATTTTAATACTATATGATGTGTATGCTCTCCCATTTCCCCCTTGAGGGAGCTTGGGTGACAAAAAACATAGATTATTATTGTCTCATTTTCTTCATTGTTGATCATACGAGGTGGATTTCATCTCATTCTTACAAGTTTTTAGGGTGCAGTATCTAGGGTTTCATATCCCAAAAAACATACCAATGCCATACATATGATGAGGGATATAAATTTAAGTAAGTTTTCACTAAGAGCATTCAAAAAGTACCTATAAATTATTTCTTGATAGCAAGGGGTTTATCCCTAATCCTATGATATCAAACATCACCCTTGGAGTCCAAATTTATGGTAGAACTTCACTGAGACCTTTATGCCTACATTTGTCATGGAGGGGCTAGAACCTCTTATTAATTTCTTATTATTTATTCCTCTTTAATGGATTTTGAGCCTTACATACTGTAAGGTATATTAGGGACCATTTATAAAATCCATGTTAAAAATTTAGATTAAGACCTTTGGCTATAAATGACTTATAGTATGAGGAAAACTAACCTCCCCAAAGATTTCAAAATGTATTAATTGAATTAAGGGTTAGGTGAAACTGATTTATCATTGATTCAAGTAAGGTAGTTATATAGATTACACTTTAGTTACATGCCTAATCTTATACTAAAGATAGGGATTGCTTTGAATGTGTTGTTGATTGTTTGTTTTCTTTTCCTTGTTTTTGTGTGACATATATGATGAATATAGAAAAATTATAAATATCCTAAGTCCAAAACATTTTCATTTTAACCTCACACAATAAGGCATTATTCTGCTTAGTTTTAGGGTCATATTTATTCCATTCTAAGTGTTATGATACCCATTTAATATGATAATTTTTCCTCATTATATGTTATGTTATCCATTTCTACACAAATATAAATTAGGTTCATTTTAACCATAATTAAATTCTCATTTAACTCCAAATTAGGTTCATATTGAACCAAAAACTATAATTCTAATCCAAAAGTTAAATGAAGTCAATTTAGTCAAATTAATTCAACTTTAAAAATTCAAATGAGGTCAATGTTTAAAACTCAAATGAAATCAATTTTAAAAATTCAAACAAAGGCAACTTCCAAAAGTCAAATGAAGTCAACTTTCAAAATTCAAATAAAGTCAACTTTTAAAATTCAAACAAAATCAACTTTCAAAAGTTAAATGAATTCAAATTTTGAAAGCCTAATGAAATATAAATTTTAAATTCAAACTAAAGTCAACCAAAGTCAAATTTAACATCAAGTCAAAAATTTAAAGTCAATTTGATTCAAGATCAAAGGTTGAGTTGAAATCAAGTGTTTTTCAAGATTGTGAGATCAAGTTTGGTTCAGACACATTCACATATTATCCTTGACCTTTCAAACATTTCACTACAAATTTTTGAAAACAATTTAAATCAAACATTGTCCTAATTTGATATTATAATTTGATGAGTTTAAATTTGGATTTCCATATTAACGAAGAATTATTCTAAAAATATATATCAACATACAACTTGACGTCAACAACATTTCTCAAATCTAAAATCTGCTTTGAATTTTTAAATAAAGCTTTGCATGCATTACTATTCAATCTATTCAAATATTAAATATTGATTTCAATTCAAATATTATTAATACAAACATGCCTAGATATATAAGAAGTGTGGATACATATAACCCTAATTTTGATGACAAATGGTTTTATGATCCAATTTGGAATTTTCAAAATAATGACAACCAAAAAGAGGTGGTACACTAACCTATAAATGATGTTATGCCACCAAAATAAAAAACTATGTAATCATGTTCAAATAGAGGAGATTCCTACAAATCTAATTTAGACTCATGAGCATGCCCTTGTTTAAACTTCTATTATATTTCCAAAATCATCAAACAAAGGAAACAAATAACTTGTAAACCTTGCCTAAAATAACCAAATTATTATCACATAATTTCATTAGACTAGTCAACTCTTAGCCTCTTTAGTTGCTACCCTAGTTGATACTTTTGTAATAAATCCCCCACATGTGGAGTAATTCCACCCATTGAGAAATAAAAACAAGATCCACTAGTTAATCCTTTATAGAGAACAAATCCATTCATAGCTCCTAAATCTACCCCTGTTGTGGATCTATTGGTACAAACCACTAAAAATCCACCACAAGTATTCTATAATCCACATCAATTCCTTCCTAGTTCATAACAAACCTATTATATTTCAAAACCACTTGCTTCTAGTTTACAACAAGTTCCTTTGAAATACAAACAACTTCCTCTTATTTCCTAATAATTCCCTTGCTCTAATTTACAATAACAAGTTACCATTAATTCCCAACACCTTGATTCTAGTTTGTAATAGGTTATTTTGAACCCAAAAAAAGTTCCTTATGGATCCAATTATACTCCTTCCAATCCATAAAAATAAGTTATAAATCCTCCATTACAATAAATTAAGACCAATCCACAACATCAAGTTTCAAATCCTTCACTACAATATCTTGTGATTAATCCCCAATAAATCCAATTTAATCCACAATTTGTCTGTTGTAATCAACAACAGATCCCCACTTTCCAACATCAATTCCATTTATAATAGGTTCTTAATTTTTAGTAGTAAATTCCCCCATATCGGTAGTAAATTACTCCAACCCAAAAGTGTGTTGCTAACTGATGCCTAATGCTAATCAACACCATGTACCCTATCAATGGTATATGTGGATCATAAATCCACATTAATTATTTTTGATTAGTCTGATTTATAGCTTTAGATTCACTTGATAGTTATCATTTACTCATTACCCCTAGATAGTTTCCCCTTTTGTCCCTTTCTTTCTTTGGGCCCCCTTTCTCAAATTTTGCTAGGTAATGGCCTCCTTTCACTTCCTCCACGTGGTATCCTGATGCTCATCTGATTTGGGGGGAAATTCATTCCCCTTAAGATGAGTGTTATCTTGATATGTGGTGACCCCACACTCCTAAACTTTTTTTCATTAAGGTTAGGACTCAAAGTAGTGCCATTGGTTGGTGGGACTAGGGGGCCCTATGGAACAATTAATGTAGGTTTCAAACATGGCTTCACCACATGGCATCCTCATGCTCATTTGGGTGAGTGAATGAATATATTTCTCAAGAGGAGTGACATATTTACATGTAGCCATATTACACTTAATCATGCCAAAAAAATCCCTTATCCCCTTTGAAGAAGTACTAAGTTGATGCGTGTCATCTTTGCACTTATCCAAGGAGGATGTCAGTTTGCCAAAGATTGAAAGAACATCATTTGACAAAGACATAGGTCCCTCATTTTTAATAAATATTTTAAAATGCTTTAAGCTTCACCTAAAGTGTGATATTTTACGTTTGGAGGGGACCAAGGTCGCTAAAGATGGCATAAGTGGATATTCCTAGGAACAAACACGCAACACCACCTCACTTCTCCTAAGCTTAGTGGTCATAACAAGAAGAGATAATTGAGCCATATCCAAGATCTAGGGGGTAACTACACCCATGAGTTTTAGATAATTTTTAGTTGTAATGGTATCATGGGCATGAGTGGTGGAATCTCTAAATGTCATCTCTTTGAGCAATCACTCCGCCTATATATTCGAGGTTCTTCCCCTCTAGAGGGGGCTAGAAATTATTTTGTTTTTTCATTCTTATTTATATGAACATCTATTGTAATAGGCTATATATAGTAGTAGTTAGAGTTTTCATTATGTAACCTTTGTAGGTGCACCTCACAGATGTTAGTGGATGATTTGTATGTACCTTTTGTATCCTTATATATTTAGTTCCTTATCCATAATGAAGAGGACATGATGCTATGTGTTATTTGGGGTTAAAACTATCTCTGTCTGCTATATATTTTCTTCTACTTCCATAGTGTAGATATTTGTTTATGCTTGGATATTAATTCATGCTTTTAAGCTCCTTTATGATCTATGGTGTTTATAGGTTTTTGATATTTAATGCAAGCTTATGTTAATATCTCAAATTTTTTGATGCATTGCCTTAGATTAAATTTACTTTCATGTTGTTTAGTATTTTTCCTTCTAACCCTTTTCACCCCTCAAATTGAATGAAAAGCTAGCTTCTAAAATCCTAGAGGTCACTTTATAGATTGTATTTGGTCCCACATATATAAATCTTCACATATATTATTGTCTAAACTAAATTCAAAGCTTTAGCATCAATAGTTAAATATTTTTTAGCATGCCCAGAGGGACTGATATACTAGTTTTATAGATTAAAATCTTGAATTTATGAGCCATAGGCCTATAAAAAGGTCATAGACTATGAATAATTGAAATTTGATAATACCACCTTTAGGAGTTCCTACTCACTAAATAGATCCTGCAATGATAGCAATGACCACATAAACAATAACAATAAATGATACATCTTACACCAATGAATTTTGTGTCATGGGATAGTGGTAGCCCTCTAATCCCACTAACACCCCCAACCTAATGGGACACCATGAATTAAAATTCTTTAAAGGCATTCCCCAAGTTCTTAGGGGAAGATTTCAAGATGGTGGATAAACACCTCCAAGATGTGGTGAATGTGTGTACCATCTACTACATCAACACTCAAAATTTAGACTTGAGGTTACTAACAACATATTTTAAAGGACATGCTCTTTATTGGTATAAACATTTGTTAGCCAACTCTATCAACACCTATAATGACTTAGGTGATAGATTATTTGATTGATTTAGTGAAAAATTATATTGTTATTCCCTCTTATAACAATTAATAACCATCAAAAGGGGCCCATAAGAAGCCATGGATGATTTCAACACCAAAAATTTGAAAAGACCTAACAAAGATTTCCATTGGTAGATAACCCACCTATAGGCATGTCCATTGCATTTTATCTGAAGACCCTCAATTTAGATATTGTGGTTATGATCTAGTCATTTGGAATCTAGACATTGTTAGATCTGTATGACATCATAGTGAGGGTAGAGAACAACCTGATCGATGTATGAAGACTTCTTCTATGGCCACAAATGTAGATATTCCTTGAGATATCATTGCCTTTACAAGAATAAATTCCAATCACTTTGAGAGCCCTACCTTTTTCTATGTATGTATACCTACCCACTCAAATGAGAACAACTATTGTATCCTCACTAGCTACTGAGATGAATGATATGAAGAGTATTTTGAGGAACTTATCTAATGAGATCATAAATCTCAAAAGTCAATATAATACTCCTCCAAATCCCTCTTACAACAACTACCAAGAGAGGATACCCATGTACTAACATAACCATCACTAAGAGAGGCAAAGGTCAAAATACCAAGGACCAAATAACCAAACACCAAATCATTAGGTGCCAAACCATAAGACACAACCTGCCAATCAAATGGTTGTGGTCTTAGATCTATTGCATATAGTATCATCAAGCATAAATATAGAATTAGTCACTCAAAAGAATAACTTAAATGATGACTCTAACTCATGGTGTTTCCATTATAATGAACCTCATGGGCCCTAAAATTATCCATGGGGTAACTTAAAATATAAGATCAGTAAACAAAGATGGAAAGGAAATGCTCTAGATTGAGCTTATACATACTAGTCCCTAAGAGTCAAAAACATTGTATTGATGGTGAAAATATAGGGTATGTCCCTAGAGTGAGAACAAGAAATAGTTTCAAAACATAAACTACTCTCCTGGGTAGAAAATGAAGATGTAGTCTTTATCAATAAAGTTCCTATGTACAGAACCCTGTAAGTGCAATCTAACTACTACACATGATCTAATAAAAGACTAGCCAAGAGCCCCAAAGCCCCCATAAGGCCAAAATAAAACTCAAAAAAGGTTTTATCATCTCAACCTCCACCCATGGTCTATCAAAGGTATGATGAGGTAGTACAAAACAAACCAAAAAACCCTGAGGTCCCACCCTAAAGTCATATAGCATGGCGGAGAAGCTAAAGAAGTCACTAGACAACATTTCTCTCTAGGATGCCTTATCAATCCCTAAATAAAATACCTTGATAAAGGAAGCCTTAGAAGGTAAATAAGAGCTCACATAAAAGAAACCACCCACAGAGCATAAAAAGGAAAAAGGGAAGGGAACCAACATGAGCACATAACCTTAAACACCCTCCACATTCATCAATACCAAGGGGTAAGTAAATTAAATCCTTCTCCATTCTATCTAACTTTGATTATGGGTAAGAAACTATTACAAAAATCAATGATCAACTCGAGCATGAGAATGATGGTGATGCCCAAACAAATAGCTGACACATTATAATTGAAGTATGAGCCCTTAAATAAGGGGGTGATTTAGCTAGATGGGAAAAGGGTTTAAACCTTAGGAATCATCCAAGATCTTCCTCTCACATTTTAATCTTTCCCAAGCATCACTTTACCACAAGATATTATGGTGTTAGATATTCCACTTGTCTTTGGGCTATGTCTATTAAGAGATTTCACTACCAATATTGGTAGATATCTATCATTGGACTAGTCCCATCTGATCACAAGGACCAAGTATGGTTCAAATTTGAAGGTATTTTTTGATCCCCTCTACCCAAAACACATAGTGTATGAAGTAATGGTAAATTTAAAGGCAACACACACCTCTTTCTCAAGGTTAGAGACACACTATGTAGAGATGCTCGAGGGAGAAAAGGTGATGGATAAAAAAATCCTTAAAGAAGAGGCCTCATCAATGAGTTCATTGAGAATGACCCATTTAAAAACTTTTATGCCACCGATCTTTGGACCTGCATCATCCATGACAAAGATTAGGTCATTCTCAAGGTCATAAAGATATAAGAAGACTAGAGCAAGGGGAAAATGATGATTCCAAATTCTAGACTCTACATTTTGATGGTGTAAAATATAAGATTAGATCTAGAGCTAGTATCTGAATAACATATCCCTTCAAGGAAGAGATACTCAAAGATTTTAATTTTCAATTTGATTATACAAATAATGAAGCATAATAAAAGCCTTTAATCCATGGTCTCAGCCTCATTGAATGAATGGGTGTCAAGAATTTTAAGTTGTTTAATGACTCTAAACTAGTTATAAGATAGGTAGGAGGGGTGTCTATAACAAAGAAAATGTGTATGAGATCTTACCATTACAACATATGGGATTTAATTGAATCCTTTGAGGCCTTTAACATTTAAATCATTTTGAGGGCCAAAAACACAAATGTTTATAGAATGACAATAATGGAACAACTACAACCAAAGATCGAGGAGGCATATGGAGACCAAATCATGTAACTAAAGATCAAAAAACTGATAAAGGGCCTCATCACTCTAGAAAACTTCTTCAACTCTGATGATGCAAGGAATAACAAGTACAAGTTTGTAATATATAGGGATGATTACTATGAACCTGATGTTGGAGGTGGAAGAAAGTTAAAAGTTGAAAAATAAGTTCCTTAGAGGGATAAGGAGAGATTGGTTTCTTTCTATGATAAATATGAGGGCATCATCACTTGGACTTATGATGACCTGAATAGATATGATTAAGAGGTCATTTAGCATACCATCAACCTAGCAAAATGAGCTAAACTAGTCCAATATAAACAATAATTGGTGATCCTAAAGATTGAATCCTTGATGGCTTAAGAGCTTAAGAAACTAATCGAATCAAGAATTATATATTCGATCAAGAATTCAACTTGGGTATCTAACTTAGTCCCTATATAGAATCTAACTATGTATGGATTTTTAGGATTTAAATAAGGCATCCTTAAAGGATTATTATCCTTTCCCTTCTATGGAGTAGATACTTCAGATGGTAGTAGGCTTAGAGATGTTTTATCTTTTAGATGGATTCTCTAGGTATAATAAAGTGTGAGTAAAGGACAATGATCAATACAAATATAACTTCACTATGAAGTGGGGAACCTTTACATATGTAAAGATGCCTTTTGACCTCTCTAATGTTAGGGAAATATTTCAATGAGTGATTGATGTATCCTTCAAAGGCCTAATTAATAAGATTATACTAATATACCTAGATGACCTCACCATATTTTTAAAAGGAAAGGAGGACCACTTCAACCATTTAGAAAAGGTATTCTAAAGGTACTAATAATTTGGGATGTCCTTAAACCATAAAAAATGCATCTTTAGAGTACCTCAGGGTAAGCTACTTAGATATGTAGTGTCAAAGGATAGGATCACTATAAACTTAGAGAGGATAAAAGCCATAAGAGACTTGGTTTTACTAGTAAACAAAAATGGAGTCCAATCTTTCCTCAAAAAAGATCAATTTTATCAGTAGATTCATATCAGACTCAACAAGATTGGTCAAACCAATCACATTAATGCTGAGGAAGGACTAACCCTTCAAATGGATTCTTGAGGGGAGAGAAATATTTGAAGAAATAAAAAGTGCAATATCCACCATTATTATACTTGTTAACCCTAACTTTTTTAAATATTTCATTATGTATGTATTTGGAAGTGAGCATAACCTTGTGGCCATGCTAACTCAAAAATAAGAGGAGGGCAAATAAGAACACTTGATCTCATCAAAGTTAAATACAATTTTTTAGAAAGGCAAGCCTTCACCATCATCAAAGGCCTTGAGAAGTTTAGGGACCTTGTTGTGGGTAGCAAGATAATGGTGCATGTCATGCATTCTAATGTTCATGATTATATCATGAAGGGAGAAATCATAGAGAAGAGGGCCAACTAGATCACTAAGATCTTGGAATATGACATAGAATATAGGATAACCAAGGTAATTAGAGGAAATGAAATATATGAGTACTTGGCTTAGTCCACATATCTCCTAATAGAAGATCAAAACATGTTATAAGTAGCCTTAGTGAACTAGTTCAAAGCTAAAGAATCTTGGGTGATCGATAGAGTCCACTTCATATAAACCAGTAGGTAACCCAATAATTTCCTTGCATATAACATATGTTTCTAAAGATTGCAAGGGTCTAACTATAAATTAGTTCAAATAATCCTATTTAAGAGGAATTTTGATAAGGACCTTCTCAAGTGCATTGACAAGCCCCAAGTAAAAAATATTTTATAAGACATGTATTTTGCCCCCCTAGGTGGCCATTTCTTGGCCAAGACTACCATAACCAAGGTCATGTGGGTGAGGTTCTACCAGCCATCCCTGTTCAAAAACTATCATTAGGTAGTCAAAAGGTGTTATAAATGCTAATTATTCATTAGGAAGAGGAAAAAATTGACCATGCCTCTCAATCTGATTGTGATCGATGAGCCCTTTATGTAGTGGGGCTTAGACTTGATCAAAATGATCAACCCAATCTCTAGCGTGGGTCACAAGTGGATATTGATAACCATTGATATTTCACTAGGTAGATTGAGGCAATCCTACTAAAAGTGGAAATTGAGAATGTGATTTTTAGCTTCTATGAAGAGATCATGGCTAGATTTAGCTCATTGACAATAATCATTTCAGACAACATAAAATCCTTCCTTGGATCTAAAATATATAAATTTACACTCTAGAATGGTGTTTTTATAAATACTTCATCTAATTACTACCCAAAAGGGAATGGATTAGTAGATTCTACATATAAAAACTTAATTTGGTTGATCAAAAGAATGGGTAATGATAAGCAAAGGGACTAACACTTGTATGTAAGAATAATTGTATGGGTATATTGCATCACTCCCCTAAGCAGATCCTAAAAACTTCTCCATATAAACTTGTATATGGGAAGGAAGTGGTGATGCTAGTGTCTTTATAAATCCCTATGAAATAGAATTTGAAGACTATTGAGATTGAAGATAATGGAGTAATAAAGGTTTGGCTTGCTAAATTATTTAAACTCTAGGAAATAAGGGAGTTGGTAGGTGATGCAAAGATCCTCTGATAGCAAGCAGTGAAGCGATGGTTCGATAAAAAGTCATTAGACCTAGGATTAAAACTTGAGGACCTAGTCCTTAAATATGATTAGTGAGATAAAATATTGGGGTAGCATACAAAATTTGATTCTCTATAGAAAGGACCTATTTGCATCATTAACAATATGCAAGTAAATGATTTTGAACTAGAAGATTTAGAGGGTAATGCCTTAGAGATCCCCATTAATGGGACTGACTTGAAGCATTTCAATTAACTTATCACCATCCATTGTACATAATTAGATAGTTTCCTTTCCTCATTTTTATGTTTACTTTCTTTTATGTTGTGTTTCTTTTCCTTTTGTTATTTCCTTTCTAAATAAGTGTTATTGGCATAAGTGGCTAATCAGATCACCATGCATCCTCTCCCCATCCTCTCCACATCTTCAAAACATTATATGAAAGATGGTTATCTACCTAATTCCTCTATCATTAATGTTACATGCTTCATTATGCATGATTCCCTATAATGATCATCACAAATCTCTTGAAAGTGGCCCTTCGAGTGTGCCTACTGTTCTTACCATTTATGAGGGCATGCATTTTTGAAGTTTCCATGATGAGCCACCTAGTGTCACTAGTGCGCAAATACATCATCTTTTTATTAAATACAAACATTTGAAACTTTGTGATTCTAAAGAGAGCATCAATAAATTACAACAAGAAAAAAGAGAAAGCTCAAGAATTGAAAGGAGTAACAAAGAACCATCGATGCAACTTTTCCAAAAGGAACACAGAGAGATATTTGGAACAAGTCATATGCTTTGAACCTTACCCAAGAAAAAATGAAGGTACCAAATACCATGCAAATAATTAAAGGACCTTGCAAAGATAGTGATTTGGTGATCAATTCTATGAATGACATAATCAATATAGAGTTATCCCATAATCCTAAAAATATGAGGAAATATGTTTATGCCCAAAATATTTACAAGATCAATAAGGAGTATACCTCCTTCAAATGCAAAATATGGGATTGCACATTAGCACAACACATGGTGCCCTACATGTACCCTTACCCTAAGATCATTTCCCTCTGTGCCAAATAATATGATGCCAAAACTAACATAATTATAGGTGATGCCCTTCTAATGGTTAAAATTGGTGTGGATAATGTCAAGGTGATGTTTTGACTCTAACATGATCCCAATGTTGTTGTTTACAACATCAAAAGGTACCAAAGTGTTTAGGATTCCCAAGTGAGGGATAAGGCATGCTTCCTCAGGTCTCTTCTCAATAAAAAGGTCATGGAGATGCCTCCTATTCCCATACACCTATTGAATTTCCCCACATAACATGTGAAATACACTTGGTCCATGCTAGAATTGATCTTAAGCATGGATATTGATGCCAACATTGAGGAGTTCTAACTGGGCATGATCTTCCTCATGGCCATGGAAGAGAAGGTGGAAGGATTCAAGATGGAATTCACCAAAGCCATCACGTCCACTATGAGACTTAAACTAAAAAATTTCTCAGTGATGGGTACTTTTTGGTATCCATCTTACCTCATGTCCCTAATATTGTACCAACACTCCAAATTATTTTCCTAGCACCTACAACTAAACACCATAGATACAAATGTTTTCCTAGTATAGTAGCCTTGATCACTATATGGACCCCAATATTATGATTATTGGGGACTATTATGAGTTGTTATAGTGGTTTATGTCTCTAATCCTCATATATCTTAGTGTGTAGGATGTCATTCCCTAGATGATAGATGAGCAACAAACATGGCTCATGAGTAGCAGGGTCCTAATCAACTGGTTCTCAGGGGACCATTTTTCATTCATCCAAGTATATGGTTTTGTGAGAGAGCCCTTTTAGTCCCCCTATATGCTAATAAATAAGACCCTAACCCTTGAATTAGCTCAACAAATTGATATAGTGGACTTCATCTATAGGGTAGGTAAGAATAAAAAGGGGGTGTATGACATTCCTTTTTCAAGAGGTAACATCATAGTGCAGAAAAGGCACTAGGGACATCTCCTCATGGCCAAGATAGTAGAGTTAGGCCTTAACCTAATATATTACTAATGGGATTGTGACCTAATAGGGTATATAATGTATTTGAAGACCCCTAATGTACCTAGACACTAAGATCAACCCTACTTGGAGCAGAGGAAGTCACCCACAAAGGACCTCCCTAAAAATTATGTGGACCTAGCCCAATTTTTTAAAGATATCCCCAAATGATAGGAGTATTTATATGATAAAGCCAAAGCTTTTGACCATACCAAGAATTTATCAAAGGGGATGAAATAATTGTTGAATGATTTAGGTTGGACTGAAAAGAAGAAAGTTGACTTCTTAAAGTATAGATATGAGATCATTAAACCACATGCTAGTTTGTATGAGAACACCCTAGATGAGAAATTTGAGAAGCTATGGGATGAGTCCCATCTAGAAGAGGGAATTTCATAGGAGGAATCCACACTTTAAATCAAGGTAGGAGGGGATGATGAAGAATAAAATACCCCTAGAGAGGTGGCAGAAGACACCCCTCTAGGAAAGGAAGCAACATAAGTGGAAGTCATGATGGTCTAAACCCCTCTAATATGGCCACTACCTATGTTACCATACATTACAACCCTATAACAATAACAAGTGACCTCTAATCACCTCATAGTTGGGCCATCATAACTCAAGAAGACTGAGTCCCTTATTTCCATCTCACTAATAACCCCTCCATAGAAGAATATCAGCTTAATAGATCCCCTTCTTTCTACCTCCACCTCTTTCACCACTTCCCCTTCTCCCTCCATATCTCCATCTCAATTTTTGGAATCAACTACCTCCAAATCAAGTGCTTTAGATCCTCCTATCACCTCTTCATTAGCCATTTTGGTCCCACTATATGTTTTAGTAATTTCCACTACCCAACTTGACATTACCTTGGCTCCAATCTTCTCCTCATTCACTTATACCACTACCAGGATTGACCCCTTCTCTTCTATCATTCCCATCTCATCCCACATTTCATTCTTCACTCCCCCACCTTCATCATCCATCTCATCCTCACTCATTTCACAATCACCATTCTCTCCACCTTGTGGGCTCTTTCCTTTTCCCCCTTCATCCCTCACTATTCATTCACTCACTTCTATAGGAATAGGGTCTATTGATTCACAATAATAGTTAGCTATCCCATTCATACTACCATAAGGAATCCCCTTTGTGGGAGAAATAATTTAAGCATGATATCAATATCAGAAATAGGTGGATGTAACAAGGGTGGCCTAAGTGGCTTAGATGGAAAAGAAAAGGGGAAAGTGGGCCAAGTCTAATGCTCATCCCCACATGTGGTACTTATATGACCCTAGATAACAATCCCTCCTAGTCGCTCATTTAAACCCCTAAGTAGTCAATCTCAATGAAAAGATGTAGCTAGGGGACTACACCATCCAAGCCATTAGGCTTAACCTTAGTCAAGACCAACCCACTAATAAGGTAGGTATTATGAAGGAAACATAGAAGTTTATGACTATAAACTTGTCAAGATAGCCTATCAATTAGAGAAAACCAAGTAGGAAATTTCCAAGTTCAAGGGCATGACTGACTACTTTAATGTTGAGGCTAAATCCAAGGACACCAATCTCAACTAGGTAAGGACCAACCTCTAAGGCCACATCACAATGTAAATTTTTTAGGTTGAAGCTAAAAAATGAATGGTTGCCAAAACTAGACTATAAGGTATGGAGATAGAGTTGATTATAACCTACAAGAAGCTCTCTAATGCAAATTGGGCACTCCAGCTACTACAAAACTTAATGCATCAAGACTCCTTGATTAAAGACTAGGAGATTAAAATACTAAATAACAACCTTCTCACTCATTCATAGGTCACATAAATCCTTCCCCTAGTCTAGCAATTATACAAATCCTACTAGGAAAGGATCAAGGTCATGATAGTAAGCCTAAAGATGATGCTTGCTTTCATTACAGATGTACATAAGCTAACCACCCAAGTGAGCTCATTTTTAGATCAAGTAATCACCTTCATCAACCCCAAGGTCACAAGACCTTGTTCAAAATCTCTATAGTGCTTCTACCTAAATGTTATAGTTATTATGGGTGGCTGAATAAAAGTAAGCAATGACAAAATTAAATGAGTTCCTAGGCTAAAATAAGATGGCAAATAAATGTAAGGCATTCCTTAATGCCTTGGAATAAGTGGTATAATAAAAGAAGGGATGCATAGAGGAATTAGTCTAATTAGGATTCCCCTCTCCTTTTTTGGCTAATAATAGTGTCTTCCCCAAGGATCAGATCAAGGCACTACTCAAGTAGAAGTAAAATGACCAAACCATCTTCATGGCTCTTGGTCAAGCACCCAATACCTCTAAAGTAGAGAAGATTTTACACCCACTCATCCAATTGGAGTTCTAGACACTGGTGGTGGTCAAAGGCTTGGGGAATATATCCTTTAAGTAGATAATTGATTTGGATAGAGACTTTGAGGTTCTCAATAAAAAGGCCCAACCAAAGGATGAAGAATGGGTGCCCTTGTAGGCAACCCTTTAAAATTTATAAGTATCCATCTTCTTCCCTTTTTTGAAAATTTTTCTTTGACTGGTCTGAGCACTAGAAGTTTTAGGTTCTTCCATTTATAGGCAAACTCCCCTATGATTTTTGAGGAACTATGGATTATAAATACAAATTAATTATTTAGGAGAAGCTTGATTTGTAGCTTCAGATTTTCTCAGTAGTTAGCATTACCTTAGTGCCCTTATATGTTTTCCCCTTATGGAACTTTCTTTCTTTAGGCCCCCTTTCTCAAATTTTTATAAGTAATGACATCTTTTTGCTTCCTTCACATGGTATCTTGACACTCATTTGATTTGGGGGGAACTTTGTTCCCCTCAATAGGAGTATTAAATCAACACATGGTAACCCCATACTCCTAAAAAAAATTCATTAAGGTTAGGACTTAAAGTAGTGCCATTTGTTGGTGGGACTAGGGAGGGCCCATGGAGTAGTCAATGTAGGTTTCAAATGTAACTTCACCACGTGGTATCCTCACACTCATTTTGGTGAGTAAATTATTATCTTTCTCAAGAGGATTAACAACTCAACACATGTCACTCTTATAGTCAACCACACCAATAATATAACTTAACTCCTCTAGAGAAGTGTCAACTTGATGTGTGTCATCTTTATGCTTATCTGAAGAGGATGTCAATTTTTGAGAAATTAAAAAACCATCATTGGATGAAGATGTGGGTCCATCATTTCAAATCAAGCTTTGAAAAAACTTTAAGCTTTACCTAAAGTGTGATCTTTTAAGTTTGGAGGGAACCAAGGCTACTAAAGATATCATAAGAAGATGACTCTAAGAGCAGACATGTGGTGCCACCTCACTTCTCTTAAGTGTAGTGGCCATAATAGGAAGATATATTTGTGCCATATCTATGATCTAGGGGTAACTACACTCATTAGTTATAGATAATATTTAGCTATAATGGCATCATGGGCATGAGTGGTAGAATCTCTAGATGTCATCTCTTTGAGTAGTCACTTCACCTATATATTTTAGGTTCTTCCCCTCCAAAAGGGTTTGGTGATTATTTTGTTTTCAAATTCTTATTTCTATTAACAACCATTATAATAGACTAGATATAGTACCAGATAGAGTTTTCATTCTATAACATTAGCAAGTTCACCTCACAAATGTTAGTGGATACTTTGTATGTGCCTTCTGTGGCCTTCTATATTTAGTTCCCTATACACAATGAAGAGGATGTGATGTTATGTGTTATTTGGGGTTAAAAATATTATGTTTTTTATTTCTTTTATTCTATTTTTTTAGTGTAGATCTTTGTTTATGCTTCATGATTTTAAGCTCATTTACAATCTATGATGTTTAAAGTTTTGCACTATTTTATGTAAGTTTACATTAATATCTCAAATCTTTCAGTGCATCACCTTAGATTAGATTTAATTTCATGTTGCTTATTGTTTTTCCTTCTACCTCTTTTCACCTCCTAAATTGAATGAAGATCCAGATTCTAAAATCTCAAAGGTCATTTTATAGACCACATTTGGTCCCACATCTATAAAGCTTCCCATATATTTTTTTCTAACTTGAAGTGAAAGCTTTAGGCATCAACAATATAATCCTAGATATAGGGAAAATAAACCAAATAAATCAATCCAATGGGTATCCATTAAAATCTATTTTAATATTAATACACCTATATATCCCAATCAAGTTAATTCCCCTATAACACTCAAAAAAACTATGTTTCCTCCATCCTAGAATGCTCTCACTTTCCAATAATTTTAAGAGATAAATGATGTTGTTTTAAGGCTCCATGTAGGTTATCAGAGCAAAAGGTAAAAATTTGATGAAATATGTCCATACCCATTCAACATGATTTTTCTTCAAGTACCTTTTCCATCTCATATTGAGGTACCAAAATTTGAAAAATATAAAGGGGTGATCCTAGAGAGAATTTGAAGGAATAATTTGTCACATGACAAGAATTAACCTATAGTAATATCTATCTACTTCACTTTTTTCCATGTATATTAGGTGGAAAAGCCTTAAAATGGTTTATACACTTACCAAAGGGATCTATAATCACCTTTAATGACTTGTTAGACAAGTTTGTAGAACACTTCTCCTACAACATAGAACATGAGTTGACCATGGTTGATTTATGTAGTGCCAAACAATAGGGTGGGAAAAGTTTTTATTCTTACTTACAATGATGGATAAGTTTGGTTAACTCCTTCCCTCATAATATTTTAGATAAAAAATAATAATCAATATGTTAACCTCTAATCTTAATTGAGAGGTGGATCATATCCTAAGGCTACATTGTGATGATACATTTGAGAAGATTATAGATAAAGTATTTTAGATTAAAAAGATACTTATAAGTAAAGGAATAGATAATATATATTCTTAGAAATAGGTGCAAGCTAAAACTCTATTGTAAGCAAAAGAAAGTACATCTGAGAAGCCCAAAGTTTTTAAAATAAAAAAGAATGTGGTTGGTAATGGACTAATATAATCATGACATGTGAAAATGGTGCAACCACCACCTATCCAAAATACTCCACTTGCTTCATCTATTACACTACAAATATCACCTCCATGAAAAAACCAGTATTAAAATAAATTATTTAGTAACCTTGGTGAATCTATCAGATCATTATTTTAGAAATTAGTTGCTACTAACATGGTCCTTTGGCCAAACACAAAACCTTTTATAGAAGACCAACTAAAAACTCAATGTTAGAGAGATAATGAATATTATGATTACCATCATGTCAAATGGCATGTAGTTCATAGGGTCATGTAATTAAGGCACATCATTCAAGATCTATTGGATCATGGTGACATTGAGTTATATAATGTTGCCTCTACTTCTAACTAAGATATGGGCATTTACAAAGACCCATTTTCATATCACAACTCCAATAATTAGTGACAACCCTATAATCATAATCAAAGGCTAAAATAGAATTATAATTAGGGAAATTATAATCAAGGTCAAGATTCCCAAACCAATCAAATTAACTACCATGATATCTTGTATAACTATAATTATGTCGTAGGTCATATTAATAACAACCATGTAGCTACCATTAAAATTAACTCCCATCAACCTTCTAACACACCTAAAAGTGTTATACCATATATTTTTGGAACTCTTCCTTAATATATTAGTGGACCTTTTCTGACATGCAATAACATTGTTGCACCTTACCACCCATGGGTCACCATTCCATGTCTTATGCCTCCTTATAATTCAAGTAATCCTTCACCAACTCAAAATTGAAATATCATAAATCAACACCCAAAGGTTACACTTCAAGGTCCTTCACCTTCCTCCAATAATAATCTTATTCAAGACTCTTTTGCTTCTAAAGCCAAAATTTCTCCTCCTTCCATTGAAAAGTATTATGATCTTGGTGAACAAGTGAATAAGATACCTGGGCATATTTCTATTCTAAATCTCTTGCATACATCATAAGTACATAAGACTATATTTTATGATTTTATTAAACAATCCAAAGTACCAATGACATAAATCCTACCACATTCTAAAAAAAATGGGTCATTTATCCCTAGGTCAATAACTTACATATTATCAAAGTGACATGTCATCCCTTAGTCCTCTACACAAAAACCCTCTTCACATTGAAGCCATCATTTCCCACCACAAAATTAAATAAGTTATCATAGATAATGGTTTGGGCCTAAATAAAACCTAATTGAATTTTTAAAACATTTTGGGTATGTTATAATGGATTTTCATCCTGACACCATTATAATCAAGACATATGATAATGAAGAAAGAGATTCATAAGGTAATATTTTCTTACCTATCATTGTTGGCTTATCACCCATGATCCCCTCTACCATGTCATAGACATTTAACTAAATTATAATCTAATTCTTGGATGTATTTAGATCCATGAATTACATGTAATCCCTTCCACATTACAACAATGCTTAAAAATACCCCATTCTATAATGGAGGTTACTATTCTCGATGACTTACAGTCATACCAATATTACAAACACTTAGAATCAAATTAAGGTCAATATAAATACTATACTATCAAAAATCATGAACCAAAAAGGGACGAGTAAAATTTAAAATACCCCAAATATAATTACATTGTTCCATGTGACCTTCCCTCCACTTATACTATTCTTCCTTCCTAGATTTATTCCCACTTTAATTTTAAAGACAAAGGTCTTAGAACCTAAAAAATTAAAGATAATTTACACATTGAAAAATTACCAAAATATCCCAAATCTAATGGTAGGCCCTAGATGGAATTGAAAAAAAAGATAGATCTCATCCCAAGGGACCTCCTTTATTTGTCAAAAAGAGTTTTCTGACTCCTAAACAAACTAATAACTTAGATGGTTCTTGGTTATATAATGATGATTATTTTACCTACTATTATTATAGTACTAAATATCCTATCACTAACATGATTATGGAACATCATGGCTAAAAATAAAATGTCTCGGGGTTAAAACAATATGGTATTCTTGAGCTAGTATCACCAACTAAACACAAAGGTACTCAAGGCATTGGTTACAAACCACTTGGGGGTGATTCCCCAAATCTCAAGAGTGAAAATACTTTAACATCTAATAAAGATGATCTTGAAATTTATTTAGACTCCTATTATAGTATCTATGATGAGATTTATAACACAACCCCTTTGATAATGCCATCCTTACTATCACATCCTATTTTAATTTTCCCCTTTCCATTTATTATGCTAAACTAATCAATTAGAATCAACAAGATCATATAATACCATTAGACAATTTCTAAAATGAATAATCACTTTTAGAGTTTCTAGCCCTTAGAGATAGTTTGTAGATTAGAGACCACAAACAAGGCTTTGAGATTAAATTGGACCTTACCACCTAATTTAGAAAGCAACTAAACCTCCTTGGTAAAAATAAAAAATAAAATCAAACATTGAGGTCCATTAGTGAAAACCTCTTTTAGGTGCTTTTAGACGAGGGAAAAAGTAAATAAAAATATGAGTCATTTGGTGAAAACTTGTTTTAGGTGCCAATAGATGGGGAAGTTCACTTTCTTCCTTGAGAAGCTCAAATTCTTGTAATTCCACACCTCACATTTCGATCAAATATTAATTTAGAATAATAATGACTATATTATTAGTTGGTTAAATATTTTATAGAAACATTTATTGAATGGCCATTACCTGACATGGGTATTTCAAATTATTAATGAAGAAGATCAATTTCCTTTAGTTTTAACTTTCTTAAAATATGGTTCTACACTACTAGTGGAAGACACCACTGAGTTCAAAATTAACATAATAGATGATCCAAAATTGTTAAACTTGGTGGGTCCCTCACTACAAAATAATGCAAATTTATCATTGTTATTCTCCGAGAATTTATTGACATATTTACATGGTATTATGCTGCTATGTTAGGGATAAATATGTCTATGGTCATACACCATCTTGTTATACATCTAGATGCTAATCCCATTAAACATAAGTTATGTAAGATGTATTTGTGCATTTATATTCTAGTCAAGAAAGAATTTCAAAAATTATTGGGAGTCATGTTCATTCTCCCAATTGATTACTTAGAATGGATAACTGACATTGTCCCAATTAGTAAGAAACCATAAGGTATTCATATATGTATAGACTTTAGGAATATTAACAAATCATGCCTTAAGGACAAATTTCTATTACCTAACATTGATTTTATTATGTATTTGACTATAGGGTATGAAATGTTATCCCTTGTGGATGGATTCTCAAGATATATTAAAATAAAAATAACACTTAAAGACCAACATACAATAATGTTCACCCCTTCATGGGGGACATTTTGTTATTAGGTGATGCTATTTGGCTTGAAAAATGTATGAAATACATATCAACATGAAATTTATGTAATATTTCATGACATGGTGCATGATATTGTTGAATATTATGTGGATGACATCCTAGGAAATCAATAACATAGGATGCACATCGAAAAGTTCTATAGAGGATATTTGAGATAATTCATGAATATAAAGTCCACCTTAACCCCAATAAATATGTCTTCAGAGTCATATCAAGAAAATTTATAGGATTTATTATTTCCTATAGAGGAATTGCAGGTGATCTAGCCAAGGTGAAGTCCAACACAAGAATGCCTCTCCATTCTAATGTGAAATAGCTCCATATTTTACAGGTCAAAATTTCATCTATTCATCATTTCATTTTTCAACTTGTTAATCATTTCCATCCTTTCACTCATATATTTAAGAAAGACACCACTTGTCAGTGGAATACTAACTGTCAAGAGGTATTTGATCAATTAAAAACCTATTTGGAAAACCTACTAGTGTTAGTCTCACCAACATTAGGAAAGCCTCTATTGATTTATATCTTAGCTACTGAACATGCCTTGGGGGAAATTTTGGCATAAAATGATAATAAATAAAAATAACACATAATGTATTATCTAAGTAGGATACTAGTCAATTATGAAAAAACTTATACACCTATAGAAAAGGCATGTTTAGCCTTAGTCTTTGCATCATAAATGATGCATCACTATATTTTGAATAACAAGACCCTCATAAGTATAAATTTTAATCCTCTCAACTATATTATTTATAAAACAACATTGATAGGTCATATGGATAAGTAAATTATGATTTTAAGTGAGTTTGACATTGAATACATTAATCAAAAGTCCATCAAATGGAAAGTAATTACACATAAAATTGTTGACATACCTTTGTTTGATACCAATCATGTGAATATTCATTTCCCAAATGATTCTATCTTCACTCTTGAGGAGTCACATCAATAGAATTTATACTTTGATGGTTTCTTCACAATCCATGGCTAAGTAACATGTATAATTTTCATTAAACCATTGAGAGACCTCATTCTCAAGGTGTTTCAAATTTATTTGTAGAATATGAGGCACTCATTGTAGGGATTCACCTTAAAATACAATGGAACATTCAACAATTTGTTGTCTATGGATATTCATAATTGATCATCAATTAGGTTATATACCAATATCACACAAAGGAAAAGAATCTTATGCCATATAAAGGCATGGTTAATATTCTCAAAAAAAAATTGAATGTATTAAGTTTGAGAAAATACCAAGATCCAATAAGAAATTGGTTGATGCCATGGAAACCATTGGGTCACTAATAGAAATATCTTCCAATGTCCATGAATATAAATTTATTATTGTAAATATTCTCATGCCAACTTATCATTGTCTTGACATTGAAATGGTATGTGATATTGTTGTTCTTGATTCCCCTTGGTACCAAGATGTATACACCTACCTCTCAGACTATATTGTTCCTACTGACCTATTATGCAACCAACATAAGTCCTTTGTTTTTAACACATCTTTTTACACTTTAATTGGTGGTATACTCTATCATAAAGGTTATATGGGATGATACTTATATGTTTAAACTCAAGTGAATCTAAATTATCACTTAAAGACATTCATGAAAGGATTTATGGGGCACATATAATCAAAATGGTCCTTGCTAATAAAATCCTCAGGACCAGATACTACTAGTCCATAATGGAATTAGATGCTTGTGCTCATATTAAGAAATGTATTATTTTCCAAAATTATGATATTTTAATTCATGCTCCTTCATAATAAATTCAATATATAACTACTCATTGGCCATTTTATACAAGGTGAATTTATCTCATAGGTAAGATAAAACCCACTTCTTTAGATGGCCATAAATATATCCTAACTACAACTGAGTATTTCACTAACTGGGTTGAAGTAATTCCTCTCACATTTGCAAACTAGTAAGGGAATATCCAAATTCATTTTGAATCACTTCATATATCACGATAGAATTCCCTCATTTATTATATCTAATAATGTAAATTAATTCAAGAACAAGGATGAAAAAACCATTTGTACACACTTTCATATCAAAACAGGTGCTCAACACCCTATTACCCTTAAGTTAATGGAAAATATGAGGCATCTACTAAGAAAATTATCAAAATCTTAATAATATTTTTAATAAATAAGGCCATGATTAAAAATTAAAATTATTCCATGTATTATGGGATTATCATACCAATATCTACACTCGATAGGTGTAACACCATACTCCCTAGTTTTTGGTTATGAAGTTATCCTTCCTAGTGAGATTGATTTGACCTCTTTGTGTATTTCACTATAGGGTATCATTGATGATAAAGAGTATAGAGTTCTTAGACTACAATATTTGAAAATATTGGATGAGAAATGGATAACCATATTAAGTAATCTCAAAGCTTATCAAAATTAGGTATGTCATAGTTATAACAAGCACATCATAGTTATAACAAGCACATCATCCCAAGAGAATTTAAATTTGGTGATATTATATTGAAATAAAATCTAAAAAAACCAATGTTGAATATGATAAAAAAGGAAAATTTGAGACAAATTGGATGGGTCATTTTATTTTTATAACAAACTATAGTTCTACGAAATATAGGTTGTGTACACTAGAGGGGTACAAGCTAGATGAGCCTATGAATGTTATGCATCTCAAGAATTTTTATGCTTGATTTATTTGAACATTGTCAATGAGATTCCTTTTTTGGGGTCATTCCATTCACATTATTTTCTCCTTCATTTCATTTTCCATTCCTGAGTCCAATCTTATATTTATCTTATATCCTATTACCATATTGATCTTGATTATGACCTACAAGTACTACAGTGTAATGAAATTACTTATATGTTTGCACAGTACAATATTATATCATGGAAATAAGGGTAGAATATATATATATATATATATATATATATATATATATATATATATATATATATATATATATATATATATATATATATATATATAAAATTGAAATAAGATCAAAATGCTTGATAAATATAATTGAGCCACTTTGAGGGGGGTAACCTCTAGAACTATGCAATAAGAGAAAAATTTGTAATATGATGATAAAATACTAACCACTACCTCTTATATATAATACACTTATCCATGGTTATAACATAAGATAAATTTATTAAGAACATAGAGAACTATGAAAATATAATATAAGAGGTATGTAAGACAAAATTCAACCACACATATCCCCATACATGTCATAAGTTAAGGGAATAACATGCCCCTCCCCTTTAGAATAATGGTGTACTAAGAATTGAATCAACCTTGGATGTTTCTTTAGGAATGATTCATCTTTCCATGTTACATATTCACAATGCAGATTCTTTTATTTTATCTAATACTCCTTAATCATTTTGGTCTATAGTTGCTTAGTGTATGTTTGAAGGATATCTTTAGGCTATAAAATAACCCTACCTTCCTCATCCAATTCAGGTAAATCTATTTGAATAGAAAATCTATGTCTAATTACATTATTTAATCAATATACATGGAATCCAAATGTATGTGAGTGGATTGGGGTGATTCCAGCTTATAGGCCACACTATCAAATTTTTATAAGATATGATAAGGGCCATAATACTTAAGAGATAACTTGTTATCTTTTTTATGTTGATTTAGAGATATTTTATTATATGGATGTAATCATACAAATACCTAATCACCTATTTCAAAATTCCACTCACTATGGTGTTGATCTACTTACTACTTTATACGATTATATGCCATGGCTAAAATTTCTCACAAATTAGGGAGTGCCTCCTATTGATTGTGAATGTGTTCCTCAACATCTCTAACCTTGGGATGAATCTTTAAGGTTTAAGTTATGGATGGAGGTGATATACATACAAGGACATAAAATGAGACATTTTAGATGAATTGTGAATAGAAGTATCATACCATCATTCAACAAGTGGCAACCAATGAACCTTTATCTCGTTTAACAAAAATAAAACAATGGAGATACCCTTAGAGTCACTTGTTGACTACCCCTATTTATCCATCAAATTGAGGATGATAAGATGAGCTACGAGAAAATTGGGTTCCCAAACATGAAAATATTTTAGTCCAAAAATAATTATTAAATATGGGATCTCAATCATTTACAATGGTATTTGAAGTATCATGAAATTTATGAACTATATTGAAAAAAACATAAACTATTATACTGTAAATAAATAGCTATGATAAGGAAAAAATGAGCATACTTGGTGAGTCAATATAAAACTACCATGATAACATTTTTACCTTCATACCATAGTAACCTATTAATTAAATCCATGGAAACCTTATCTTAATACTATCTAGGGATGGATAAAGGTTGAAAAAGACATAGGGTCTTAATAGTTTCACCTTTGTTTTGTTGACATACCATGCATTCAACCACATATTTTTGGAAATACCCTTTGATTCCTTATAAAAATAAATCTTTCTTGATTTTAGGATATGTTTTCAAAAAACTTGAGTGACCTATTGGAGATGCCTAAAGTTCCTGAAGGTTTTTATGTTTGAGGAGAGAATTCTTCTAGAGGTATAATCTATCTTTATATCATAATGCATTACCATTCCATGTAATTTTTTAAAATCCCTTAGAACCTTACTAAATATTTTGAAGTAAATCATGGGTAGAACTATCATTTTCCCATTATGATCTTAGTTCCTCTACCTAATCTTTCTACCAAATGGTCATTGCACATAACAATGCCTTAACTGATTCATCCCTCTGGGATAGTGCATCTACCACCTCATTATCTTTTCCCTTTATTATATATTATTTAAAAATCATAGCCTAACATTTTAGTCACCCATTTTTTTATTTATTCATAAGATAACCATGTTACAAAAAATATTTGAGGTTACCTTGATTAGTCTTTACTTGAAAGTGATGACCCATTAGATAAGGTCTTCATTGCTTGAATTCAAGAAAAATAGCCATCATTTATTTATCATAGAATTGATTGAGCTTATTTTTTCCATTAAATTGGAGACTCTAAAATTAAAGTGATATGTGTTCTTGCATGAGTACACCCTAATGCCATATATTAAGGCATAAAATTCCATAACAAAACTTAAAAAAAATAGGAGTAGCCAGAACTAGAGTGGTGCACTAGCCATTTTTAACTATTAAAATGCCTTGGTAGCTATATCAATCCACTGGAAAGTTTATTTATTCAATTTAAATGTGATAAAGGCTATAATACTACCATAATTTTTGAAAACCTATGAAAGTAACTAGTTAGCCATAGAAATCTCCAAAAGTTCTTGATGGTATTGGGAACCTAACACTCCATCATCACTTGGATTAGGATAAAATATAACTCCATGTGAAACATTATGACCTAAGTAATCCACTTTTAAGTTGAAAAAAACAAATTTGAAAGGTTTAACATAAATTTTATGTTGTTCTAGAACTTGCACATGATGAAAATGGTCTTCTCATTTTTTGTTGTAAATGAGGATGCCATAAAAAAACACCAACATAAACTTACTCAAAAATGGCCTAAAAATGGTATTCATCAAACTCTAAAATGTAGATGGTGCATTTGTGAGGCAAAAAGTCATGATCATAACTCATAATGGCCTTAATGAATTTTGAAAGTTATTTTAGGTATGTCTTCTTCAAGGATTTGAATTTGATTATATCTAGAGTGAAGATATAACTTGGTAAAATAAATAAAACCATGAAATTCATATAAAAAATCATAATTTATTAGAATTGGAAATGTATATTTGATGGTGTACTTGTTGAGTTCTCTATAGTCTAGACACATCCTCTAAATGCCATATTTTTTTGCACGATGACCACTAGGGAGGAATATTCACTTTGGTTGTGTTAGATGATTACTGCCTCTAACATCTCTTGTACCATATTTTTAATTTCACTCTTATAGAAATAAGGATACATGTAGGGTCTGATTTTAGGTGGTGTAATTCTAAGAAGTAGTCTAATGGCATGATCATGTAATTAGCTTGGTGGGAGTCTTTTTGGCATGTCACTAAAAACAATAGAATGGTCATCCAACAATATTTGTAAATCAAGATGGGTAGACTCCTTGGTTGGTTAAACCTCTATGGAAAAAATGTGTACCATAAATCCTTCACCACATTTTCTAAGAATCTTCATCATATAATGGAAACTACCAATTGTGGAGATTTAGCCTATAATCCATGTAGTTCAAATATCCTACCTTTTGAATGGAAGCACATGAATAGTTCTTATAAATTCATCTCAATATTACCCAAAGTGGTGATCCTTTTCACTCCCAAAACAATGTCAACCCCTCACATAAAAATAGAAAACATAGGATAATATAATAGGTAGTCTCTCATAACAAGCTTAATACTATGGAATTTTTTAGAACAATTGATGGTACCACCATCAATAATCATGATTTTAAATTCTAGATATGATTAAATGAAATAATTCAAATGAGTATCCACTTACTTTTGATGAAGTTTTGCATACTCCTAGAGTAAATCAATATAGTCATATTCTATTTATTAAGGAAGACCACCACCTTAAGAGTTTGAGTACTAATACCTAAAAGTGTACCATAAGAAATAGCAGGTTGATAATATTTATATTAATCTATAGGTTCATCAAAACTTGCACCTGAGGTATCATCATATTTGTCATCCTAATTGGCACCTTCAATGTAAAATAATTATTTTCAACACAATGATGTACTTTTCTCTGCGTGCTATCACAACTAAAACAAAAACATTTTACATGATTCTCCTCAATTTGATGAGGAGTCAATCTAGTAGGCTAAGGAAGTGAAGGTGCTAGGAATGTATGTTCATGGACATTATTGAAAGGTCTTTATTTGATTGACTCTTTTTCTTATACTATGTAGGCCTTTGGGATGGCTTCAGATACTAAATTGGGACTAAACATGCGAACCTCCAATTGGATGTTATCTTTGAGGACACCCAAAAATAGGTTAGTCATATTTTCATTAATTATTTCTACTACACATAAGGAGAGATTTTAAAATTGATGATTATAATCATATATATATAGTCCTTATTTGGTGTAGTTTGGCCAGATGGCTGAAATAGTTTTATGAGACATTGTTGCAATAGTGGAGCTGTAACTCGTTAGAAAATACCTAATTATTGATTTATGGAAGTGATAGTATATTTTAGGATAAAATTTCACTCTATGTGAAATAATATGACCTAATTTCTCCACCTCTCAGATTCCAAAAGCACATTTAGAAGGTTTAGCATACAACTGATGTTGTTTTAGAACTGAGAGTACCAATTTCACATGCTTCAAATGGTCTTCCAAATTTTTTTTATAAATGAGGATGTCATAAAAATATAAACCTAAACTTTATAAAAAAATGTCTTGAAAAAAATATTCATCAAGATCTAAAGTATATAAGGTGCATTTGTGAGGCCAAAAGTCATGACCATAAACTCATAATGGCCTTCATGAGTTTTGAAAGCTATTTTATGTATGTCCTCTCCACATATTAAAATCTCATGATATTTAGGTGAAGATATAACTTGGTAAAATAAACAACTCCATGAAATTAATATACAAAATCATCAATTACTAGAATAACAAACTTATCTTTGATGGTTTATTTATTGAGTTTTCAATACTTGTTTGAACATTATCTATGAGATCCCCTACTTTGGGGCATCCCCTTGACATTATTTTACCCTTATTAAGTAAAAAATTCTATTTATCCTATATCCTATTACTACCTTGATATTTTTTTATGATGTATAGGTACTATAGGTGGATTTAGAGGATAGTTCAGCGTATAGTTCAGATTTGATCATCATTAACCCATCATTATAGATAGAATTTTAGAACATCTCACTACTTCAACCTTATTTCCTTGCTTGAAAATCATTGATTTTTTTTTATAGATATTGTATGATCTTTCTACCCATTTCATATCATTTCCATTTCAACTTAATTTTATTTTGAGTGGTAGTCCCTTCACCTCTTGCTTTGTTATTAGTTCTGTGCACTATTGTAGCTAGTTTAGCTATTATTTGAGTCCTTACCCAAGGTTATTTATAATTTTCTATATGTTTCCTTATAAAATTTTTATATCCTCTTATGTATATTACTTAAAAAAAATTCATATATCTTACTCCAAAAAACCCTAAAAAACTAAAACACGTCAAGATTCCTAAAACATAAAAATAGTTAGAAATGACCTCACATCTCTAAAAGAGATATAAAGCCACATAAATATTTCCATAGTTTATCATCCTATTTGTTGGTCGATCTTATTCTTAGTTATTTTTTGGGAAACACTATTTTAATATCATATGGATGAACCTCCCCTTGGCATTGAACATCTCATGGGTGGGAAAAATATTATCTAAATCATGACTTCCCCATTTCTATCTAATCACACTTGATCATTTAATTTCATTTTTAAAATCCCATTCCCATAGGTATTGACCTATACCTCAAATGGGTATCATTAATTCCTACACAATTATTTTGTTTCAACATTGCCATTCATTACACTCCCATTTCTAGGATAACTACATTAGCTTGAGGTTCATACAAACTATGTAGGCAACATTTGGATACAAGGGGTAGTTTGAGTAAGATCGACCATTATCAATCCTATTTTTCATTTCACCCTTTATTTCCTTCTACAATATCACTATTTTGAGAGCCACTTATCTTAGATATAACCTTTTTTTGAGTTATTCCTATACACACTCATGTTGTTTTGCAAGTCATTCCCATATATTACTCTAAAAATTTCATTCTAGTCACTATTGTCATGTTTCTTAACTCCTATTTTTGGAAGAATTACATTGGCCTAAGGTCCACATGGAATATTTAGATATCATCTATTTTCATAGGTCATTTGGGGTCAACTCATCCTCTTCTTCCTTTTTAAGTCTAGTTTTTCACATCATCATATTTGACATCTCCTAGATCTAGGGTAAAATACAAGTGTAGCATCATATTATCACATTCACATAATAATGATTACTTGGTTGATTATTACTTTTTAGTTGTGTTTTTTTGTTTTATTTCTTGCATGTTTATTTTATCACATTATTTTTTTGTTTAGTACATTATGTTATTACACTTAGGTCTTGATTACTCATATCTTTATCTCAAGTTGTTGACATTTGTATATGAACTATTTTTTATTTATCTTTGTTTAGTACATTATGATTTACACTTAGATCTTGATTTTTCATGTCTTGATCTTGAGTTGTTAGTATTTTTATCTAAGCTAGTCCCTATACAAGTGAAAATAATGTTATCATGATTAATTTTATAATTATTATGCATACTTTCATGTGCAAAATTAAAAATTAGGTGCATGAGATAATTATATATAATTTCACATGAAAAGAAAGCATCCCCATGAATAATGACTACATGTGTTCTTATGAAAAAATTAAAGAATCATCACATTTTACATCCTAAAAATAAAGTAACTAAATTATATGGCTACATATATGCTAATAATTATATATATATCTACCAAGAAGCATATTAAAACTAGTCATAAATATTTTAAATTGTTATCAAATGTTAGAACATCATCAAAATCAATCACATTTACTATCTATATTAAGTTCAACATCATCATGGGAATGAAATACAACATAATCATGGCAAACAAGTATACCACATTGATATCAAAGTCTAATCTATAACATGGGTTGATATTCATGAAACTAGAAACAACATCATATATCAAAATAATATTAGATTACATATAAATCATATGATAAAAAATGAGTATCTATGTACATCTCAAAATAATGACTATACATTGAGATATATACACCACAAGAATATAAAATGTAGAGCTATCATAAAAAATCATCTTTGAATCTTATCATCTCTAGGAGGAATCTATGAGATATATGATAAAATATCATGCCTGTGCCATGAGGTGGCTAATGTTGTGGTGGACCCATCACTCTCAGATGTGGAGTAAGTTGGGCCACTGATATCTTTGATGTTGTAGTATGGCATGATCTAAAAGTGTGTCTAAAACTCTTACTCAAGTGTCTTAGAATTTTTTTGGTGCCCTCAGCCCTATTGGTACCAATGAATCATATAAAATTTGATAGTACCCTACCTCATCCTTATATTATATCATATCATCCTTGGCTTGCACCATATCAGTTAGTGTTCTAGAAAATTCATGGTATGCAATAATCTATCTAGCTACATCTAGCTCCCATGGAGCCTCTATATGTAGAGATCTATCCCACTCACTAATGGATATCACTAAATCTATATCCCTTAGGGTGAGAGATATTTGTATCACTATCATTTGGTTAACCTACCCCCTCAATGTATTAATATGGATGTACCTCTCTATATGAGATGTTATAATTTAGTGGTCCCCCCTTTATCCCCTAATAACTATCTCTATAACTTAGCCACCTCATCCTCTAGCCTTGATATCTCTATGATCTTAGATAATATCTCCCTCTATATCCTATCTATTGTGGCATGGTTGGCCTATGATATAACTGGATGATATGGCCTTACATGGCTTGAAGTTTATCCCATGTCATATCTTAACCCTCCTATGATAGCAATGGTCACCTCCATATCTTAAAAATCTATCTTACCCTCTTCTCCATTTGTACTAGGCCCCTCTCCCATTTTAATATCCTAATCAAAATACTCTTCACCACTACTTCTACTACTACTGCCACTACTACTACTATTGCTACTATTACTCTATGAATTATAGTCTATAACCATGGGTATAACTTACTATAAAGGAACCTACTATAATGGTACTTATATTTATAGGGATACTTGAACTTGACCTTATAATTATCCATATATAATAATTGTCCTAACCATCTCTAATGATGTGGCCTCATATTATCACCCCCTAGAGGTCTCAACCTAGTAAACCACACTAGTCTAAACTATGTCCACCACACTACCTAAGTGTATATTACCCTTGCATCTACTATCCATACCTTGCATCCCCATACCACTAATTTTAATGTCAACATGATCATAAATATTATTCTTATAAGGCTGGGAATCCCCCACTCACTAATTTATCATTCACATGTGAAAAATAATGTGGCTCATTAGGTACATCTTGCTATTGCACAAACTACTTATACACATGATTTTGTCTATATCACGTAATTATGAAGTCATGATGCCCTGTAATGTAAGGTTTGGTCGTGTATAGTGTCACAATGCCATCCTCTCACTAGCTAAAGTGAATACACATGTATGGGCACCATATAAAATATCCATTGACCATCTCATTGATTTCAAATTGGTAAAAATACACATCTCCTCAATTCCCTTGTTGGCCTACTTATGTCAAAGATCAGCTATAAAAATCTAAATCATATAGATAACACCTTTTCCTCTACCCCACTAGTATTTAAATCAATATGTGCTTCCAATACCATATCTAAAAAAGTGTGTAGGACCTAATGTTCCTGATGATAGGCCATCATGTGTAAATATCTATATAATTTGGCCAATAATATTAGGCCTCAATCAAAACATGTGTCAATTCAATCATGTATTAGATCAATCTTATTGAAATAATTGACCATTGTTTAAGGAAATAATATGCCACTAACTATTACCATCAAGATAACAACCTAATTATCAACCAATGGTTGTTCTCCATTTGTAGGGAAGTCTAAGTCCTCTAGTGCATCTATATCAATAAATGCACCCTCAATAATGAAATTAGTGATTATAATCAGGTCTTTTAGTACTAATAACCATCCCTATTACATCTAATGAATCATGTATTCCTAAATAGAAATTTAGATTATTTGTAACATATCCTCTAGTGTAATAGTTGCCTCTCTAGTAAGTAGTTGGAAAGTAAATGTATATGAGTGCCAATACTGAAAGGTAGGATCTATTTACTCAAATTATGGGAATATATATAATGTGCCACAATCTCACTATCTCCAAGAATGCTAATGTCTCCTCTGTCCATAATCTCAACCACTATAAAATGTGAGAGTGCCACTCATGTGTGACCAACATTGAGACTTGCTCCTACTAATCATAAATATGTTAGCATGCTATGTTAAAACAATCTATCTAGACACTGACACCAAATTATCATCAAACAAAAATACCTTAACATCATATCAATCATTATACCTATCTAAAAACATAAAATTAAACATTTACATAAAAAAATTCTTCTTATTAAGTCATTTTTCTACATAGGCAATTCTATTGATTTTGGTGATATTACAATTTAAAAGGGTGTTATCATAGTTTTTCAAGGTGTTATCATATTTCAATAGGGAGATATCACTATTTTTTGAGTTTATATAATTGTTTTCTACCCCTTAGGCCATTTTTGTGTTAACACCATTTAATAGGGCATTATCACTTTTTCTCAAGGTGATGTCATCATTTCATATAGGGTTATCACTGTTTCTCAAATCTTTGTCTATTTTGGCATTATCATCATTTATTAGGGTGATATCACCATTTAAAAAGGCAACATCATTATTTTATAGGGTGATATTACTATTTGATAGGACATTCTCACCATTTTCATAATTGTCCTACTGTTTGGGTGTTCCCACCTAATTATGCATTTTTATTATTTCATACTTTCCAAACCATTTCATTGATATCATCGATTTGGTCATGATATCTCTAATTTCATGGTGATATTACTTTTTTATTGGTGATACAACCATTTTCAATAATTTTAAAAATGGTGATTTCACTGAACTTCCTACTTTTAAAGAGCATTAAATACATTAAATGAGAAAATTTTCATAAAACCAAGGTACCTATTGAGTTACCACTCCTGAATGGTCATCTATACTCATATTCCCATTACCCAAGGTACCTCTATCTTGAAACTCATGTAATTTAACTCAAATCTCTCAATCCAAATCCAAAGCACAATATTTCAATAAGAGATGGTGAAAATGAGCCATTTTCATTCCTAGGGGTAAAATTATAACTTCAAATTTGATTTTTCACCCCCACCCTCCCATTACATCATTCTTCCCCATAGGCTTATTTGTGGCACTATGGTCCATTTTTCCTTATGTTTTCTTATAATTTTTACTCAACCTCTTTTTAAAGGAATGAAAAATAAAGCATTCCAAGCCACATAGCTCTTAGGTGTTAACAACAAAAAACATCACAAAGAGAATTTGAAAGAATATACTTGTAAATTAATATGTAGAAATGAAAAATAATATCTCTATCACTTCATGTGAATATCTCACCTTGCCTCACCCTATGAATGACTAGGTGAATAGGTACATATATAGGTGAATGGCAACAATACCATGCATGTTGGACTAACTTCCCCAAAATAGGTGAAAGAAAGGTATCAAGCCAACATCATCATACATATGGGATAAAATTATCTAATGTACATAAAAATAATCTAATCAAGATAAAAACAAATTTTTAATAAAAACCATAAAATGAAAAATCCTACACTAAAATCCCTCCTTAAGCATAACTTAGGTGGGTAGAGGAAATGGGTCCCAATAATAAGACTCGATGAGGTACCCATGCATAAAAACAAGATGAAATGTGAAGCTAAGTTCCCCTATGGATTCCAATCCATCTTGATAAAATACATGGATGTCAAGTCATTGTAATCACTAAGTCAAATTAGGAATGGTCCTAAATACAAGGATCACTGAACATGAACACTTCAATATAAAATATTAGGGATAATTATGAACCCAATAAGGCATTTCCTAAACACCCTCCCTCAATGATAAACTCAAATAAGATGGTAATGAAACTCTTCAAATAATTAGACTAAAAAATGGTGAGAAGTGATCACAAATACTGGTGGGGATGGCACAATAGTGTCACTACATAAAAAGTCACCAAGAATGCCACTGAGACATAACAATCCTCATATGGGTTTTGAAAAACAAAGTGCTTAAATAAAAAACACATATACAAAGGATAAATATATAAAACATTAAAAATGTGCAAAATATATAAGTTCACAAAAAAATGCAATTGCTAAATAAAGAACTCAAACAACAAAGGAGAGAAAAGTAGGATTTTCACCACACCCCCATATTATTGATTGGGTGGAATGACACCAAAAAGTTTGTATGACTGGTCTAAATCCAATACTCAAAAACTAACATGATAACTATGTATACACCATAATAGTTCCATATCATTCTAAAATATATTGTCAAACTATCAAAGAGGATAAAATGACACTGGGATTCACCAGAATTGCCATACTTCATGCTATAGGAGATTATCAACTATCAAAAAGGAGTGTCAAAGATACAAATAAAATCATAATGAAGATGGCCCTAGTGGTGATAAGAGAAACTAGTAACTAAAATAGTAAAGGGTACATAAACTAATGTACAAATTCATAAAGGTATACTAAGTTATAAAATCAAACCCCTCATGGTACTTTATACTCTAGTGAGTGTAAAATATATTCAAAAAAAACAAATGAAAATAAGGAAGATATTGTATACACTATATTAGATCCAAATGAGGATATTATTTACCTATTAAAGAATTCATCACAAATCATGAGAGTTTATCTAAAAAATAAGGGAGTATTTTGGGCTAAGAGGGTATAAATAAGTACAAAACACATGCAAAATGGGATGTCGATCATAGCTAAAAATGCATCCAATATAGTGTAGTGTAATAGTGGATAAAGAAACAAATTCCAACATATAAATGAAGGTAAACAAGGATTAAATAAAAAATTCCACATGGTTTATGTATTATCCACCCAAAATTTAGGTCATCAACATATACCACAATAATCAATTGATGCTCACCTTCTATTTTGATGTAGAGATTACTGTCAACAAATATTCTCTAGAAAACTTTATCCTATAGGTATTTATCACATCTTGCATACAAAGCTTTGGGATCTTATTTCAATCCATATAGTGATTTCTTCAATTTGCATACATGACTATTAACATTTGAGAGAATAAATCCCTCAGACTGCTCAATGTAGACCTCTTCTTCTAGATTCCCATTTAGGAAGGCAAATTTTACATCCATCTAAAACATTTTGACATTATTAAACATTAAATATTTAATGAATATTATAATAGCCTCTATCCTTGCCACTGGTGTAAAATTTTCTTCAAAATCTATTCCCTCAATCTGAGTATATCCTTTTCATATTAATCTTGCTTTATTCCTGGTCACTTCTCCATTTTCATTCAACTTATTTCTATAAACCCATTTTGTTCCTATCACATTATGATCTTTTGGTTTAGGCACTAATTCCCAAGTATCATTCTTTTTCTATCTAATTTAATTTTTCATCCATTGCCTTAACCTAATGATTATCATATCTAGCTTCTAAAAAAGTTCAAGGTTGAATTTTTGATAGCAAAGAGAAATTAACTTGCTTAGATTTACTTACCATCTTTCTTCTAGTACAAATTCCTTCATTTATGTCCCTAATGATGTGACTTTTATTATGATTTCTCTAAACATATTTGGATGGGGTTTTGGTGTCCTTTTTCTCCTTCTTCTCATCTTTATTTGATTCTTCAAAATCTTCCACTTCAATGATTTTAAGAATGTCTATTGGATCACTTATTCTTTGTGTTCCATCTTATTCTATCCTAACACTTGCACTTTCAACTATTTATTATTTCTTTGGTTATAACATATATAAGCTTTAATTTTGTAAGAATAACTAATAAATATACCTTCATACACTCTAAATTCAAACTTACCAAGTTTTTCATCAATTCTCTTTATGAAGCATTTACTGTTAAAAAATCTAAAATAATCAACTATTGTTGGTTTATCTTTCCATAGCTCATAAGGAGTCTTATCACTATCAACTCTCAATAATTCTCTATTATGAATATGCATTGCTGTACCAACTACCTCTCTCCAATATTTATCTAGTATCTTGGATTCATTTAGCATTGTCCTTGCCATCTCTTGAATTGTTCTATTTCTCCATTCCACTACATTTTGCTATGGAGTTATGGCTACTGAATAATGTCTCTTTATTTCATGGTCTTCACAATAATCAATAAACTGATTTAACATGAATTATCCTCCTCAATATGATCTTAGGCACTTAATATTCAAACCAATTTCATTCTCAACTAATGCTTTGAAATGTCTGAAAGCTTTTGATTTTTTCCTTAAAAATATTACCCAAATCATACATGAAAAATCATCAATAAGCAACATAAAATATTTATCACTTTGAGTACTTTAAGTTCTCATAGGTCCACTCAAATTAGTGTGAACAAGCTCTAACATTTGAGTGGTTGAGTACTCTTTTATTTTGAACTACCTTCTAGCCTGCAACCCATGTTGACAAGGTTCACAAAGTGTGTTGGATGGATTTGTAATCTTTAGAAGATTTATGACTGCTTGATTCTTAATGATGTTGACAAGATTGTCAAAATTTATGTGTCCCATTCTCCTATGCCATAGCCAAATTTCTTCAATATGACTCAAACAACATCTTTGACCATTGATGTCTGATAACATATACAAATTATTTCTTATTCTCTAAGTATCTATAATCAACACATCTAAATCTTTTCTCCTAATTTTACAACCTTATACATAAAAATTTAGTGTGTCCCTAATCACACATTTGACTTACACTTAAAACATTATGCTTAAGACCTTCTACATACAAAACATTTTTAGTTTTAGTTCTACCATTATCCAAACTTAGTGTACCTTTTTTGGCAATTATGGTAGTAGTATTATCTCTAAATTTCACTGTGCCACCATTGATCTTTTTTAGGGTTATGAACTTGCTCTTGTATCCTATCATGTGCCTCAAACATCCTTGTTAATGAACCATGGCTTTTCTTCATTTATTGCATGCAAATTTGTTTGGAACAACATATACTTTTTAGGTTATTTCTTCAGACATGAACTTGTCTAGACTTTCTTCTTGATGAATGGAGCCTTGAAATTCTATTCCTTCTTGACTGCCTCAAACACACTTCTACAATATTGGGCTATGTGTCTACAGTTATTTCACTTGTAACATATTATGGCCTTTTCATTAAATCTTGATAGAGGAACAAAAGAGTTATGGCTTTTGCTTGACTCTGCATGAGTTTCCTTCTCCTTATTTCTAAAATTGTTATCCATTTTTCAACATCCTATTTTCTTATAACCATATCTGTTATAATAAAAATAATAACCATAAAAATAGGACCTATTTATATATCTCTAACCTGATTGCCTTTTGTAGCTATGTCCTTCTATCTTTCTTTATTTGAGATGTCCTTTATATTCTTAACTTCTTCCTTTTTTATTTCCTCTTTTGTAAGAGCTTCAACACATCTCTTTCCTTTTTCTATGTTAACCTTAACTGTGGTCTCCCCTTTCTCTATTTCAAATCTGATACCTATCTTATTTGACATTGATCTTTGACTTTCTAATATCTTATTTAGCACATTAGTGCTATTCTCAAATTTTGAATCATTGGCGACTCTATCATTGATTTATTTATTTGATTTTTCAAGATATGATTTTAAAGAAACAATTTCAATAACATACCTTTCACATTATTCACTTAATTTTTACAACTGTGTCATTAGATATTTTTCATTCTTTTTGGCTTCTTCAAAGTGAACTTGTAAATATTCAATTATTTCCTTTGACTCCTTTTCATTTTTCTTTATTTGGAGCTTTAATCTTTGATTCTTATTCTCAAGAGATTTTAACTCTTCTAAGGTACAAATGAGTTCTCCTTGTAGATTCACTTTGGCTTCATCCTATTCTTCTTCTTGATCATCTGTATTTTTTCTTGTGGAGGCATCTTCATGTATGGCCATGCATAGAATCTCTTCTTCTTATGAATCATTGACTCCACTATCTTCAACTAAGCTAGGATTTTTATAATATAAACTCTTCTTCTTGAATCCCTCCTTGAATTTTCCTTTGAAATTATTTTTTTATGTAGACTTTCCTTCTTCATTATCACCATTACCCTTATCTAGGCACTTAGCTACAAAATGTCCAATCTTTCCACAATTAAAAAATTTAAAAGGTAATTTTCCTTGATATTTACCTATGCCCTCTTTAGTCTTAGGAATGAATAGAGCTTCGTTGTCATCTTCATCATCACTAGAATTGTCACTTGATTCTTAAATATTATCCTTCTCTTTCTTTGATGTCTTGAAAGTAACTTCTCTCTTTGAGGGTTTCTCTTGTTTGGTTTGCATCTCCTATGTTGTAATAATACCATGTAGCTCATCCATCTTTAGCTTGGATAAATTCTTCATCTCTTCAATTGCAAATTTTTTTCATCATATCTCAATGGTAGAGATCTGAAAACTTTTTGTACCACGATTGATTCTTCTTACTTTTATCCAAGACCTTGAATTTGATTAACTATTTGATCAACCCATAAAAGGTAACTTGCTATATTTTCTTCCTCTTTCATTTTCAAACTCTCAAACTATCTTCTGAAAGTCTAAATCTTATCTTGTTGAACCTTTCCATCACCTTTGTAAATATTCTCAAGATTTACCCAAGTTTCATGAGCAAATTTACATTACATAACTTTAAATTTTTTTGATTCACATAAACCACATAAAATAGCATTTAGAGCTTTAACACTATTTTCACTTACCTTTTTTTCTACCAAAGTAGTTACAAGTGTCTGTGGTTATTCATATTCCTCCACCACTACTTTCCAAATGTTGAATCCAAGGGCTATCAAATAAGTCCTCATCCTTATGCTCCAAAAAGCATAATTTATCCCATCAGACAAAGGTTCCTTATTTGTATAAAAACCTTTATGTGATCCAGCCATCATGCTATCCCCAATCTACCTTCAAGCTATAAATTTTTTTCAAAATGAACTTGCTCTGATACCAATTGTTAAGCATAAAATATACTAAGAGGGGGGGGGTGAATGAATATATTATATATCTTTTATTTAATCTTATTTATTTTTTTAACCACTTAATCACACATTCAAGATATGCAATAAAACTAAAATAATACACCACAAGAGAGAGAGAGAGAGAGAGAGAGAGAGAGAGAGAGAGAGAGAGAGAGAGAGAGAGAGAGAGAGAGAGAGAGAGAGAGAGAGAGAGAGCATATTTTTATGTGGAAACCCAAAGTGGGAAAAACCATGGAAAATAATCTTAAGTATATGAATGAGCACCAACTCAAATTACAAAGTTCACAAGCACCAAAATCTTTGCCAAGAACATATAGTGCAACTATTTGTGAGCACTAACCCACAGGAGCACCAACCCATCTTGTGTATAAAACACAACTATCTCTCAATTTTTATTACTCAATAAATGATATAACTCTATAATATCTTCTAATTTTCTCTCCTCTAAAACAAATAAAAACCATGCACTCTCTTTCATATTAAAAATGGCTTCTCAAGCATTTATTTATAGCTTTACAAATGACCTTTGGAATTCACCCTTTTTGACCCTTAAATCCTCATGGAAAATGGTGCCAAACTTGCATGACCCTTCATATCCTTGCATTTGAAAATCCACATGGTGACCCTTCATAAGCAAATGCATCCTTTTCTCTTTTGTATTTATCTTGGTGACTTCTTGTATTCCTCAAAGTTGCCCTTCATGGAAAAATGCACCATACCCTCTTTTGTCTTCACATGGTGACTCTTGGAATTCCTCAAGATGACTCTTCATGAGAAAATGCATCCCAATCCTCTTTTATCTTTACCCTGTGACTCTTTGACTTCTCCATGGGACCTCTTTTGACTTATATGCAACCAAAAATATATTAATTAATATTAAATAAATATTAACATACATTATTCAAGATATGAATATAAAAAATACCATTAAATGCAATGGGGCCTTTATCACCAATGCTAGACCTTTGACATTGATGACAATATTTCCAACAATCTATAGATTGCAAGCACCCTTTTAAATAAGGGTAAAATGTAAACACTCCATTTTCATAACTTTCATGTTAAAATTATAATTAGAATTCTTTATTTTAATAATGAATAAATTAGGTCAAAAATCATTAAAACACCCAAATTTACTTGCACACTTGACATGAATATTCTAAAATGCATTGGACCATCCCTAATTAGGGAAATACATCATATCTAATCATTATCCACACTTAATTCATCCCATGTCAAATTATGAATTTGTAAGTGACATTTTAGGATAATTAGGTGGAACCCTTATTTGACTTTAAAAAGTCACATCACTTTGCATTAAGTTAATTAACCTTTGTTAATTAACCTAATATTCTTTTAATGGAAAATTCCATATCTTTTAGAATTACCTATTTTATTAATTCATTAATTGAATTATTCATCCATTCACATGGTAGTGGATTCAAATATCTAGTATCTTGACATCATAATGACATCAAATGGAAAGTTATCAAGCTTTAACATAAATACAAGTAAATATCAAAAAATGCAAACCCATTCCTAATTAATGTAAACTCAAACTGAAATATTAATGGAAAAAACTCTCTAAATTGAATTGATTTTCATCTACACATCTTGATATTGATTGAAGAGTCGAAATCAATTTGAAAAGTCTATAAATACAAAGCTCATTTTCCATTATAGATAGGTTTTTTGTGTAAACTTACTCTACCAGAACTTACAAAGCCTTAAAATTTATTCCATTCTTCATCAAAATCACAAGTAGTCAAGGGGAGATTCTATTGACATGACATTTCAACATTAAAAAATATCTCATGTACTAAAATATAGGCTCAATCATATACATATAGATCAGAAGGTGACATCCACATTGAAGGTATAATTATCATTATTTTATCTTCCATTTACTAGCTTGTTTCTTCTTAGACTTTTCCCAATTTGAGGACCATGCCTAGGATATTATGTTTCATATTGTTTTCATGTCTGACTTCATGATTAACAATAAAATAACCTCCATTGTACTTGTGTTCACACCATCTAAGTGATGATCATAGGTATATCCAAACTAAGAACATGGTAAATCAAACTAATGATACTATTAAGGAGTATGTATAGGTGTTATATCTAGAATTTTAGAATCTATGGTAGTATGTGTATGTCTCATAGGACTTTATGGTCCTAAAAAGGAAATAGAAGGTGTAGGGGTTCATGGAACACACTATTTAATTATCTATGGTATCCTTGGTGTAGATATAAGTGGAACTATTTTAACCTTTTAAGATTAATGGTATGTAAATCCTATGTTTTTAAAGGGCTGAGTATAAAAATAACCTAGAATGAAAATTAGAAATAATTTATTTGACAAGCCTTTCCCAAAATAATGAGGATATATAGAAGGAACACTTATCTAGAGTAAAATAGGTATTTTTATGACTCAAAAGGTTGAAACAGGTAGACTCCTTTCATTTTATGATTGTAGCTAAAATATAACCTCAAAAAATAGTGCCCTTATGTGGACAGTAGCACCATGTGGCACTAGTGTCCAATTATGGCACTAGTGTCCCTCTTTGAGGAGATATTTAGAACTTTTAGGGAAGATGCAAGAGGTTTTGGGGGACATGTAAGTGGTTCTGTATCTTTCAAAAGCTTGCCTATGTCACTATTTTTGTTGAATATATTTTAAAACCCTAATGAGTACCTACACACACAAAATAACTATATCAAATGTAAAATAAAGGAAAATTTTGGGTTATGAGATATTATGATCATGTATAGTAGAACCACTATTATCCTATATGATACCTACATTAAACCCAATGCTAGGGGTTTCAGATCACATGTAGTTATCCATTAAGGAACATGCATAATCAGTGCACACAGTATGCTAGAATGAATTTCACTTAGGACCTTTTTTGATCAAGCATGTAATGTATAGATGTAATAGATGAGAAGTATGCAGAATATTGGGCTATACTATTGACTACTTTTTATTTAATTATGTGCGAAAATAGTAAGTGCTAGATTTAAAATTCCTTGTGAGGCTATTTATATAAAAGGAGCTTTAATTTGAATATGATACCTTTTTCATTGGCTAACAGGTCATAAAAAGGGATAAAAACATAAGAAAAAGCTCAAGGTAGGGTTAAGACCCAAAACATGGGAAAAATGACCTTTAGACACTAGAGCCATAATTGGACACTAGTACCACATGACACTACTATCCTAAAAATGGTGCAAGTGTATTGAGGCCTAAAAATAGAGTTAAGTCCAAGTAGGATGAGGTAGGGGCCCCTATGACTAGGAGGGGGTGACTCAGGACCACTAGGGGTGCAAAAAATTAGGAAATTAAGACATAATAAAAATTAAAAGACCCAAAATGACCATGTGAATAAGGGCTATATTTATCATTAAGGCCATGTTAAAGAGCAACAAAAGACATAATACTTGTCATTTCTTAACCAAATTAGGGTGTATAAATTTTCCCCATTTTATTCTAGTAATGCAATGTAATGAAAGTATTAGAGTAAAAGTAAAAGAGGAATGCATATATGTTCTTACTTGTGTGGATGTGTTCTAGACCTGGCTCACTTCTTGGCTAGAGAAGTAGACACGAGATAGAGTAAAATATATGAAGAGTAAATCCATAATGTGGATGTCCTCTATACTGAATCTAAGTAGTGAACTAAATCATGAGGAATAAAACCCTATTTGGCCCCCACCTTGATATCTAGATTGAATCTGAGTGTGTAAATTGAATGTGTAGAAAAATAAGACTTGCTTTCCCCCACTCTCATGTGTGTACTAAATTTGAGTATGTAAACTGAATATGTGGAGAAACAAGGCCTACTTTCCACCACTCTAATGTGTGTACTAAATTTGAGTATGTAATCTAGGTCTGGTAAAAGTCTATGGATCAACCACTATAGATGATCACTTGACCCAAAATAGTGAAATCTTGGTGGCATCTTGGTGACATCTTGATGATGATTTGAGTGTAACCTGAGAATCTAAAAATAAATATGAAAGACTATGACTTGCATCATGCCTCCAATATTGATATCTAAGTAACTTAATTTTGTATATGAACGTCTATATATTTGAGTGAACCTATGTATTTGAGTTAAACTATATATATATATGTGTGTGTGTGTGTGAACCTATATATCTGATTCAAACTATATATCTATGTGAACCTTCATATCTAAGTTAAATTGTAGATCTACATAAACATATATATCTAAGTTAAATTGTATATCTATGTGAAACCTATGTATCTAAATATTTGTATCTAAGTAGACCTATGTTCCTGAATATCTATATATGAGTAAACCCATGTGTCTAAAAATCTATATCTCAGTAGACATGTGTGTCTAAATATTTGTATATATGAAGTAATTGATGTGTATTTCCCCCCCATTTTGGTGAGATAGTTGAGACTAAGGTAAGTGTGTCTAACCAAAAGTAGTAATGATTAGATGTGATGGTGTTAATTAATGAGGTTGATGTTATTTTAAGTTTGAATATTTTATCTATTATGATGGATTTGATTATTAAAATTGGTAATGAGATAGATGTTTAGTCTATATTGATTTTATTATAGTAAAATAAGTTATATCATTTTATAGAGTGAAATGTGATTAGAATATTAGTTTAACCAATTAGGGTGAGGCACATTGAGGTCAAATCCCACATGTAAGAAATGGCTCATAAATCAAAGTTATGGTTCTCTAGATATCATGCTGGCAAGAATTTGGTATTAATTGGTGAAACTAGTGTGCAAGGTCAACCTTTATAAGGTGTCATTTGATAAATGTGACTTGAATAACTTATTTGATTAGTTTGACAATTCATTTGAATCATTTGAGTTGAGAGTAATTATTTGTTCTAATCTAGAGAATATGTTGATGAGATGAGGAGTGACTTTGACCTAGTATAAGGAGGTGTAGGTGCTTATACAGACTGGGGAGAAGATTACCCTAGTAAGGAGTTTCTACCTTTTCTTGTTTGTGTCATTTTTAGTACATTTTTTACTATTTTTATTGAAAATATACTATTTTAGGGCCATTTTTTGGAAAAGTGGCTCTTCTATCTTGACATTGGCACTAGTGTTTAGGACATGGTGCTAGTATCCTAGATATGGTATTACTATCCGATGCTACTATCCTATATGCAATGCTAGTGTCCATTATGCCTAGTTTTTAATTCTTATTATTGTTGATTAGTGTTTGATGTTTATTTTTGTTTATTGATCTTATATTTTATGTTTCTAATATCATATTTGGTTATAATTTTATAGGTGGTGGAAAATATGAGAGAGTTTTAGAGTGGCTATATGATGGATACCTTACGAGGTCTACCTTTGATAGATGCTAAGATGGCCATGATAGAGAGAGATGGTTTGAGTCATATGGAATCCCTAAATTCGATGTCCTAGGATAAATATAGGATAACTACACTATATGAGAGGTGGGATGTAGATACCTACACATTTTGGTTACCTACTAAGGATATGACTATTACCTTGGATGTGTATAGGACCCTATGGTTACTTATTATTGGCTAAAGAGTCATATTACATGAGGATACTAATGATCAAGATATACAATGGGATGTCAGGTATTTTTATGTTATGCCTGTAGGGATTCATCATACAAGGAGCCACAATGATATATTATTATAACTAATTGTCATAATAGATGTTTCATAGTTATAAAAGTTCTCTATTTTATTGGCTTCGTTTGTGGCTGTATATGGGAGTAAGGTATTGATATCCTACAAGATTCATGAGAGAGTGTAGGATATAGAAGATCATAATACCATATACTCATGGGGTCATACTATTCTAGCCTATGTACCAAGATTTGTACAATTTTATGTAGGATATGTGTGGTAGAGTTATTGGATCCTTCACACTATTACACTATTAAGAATATGAGTATATAATGGTGAGTTGGGATGACCTATGTGTCTAAGAGGATCATGATGTAGTGTTTGCATGTGTTAGATAGGTTGACAATTGAATACATTATCTAGAGGCCCTATATGATCTATTAGGGATGGATTGAGGATGATGCATATCTGAGATAATTTGAGTGAGCTATTGGTTGCATGAACATTGAGTCAATATATATGAGACATTCTAGTATGAGTAGGTGACATGATAGTTTGGTGTTACCTAGGATGTTATTCTAACACTAGTGGTGTGGTTGAGGAGCTATCAGGCTCTAGTGAGGCTAGGTTGTAGGCCTAAACCATCAACTACAAAATTAGCTCCAATTTTGTTAACAAAGTAGGATCTAGTGATTGACATACCAGATGTGGATGATGTAGGAGTTACTAATGCCTATATAACTTGGTGGAGAGATCACATATGGGAACCTCTATTTATGAGAGGTGGGATTATTACAATGTAATAGATGTGAAGCCCCTCAGGCCTATCAATGTTAAGTTTTTATTGTATGTTTGTACATTTTGTGTATTTGGTTACTTATTTACTTGGTTAGGAATTTGATTAAATGAATGGGTATGTAGGTTTAGGTGATGATGAATATTGGGATGATATCATTAAGTCTATGCTTCATGTACTGATAAAACATATTCTTGATGATACTATGGATAATGGATTAGTGGAAAGGGAAACTAATGTTATTGGTGTTCATTCCCATTTGTTTAATCAAGCTACCATAGATATTGTAATGTATAGGTGAGTTATTATGGACATAGATGAGGCACATGTGGAGTTATGAATATGGACCATACCTACACCTGATTCTCTACATGGGGAAGTAGTTGGATATTAGATGATTACATACATCTACAATGAGAGCATGCAAAGTGTATGGTTGATCTAGGTATGTATTGTGAGAGAGAGTAGATGCAGTCATCAATCAAAGTCACAAAGAGATAGTGGGGCCTTCAGTTCCAATATGGATATGTCTGAGAGTAAAAGTGAGGGGATTGGTCTTAGTGGCCTTATCTATATTATAAAGTGATGTATAATATTTATATTAAAACTACGTTCTAAATTATATATAAGGATGTTTGTTATTATATGGGCATTATGTATATTGGTATCTTGATCTATTTATATTATGCATGTTTTCATGTGTTAAATGGTGATATTGGTATATGGTATTTGTCTAGTAATGGTAATGATTTTTTTTTTACTATAAATGTTTAAGTAGACATGTGTAGTGGATTAGGAATGTTATTTTTTGGTATAGGTTTTACAAGTGTTTCATAGGATATTTTCATGTAGATTATATGACTTCTATGTAATATCTAAACTTGGAAGACATGGTGAACCAATGAACATACCATTCATGATGTGTTGTTTTAGAAGTAGAATTTGTAATTGATACTATGTGTGATACACTGCTATTGGATAGGTGTGTAGAATTTATAGCAAAGAGCTTGATTGGTTGTCATGATGAAACTATGCTATGAGCTCTATGATCTCCGAAAGATATCTTGATTAGTTTTTGGATGATGTTATGATATCTTATAAATATCTTGATCAGTGGTCAAACTAAGATTATACTATGATCTTTATGATTATTTCCAAATATATTTATTGGTGTGTGAACTGATACTATGCTCTGATCTCTATGATTATTTCCAAATATATTTATTGGTGTGCAAACTGAGGCTATGGTCTAATCTCTATTATTATATCCAAATATCTTAATTGGTATGTAAACTAAGGTTGTGATATGATCTCTATGAACTATCTACCATCTCTAACTAATCTATTGTGCATGAGATTACACATAAATACATGTCCTAGAAGCCACATGTCTCATATTATGATAAACCAATGGCTCCTCAAAGGGAATATTCTAGGATAACTCTATCATAGAGGAGTGTGATCTAGGAGATTATGGAGACTAAGATATTGGTGCCCCCTATGTGCATGATATAATGTCTTGATTGAAATACTAGTAAATGAAGTCTTAAAGTGTATAATAGTGATTGTTTGAATGTCTATTTATCATATGAAAAATTTAATATGGCTTATTTTATACCCTATGAAAATGATGTGCTATATGATGATTATTTGGAGGAAATGTGATCATATCCCTATCTAATAATGTAAGTAATATGTCATGAGGCCTGTCCCTATCTAAAAACCATATAACCCCTTTAAGTGTGTCCTATGCTCTACTCACTATAGGAGGTGATCTATGAAGTGAATATTTACCCTTATTGAGTATCTTTATCAGCTTTTTCTATTCCACTAGTTTCTTAATAAAAAGTGGGTGAGGTTATTATACTATGTTAGATGATTAGGTTTCTAAGAAAACTACATCTAAATCTACCTCTAAATGTGTATCCATTAGTCAAAATTCTATTTCTAATGTTATATAGATGCTACAATTATTTGGATGTCTGATATAATAATTCTTCCTTAAGAGGAAAAATTAATCCTATGGTAAAGATGTATTTTACCTCTAAATGTGTTAGATATTAAATCAACTGATGTGAACATGATTTGATTCTTAGAATGTATTTGGTTGTTGTAATTGTCTCACCCTAGTGTAATGAAGGTAACCTCTCATATGTGACTCGAGTTCCCTTATTCTATATGTAGCTCTAGAGAAACATTGCTTCTAACTCATCATATGTATGTAGTGACCCGCTAGGGATTGCATGGTGTAGCTAATTTAGTGCTTCCCCATCTATGAAATTTGTAAATAATTATAGTAGAATTAACTTGTTGGTGATGTGTGCCCTAGCTTTCTCATAAGCCTAAAGATGTAAGTATGGGTCTCCATGCCCATCAAATATAGGTAACACTAGTATCTAAAAGTTGGGTGGTAACCTTGTAGTGAAGTTTATGCATGGAATAGGATTGTCATAGATGACATTAGCATCAGCCCAATATTGGTATGATTTATTATATAATGTGATATGTTATACTTATTGTTACAAAGAAAACTTACATTAATGAGATTACCTCTTATGAATGTATATTATTATCATCAAAGGGTTCATTAACTCTTGTATTTTGTTATTTATCTTAGTCATTGGTATATTACATTGGGAACCTTTTTTAGGGATGATTGGTTTGTTCTTTTTATCCTTTAGAGGTGTGGTAATTGGGACCTGGATAGATGGAAATGAGCTATCACCCTCATTTAGGTCAGGTTGATAAATAGGTTCTACTATAGTAATGGGGGTTGAGGGAGATTAATTGGTACAACTTATTTTGTTGATTTTCAAAGATGCATACATGCTAATAGATAAGGCACTTTATTATCATGTGAATGCAATTTATGTAAATAATGAACATAAGAATAAGTGTGTGTTTGATTTTTAACATGTGACCTAGAATTTGTTTGAATAAGAGAAATAGGTGAAGTAAGAGGAAAACTAGAAGGTGTAGACTCTGTATTCTTCACCATAATCATAATAATCATCATCATCCTAAGTTTCATCAAAATTAGAGTTTAATTAACTTGTATAAGTAAGAGTATAAGATGTATCATTCACATGCTCATCAAGAGAGAGAGAGAGAGTAGAGAAGATTTTATCTTTTTAATACTATTCAATGTGTCATCATGTGTGGGAGTAATGAAATGCATTTATTCACTAGCTATGTGTGGATTTCATGAATGATTATTACTTTCAATCATGGATTCAAGGGTAAAAGAAGTAGAAATCATGTTTTTATTTTGTATATTATGACATGTAAGAGAAGATTTAGATATATTTGTATTATCAATAAGTTTTAAAGATTTATTTCATTGAGCTTAGAATGTAAAAGAAGGTGATAAAATAGTTTCATAGACCTTAGTTTGTGTATTTATAAAAGGTTTAATATCATTGGTACATGATTTTTCAAATTTAATTGAGAAGGGTAAAGAAGATACATTGCTCTTGTATACTTTACTTGAATCATACAAAAGTGGATTTTATGTATTGCAATTATATTGATTTAATTTTAAAAATGATATAGAAAAAGTAGTAAAAAATCTAGGATCAAATTAGAATAAAGTGTATACAAAGGAAAATGTAGTTGACCTATTAATCAATCCTATCTCAAAGAAGATAAATCCTAATTACACTTTCATTTGTTGATACATTAGATATTCAGGGTCAAGACCAAGATGGATCTTCTAGACCTAACCAAGAGATATATTACCAAAATAACATTATTAGAGAGGGTTATAAAGCCTATAATCAAGTAACATATGAAATAACCCTAGCTACATCCTACATTTTCATATTCACTACGTAAATGCAAAGTAAAGTAAAATCTAATCTATGCTCACCAAATCTTCTAGCATAAAATGGGGGTAATAAACATAAAAAGTAAACATACATAGAATACTTATAATTAAGGTATGTATAAATATAACCTTAATGCATGGAGAGAGAAATATATTCAAAATCCATTACTTATGCTACTTCTATCTACTAAAATAGAAGAGTAAAGTTAGAGATACTTACCTTAAAGATGAACCCATCAAGACTCAATCTCTCCCTTATCAAAGGTGATTTGAAATAGGTTGTTATGATTTGTAAGGATCACTAAGAAAGGCTTAGGAATCTAATAATTTTCCACAAGACAAGATTCTTCTCCAAGTATAAACCCTAAAAAATAACTCCTCAAGTAGTATGGTCAAATAGTATATTGTAAAGAAGCACAAATATATAATTAACTATATTGTCTCTCTAATAAATGGAAAAATGAAGTGTATATATAGATAAATCTAACTCTAAACATTTACAAAAGTTTAGTTAATAGGGTCAACCTAATTTGACAATGTATTGTTAATTGATAAAAATAAGTCAAGTCCTGGTCAAGGTTAGCCAAGGCCAACCTAGACACATAACATGTAAATATCAATAAGAATACAGGGTCAGCCCAAGCTGACAGTGTATGATAAATGTCAAAAGGGAGTTTTAGGCTTAGGAATGGGTTAATTAAGGTGGTGAATTACTTGGAAGAGTGTGTAAGGGAGATGTTAGAGCTTAAAGAAGTGTATAGGATAAGTTTGTATTGGTTTCAAGTTGTGTTATAGGGGATAATAATCCTACAAAGCACTGATGGTCTTCCTACCCCTTTCCCAGTGTACCCTTTAAGGGATAGAATCAGAGAGATTGAGACTCAATGGGTTCCTAAAAGAGATAAAGCATCAGTGATTGATAAAGTTTGAAAATATTATGTGTATACATATTCCCCACTCAAAGATCATCACCTGTCACTCAGGTACATGGGATGATACTTCAAGAAAAAAACATAACAACACACAACATTGAAGATAAATAAATTAAAGAATTTTAAAGAATAAAATAATTGAAATTAAATAACTGAAGGGAAATAAATAAAATAAAAGTAATATATGTGTTTCACTAAAAAATTTCTTATTTTCTTTAGAAAGAAAGTTGGAAAACTTAAAAGAAGGGTAAGGCTAGTAGAACCTGATGTGTTATGTGCACGTGAATATATATGATTATTGATACTCCTCTTTATCTAAGAGGATGACTTGTAGATAAGAAAGAAATCTAGAAAATGGTGGATTAGTGAGATAGTAGGGTGGATTGCCTAGCATGAGCTAGATATAAGAAGTACAAGCTTCCTTGGAGGCTATCAATCCACACTTTTAAAACACTTAAGTTATGATAAATTGAAAATGGCTGCTTGCATGAAATAAAATAAGGTACTAAAATCAAATAAAATAAATGATTGAAAAGAAAGAAGTGATATTTTAACTAAAATAATAATAAATGATTGAGTATTAATGCTAAATCACTTAATCTTGATTTAAAAAATAAGTTAAAGTTGTGTGATAAAATAAAAATTCAAAAAGTGGAATTTGGGTGTAGGTAGATGGGTCAAATCAGCTTGCTATTGTGAAAATAGACACATAGTGACAGTCAGTGGTCTAGGTTTAACCATCGATGGTTAGGTGACCATCAATAGTTAGGTGACTATTAGCAGTTGTTAACTATTGATGGTTAAAGAAGTCTGTTAGTGGTTAGGTAAGATCATCAATAGTTATTGTGGGATTTGGTTTGGGAAATGAAGTATGTTAAAGGGAGTTATAGATAGGTTCTAGAAGTGGTGTTTGGGTTGAATGTTGTTTTGTGAGACAAAAGGTAATACTCAAAGGTATCTAGTTTAAGGATTAGGTGTTTGGGTGATTGGAATAGGCTATGGGTGGTTTTGGGTAGGAGGTGAAATGTCTAGAGTTACAAAACTCCAACATGGGGAAATGAGATGAAAGGGAAATAAAGGGAAATGACATAATCAATGAAACAAATAGATATAATTACTTAATTTTGATAAAAACACATATAATTAACATTGAGGTGTTTCTATTCTAAGGAATGTTGATGTTGGATAAAAGCTTGTTATGGATCTTAGAGCAATGTCAATAGAGTAATGGTACCTTGGCTCAAGATAGTGAGTTATAGAAGTGCCCTGAGCTTTTGACTTGGTTCTTAGTTTACTGGAAGCTTTTAGATTCACTTGAGAGTCAAAATATCTTATCCTTAAATGATGATTTCAACCTTCTCTTCCTCTCTTAATATAGGGGAAAGGGAGGTTGAAATGATTAGTTTAATAAATGGTTTATCAAGCAATCTAATCATGCATTGATCATGTAAACATCAGACTAAAATTAGGTAGATGGTAATCAATGGGTGAGTTATATTCAAATTATAGTCGATTCCTTTGATCACACAAGGGTTCAAGTAACTATCTGTGGTCTGGGTCAACCATCAACAATCAAGGGATGACCATCAATGGTTTGGGATATCATCAAAATGGCTAACATTAGTCATTTTAACTTATGTTTGGTAGTTGAGAAGTTAGGAAATGGTCCAAGGTAATTAAAGGGGGTCATGGGGTGCTTTGACAACTAGAAATGCATTACACAACTTTTAAGTGTCTACATTTTGCCCATTTTTTTTGTATAGTTTGTATTACTAAGCTACAAAACAAAAACAAAGAAGTTGGTAGAAGGTTAGATGCCTTGAGTATGGGAGGAGGTGTTCCCCTTGAAACTAGGAATTGATGAGGTGAAATAGAGTCAGGTTTGAGATTGAAAAGTAGATTTATGGGTCACAAAGTGGGTGACAAGGTTGGTTGGTTGGGCATTTAAATGCGAACAAGCATAAAGAATATGACTAAGTAAAATATCATAGATCATGCATAGACTAAGATACCATAGCTGAGGTAGGTATTAAAATAAGGTTAGGCTAAAAGGATAGGTGATAGGGTAACTAGGCCATATTATTAGGCCAGAATGTTTCACTAAAAGTTTGCTTATTTTATTTAGAAATAAAGTTGTAAAACTTGAAAGAAGGGTAAGTTTAGTATAACCTGATGTGTTTTGCACACATGAATCCAAATAATTTTTTATACTCCTCTTTATTTGGGGAGGATGACCTGTATATAATAAAGTAATATAGAAAATGATGGATTAGTGAGATAGTAGGGTAGACTACCTAGCATGAGCTAGATCCAAGAATTAGAAGCTTCCTTGGAGGCTATCAATCCAAACTTTTAAAATACTTAAGTTCTGATAAACTAAAAATGAGTGCTTACATGAAATAAAATAAGGTACTAAAATCAACTACAAAAAATTCTTGAAAAGAAATAAGTGATATTTTTACTAAAATAGCAAGAAATGATTGAATACTAATGTTAAATCACTCAATCTTGATTTATAAAATAATTTAAAGTTCTATGATAAAATAAAAATTCAAAAAGTGGAATTTTGGTGTGGAAAGATGGGTCAAATTAGCTTTCTATTGTGAAAATAGACACACATTGACTATTAGTGGTTTGGGTATGACCATCGGTAATTAGATGACTTTTGATAGTTATTAACCATTAGCAGTTAAAGAAGTCCATCAGTGGTTAGGTAAGACCATCGATGGTTACTATGGGATTTGGTTTGGGAAAATAAGTCTATTGAAGGGAGTTATAGAGAGGTTCTAAGAGTGGTGCTTGGGTTGAATGTTTTTTTGGTGATATAAAAGGTAATACTCAGAGGTATCTAGTTTAGGGATTGGGTGTTTGGGTGATTGGAATAAGCTATGGGTGGTTTTGGGTAGGAGGTGAAATGTATGGGGTTTAAAAACTCCAATCATGGGAAAATGGGATGAAAGGGAAATAAAAGGTAATGACACAAGTAATGAAGAAAATAGAGTTAATTACTAAATTTTGATAAAAACATAGATAATTAGATTTGAGGTGTTACTAGTTTGAGGAATCTTGATGTTGGCTAAAATATTGTTGTGGATCTTGGGGAAATGTCAATAGAGTAATGGTACCTTGGCTCAAGATAGAGAGTTACAAAATCACCCTAAGCCTCTGACTTGGTTCCTGGTTCACTAGAATCTTTTAGATCCATTTGAGAGTTAGAATCTCTTGCCTTTAAATGATGATTTAAACCTTCTCTTCCTCTCTTAATATAGGGGAAATGGAGGTTAAAGTGAAGAGTTTAACAAATAATTTATCAAATAGTTTGATCAATAGTCTAATCATGCATTTATCATTAAATAGTAGACTAAAATTAGATAGCTAGTAATCAATGGGTGAGTTATAGGTGAATTACAGTTGATTCTTTTGATCATGCAAGAGTTCAAGTAACTATCAGCGATCAAGGGTTGACCATTGATGGTTAGGGAAACATAATAAAAATGGATAATATTATTCATTTTCACTTATGTTTGGTAGTTTAAAAGTTATTAAATGGTCTAAGGTAATTAAAGGGGGTCATGGGGAGATTTGATGACTAGAAACACATTACATGATTTTTGAGTGTCTATATTTTGCCCCTTTTTTATTGTGCAGTTTGCATCAAGATAAAAAACAAAAATGGAGAATTTGGTAGAAGTTTGGATGCCCTGAGTATGAGAGGAGGTGTTTCCTCTCAAATTATAAATTGATGAGGTGAAATAGAGTCAGGTTTGGGTTTGAAAATAAGATTTATGGGTCATAAGGTAGGTGATAAGGTTGGTTGGTTAAGTATTTAGAAGTGAACAAGTGCAAAGAATGTGAATAATTAAAATATCATAAATCACACATATAATAGGCTTGCATAGCTGAGGTAGGTGTTAAAATAAGGTTGGGCTAGAAGGATAGGTGACAGGGTGACTAGGCCATAGCATTAGGCATAGCAAATATGGGTAACTCCTATAAATTTAAGTATCCTAGGTAAGGTCAGTTTATTCATAAGTATCCATGGTGAGATGTGATCCTAAAAAGATAAAATGGTCATAGGTGTCAGGACCATAGAGGGTCATGTTCTGAGGTGCCTAAATGGTTAGTTCCCAAAATTAGTGTAAGTACATCAAATATGGTAAGGTAATTGATGTGGTCAAAGTGACTAAGGTAAGGTTATCACAAAAGGTGTGAATGGTGGGATAAAATGACCAAGGTGATGTTATGTGGGTGGTTTATTGGTGGATAATGAGGTTTTATCCAATGGGTGTATGCTTGTGATAAGGTGGTTATTTGGAAAAGTGTTGGTTAGGATGGTAAAAACCTAGAGGGTCGATCATCAATGGTTAGGATCGATCATCGGTGGTCACCTAGCAACCATCGGTGGTCAAAAGGAAACCCTAGAAAGATGACCATAAAATGTCAAATGAGGTTTATATTTACTCATTTGGAATTTTATTGATGGCACTCTCCATATTTATCTTATGTGAAAATGATGGTGACTTGTTATGTTATGATTTGAGCAAGTGAAGATTATCTAAGAGTTGACATGGGAGGTAGAGGTTTGACCATGACGTGGATTAAGACTAAAGTGGGTTAGGGAAAATGAGATCTAGCTAGGATGAAATGAGGTAGAGGTAGAGCATAGGGCTATATAGTGATGGTGGTTTTGAGGGTTCCACCATGATGGATGATGCATAATGAGGTAGGTGATGTAATTGAATTTGTTTATGTGTTATGATTTTTAATTGTTTTTTTGGTGGGTTAAGTGTTGAAAATTAGGGGATTTTAGTTTTTGGTATAAAATTTGTAGAGGGGGGGGGGGGGGGGGGGTGAAATGGGTTTAAGTAATTAAGGTAGGGGAGGTTTGTAGAGGTTTAGGTAGAATTTAAGTGTTTTAATGATTATTTTTAGGGTTGGGTGGATTAGACCTAGGTGTAGGTCATCGATGGTCACCACATAAGGACTATTGTTGATCGTTATCAATTGTCATCACTCAATAGGTGACCATCAAGTGGTTTATGTGTGGACCATTGGTGGTCCACTACCAAACCATTGGTGGTCAATGGTTGATCGGTGATGGTTCTTCAAAGAACCATTGTCAGTTGATACCTGATCATTGATGGTTTAATATAAGGTTTGTGTAAGGTTTAAAGGTTATTTTAGATATGTTTAAAGGTAGGAGTTATGAATGGAATAGGATAAAGAAGGTATGGGTTAGGAATGGGTAAAGGGTAGGAGTTGTGTAAAGGAGGTAAGGTAGGATAGGTTTGAAGATAAGATGTAGTTTAGGTAGGATTTAGTTAATGTTCGGTAAATAGGTGAAGGTAGGGGTGAGGGTTAATAGGTAATGTTTTATGGGTAAGTAAAACTAAGGTATACATCTAGCTTTTTAGGTGAGGGAACAGCTATAGATGCAAGACCAAGTGCCTTAGATCTTGGATGAGGTACACTAGGCAATGATAGACTAGGAGTGGGAACACATGATAGTAGTGGGCCTAAGAGGCATGAGGTATTATTAGCACATGATTAAAAACATGGATATGTTGGTGGCCCTCATCAAGATATGGGACCCAAATACCAACACTTTCTTGCTTCCTACCAAAGATATTACTATCCTACTAGAGGATATTCATCAAATTTTATAGCTATCGATATGGGGTAAGTCAATAGAGCTTATTGGTGCTGAGGAGGAAGATTAGTATATGGATTATTATTTTGAAGAGGAATTTATTCATGTTAGGTGGCATGCTAGAGGACTCCACACTGAACCTATGTACCACATGTACTGGGGAGGGAGATGGCTTGTCATGATCATGATATTTGTGACTTTCTATGCACTACTAGACTCTAGTAGTGGCATATTTACTTTTATATTACTAGGCATTCTTATAGGAATGTTGATGGACTAGATAGTGTATGTTTGGGACCTAATATTACTAGTGTAGATCTACTAGGAGCTCTAGGGATATAGAGTACATAATTTTTATGGTATCAACATCATATTTATTTTACACTATTGGTCATATGAGCACATCATATTACTATGACCAGGTGGATTGACATGGCACACATGGACCCAAATGGACTTTAAAGTTGGTTTCATGAGGTGGAGAGGTGATTACACACTCACACCACTAAGATGAGCAACATGAGAATTGGAGTGGTATAAAGACAGGTTAGAAGGACTTGTAGATGGGGAGTTTATCTATATATTATACACCAAATTCCCAACATGGGTAAGTTATGATAGGTAGACCTTGTCACTATAGAATTATAGGTGGATATATGGGAGACGGGAGCATGAGGTGGAGCTCATCCCATTAAATAGGGTCAAGAGATAGTTTGGGCTTATGTAGGGTGTCCCAAGTGATTTTTTAAGGTATAAGAGAGAGTATTCTAAGGCACCACTACCTCTACTAGAGCCTGAGGAGATAGAGATTGACCTTGAGGAGTAACTAATGGCCATAATTATTGATGATGTAAGGGTGATGCTAGATTACCTTGTATCATTTTAGGTGCATTATGCAGTAGTAGTATTTGGGGAAGATGGTTTATAATATTCCCTTTGATATAGACATGGTGGATGGGGTGGGGAATATATGGATGTGGATGCCCTTGATAGGTAGGAAATTATTGTAGAGAGATATCAAGTGAGGGAAAATATAGTCATAGCTCAAGAATATTTAGTAGTAGTGACCCTAGATAAAGATACAACATAGGGCTAGGTGGATACTCTTAAATAAGAGAGGGATCAGGATATATCAAAACTATCATTGGTGACACAAGAGAGGGATGCTCTGAGATAGGTAGGAAGGTAGGCACTAACACCTATAGGACCCTTATGGAGAGGTATGTGGATAGGGTTGAGGAGCTCAGATATTATGAGGCATTTGTCTTTAGACAACATCTATATGAGCCTCGATATGGTGAGTATAGAGAATTAGTTACTAGGGGAGTTAACAGTGTGACACTAGGTCAGTGGTTAGCATATACAGGTGCACAAATAGGGCCTAGAGATAGACAAGCTCTATGAAGTAGTAGTGCTCCTCCACCTTAGACTCTTTTGAGATGCCTATTTTGATGTATTATATGATTTTGATATTGGCCTATGAGATGATGTAGTAAGATGTACATTCCTTTATGAGATACATGTATTTATATGTTATATATATGATTATTCCTATTATGAGCACATGATGTGATCATCATTATGGATGTAGCTTATGGTTATTGGTTATTGATGATTCAATTTGTGTTCATGATGTGATGATGGTGTTTATGATACAATAATTGATTTGTGATGTGATGACTATGATTTTATGAATGTTGCTTATGGTTATGGATGATTTTTTTTATTTTCATGATTTTGATTATGATGATGATGTTATGATTAACACTTCTCTCATGAGTAGATGTATGTTTTGTTAGAGATGTAAATGTTTTAAATTAATGAATCTATTCTTCCTTATCTAGATAGACATGTGATGGATAACATATGTGGATGACTCATTTATTTATAAAATAAATGATGAAAGGCTTAAAGATGTGAAAAATTGTTGTGATTAGTTGATGTGATTGGTTAGAAGGGTGAAGTGATGTTTGATGTATGATATGTTAATTCATTAAAATGGTTTTAAGATTAAAAAACTTAAATGAATAAGGTAAGAAGTCAATCACAAAATAAAACACATATTTGATATTTAAATGTTTTTTTAATGAATTTCATTTGATTAGATGAAGGTGAATATATCTTAAAACACACAGAATAAGTTTGGACAACAAAACTAGATGTGAAAAAAGACAATAAAATATAAAATAATCAAAATACAAACATCTTAATGAATGTATAAATAAGTAAGTATGAGAAAATAAGGAGACAAAATTCTCTTTCATTAGTGAGGACCAAAAACAAAAATAAGCTAAGATTGGCTTATTAACATAATCCCTTCACATGGTTTGCATCAACATTCATGGTTGGTTAAAAAGATTCTTGATCACATAGTTTCAAGTAAGCTCAAAGTACCTTGTTTTATAAATGGTATAAAAGGGAGATGGATGATAAAGGAACCTTGTTGTGAGACTAGCTTGCCTCTTATGTGGGTTTCCAAAGAACCAAAATAAAAAATCTATATCATAGATGGTGTATAATGATCGATGTATGAAGTTTACTTATGAAAGTTGATTATGGCTTCCAAATAATGGGTCTTTTGATATTTTTGTTATTACTTTGAGAGATTTTAGGGAAGATAATCAATAGGTGAATCCTCCAAGAAATTTCTTGATTTTGACAAATGCTTTTACATAGCCATCCTTCAAGAGAATGGTTTGGGATGTTAATATTTGTTTTAGGCCTTTTGGTAGTTGTCATTCAAGGGAGAATTCTACCTTACATTGAGAAATTTTGATTGTTTTTAGTAGTTCTCATTTAAGGGAGCAGGTTTCTAATACTAGAGATGACCCATAAGATATATGACTTTTAATGTTTTTACTTTTGATGACATAGACTAGCTTATATAGGTAAGGGTTACCTTTATGAAGGAAAAAAAAAGCATAAGAAGGTTAAAATCATGATTGAGAAGATGTTTTAAGAGACAATGACCATTGGATTCCATCAAATTAGGGATGAAAAGTATCCATGAGAATCATGCCATGGGTAGAGCCATGGTACCCATATTTAGGAGCAAGGATATAACTATGATATAAAATCACATGATTTTATGCTTTAATCGGTAGTACTCAAAATTAAGGGGATGAAGGTGAAAATATTGTAAAATAAGGGATGAGCTTAAGTTAGATAAAAGGTGAGTTTGATATTATTTAACAAAAAAATGACATAAATGTGAAGCATTGAGAGGCTCAGGTTCTAGTTTCCCTTCAAGAGAGGATAACTAATAGTCTCTCGATCTATACATATGCATAATGATATAAGGTCCAATCAAATTGAAATCAAACATTCCACACTTAATTTTTTCCATATTGGTTACATGTTGATTTTCCTTTAATACAAGGTCTTTGATGCTAAATTCTCATTCTCTTAGGTGTTTTTTTAGGCATGATTGATTCATTCTTGACAAACATGAAGATGGTTGAGCATGATCAAATGATTCTCATCAAGTAACTCAAGTTGGGCTAAATGTTAATGATGATAATCATCCTAAAAAATGATATCCTATAGGGATATGCAAAGAGAGGGAATTTAGACTTTGAGAGGCAAGACTGACTCTACTCCAAAGATAAGAGATAAAGGGGTAATGCCCACAAGGGTTTGAATGATATTGTGATATTACCATAAGGCAAAAGGGATGTGTGAATGCCAATCCTGACCAAATGAACTAGCCATTTTAGTTAGCACGTTGTTAAGGGTTTTGTTAGAAGCTTTAACTTATCCATTATCTTATGGAAGATAAGGTGAGGAGAAACTTAAGTCAATGCCAAATGCATCATAAATACCTTGGAATTTTTTATTTTTTAAATATTTACCATTATCAGTGATTATATTGTGAGGAACAAAAAAATGATAGATAATATGATGGTTAATGAAATCAACAATATTTTCAACTTTGGTTGAAATGATAGGAATAATCTCCACCCATTTGGTAAAATATTCTATCACAGTGATGATAGAATGATGTTGTTGCAAAGAATGGGGTTAATTTTACCAATAAAATCCAATACCCATTATGAGAAGGGCCATAAATCATTGGATAGTTAGAGACTATGGCTATGTACATGATGTAAATTGGTGTGTTTTTGACATTTAACACACTTATTCACATAATCACAACAATACTGATTAAGTTTGAGCCAATAATATCCAAGGCAAAGGATATGTTTAGTGACAACTAGTCCACTAAAGTGTTTTCCATAAATCCCATCATGCATTTATTTGATAGCATGAAAAATTACACGATGACATAGGAAATGGAAAAGGATACCATCAAAGTAATGCTTGTAAATAATTCTCTTTAGTATGGTATAATGAGAAGTACCCTAAATGAATGCTCTTCAACCATTCCTAGAAATATTAGAGGGAATGATGCCTAGGTCGAGATAGTCAAAGATCTATTTATACCAAAGGTTAGATTAGGTATCCTCCACACTAAAGATAGTAGGAGGGTTTGATTTTGTGTAAGAAGGCTTGGTAAGATAATGGATAGAAATAAATAGCTTAGAGTCAGAAGGTGCAGATGGGATCTGGGAAGCAAGATAAGCTATTATGTTGGTAAAATTGTTCATGGACCATGAAATGGTTTAGATAAGGTAATGTTTAAATGATGCCAAGAATACATTGACTATTTATTTATACTATTAGAAGATGCCATTTTGACATTGATAAGATCCATTGATTTGATTGACCACAAGTTAGGAGTCATAAAAAAAACTAATCATCTTGACTCCCAAGGCTAGAGAAGTTTGGATACTTATCACTAGGGCTTCATACTCAACCATGTTATTGGTATAATCAAAATCAATCTTGAAAGATAAAGGAAGGGGTTAAACATCAAGGGTGATGAGAATTATACCAGCACCCCCACCATGTTGGCACTTTTATCCATCAAAGAACATGGTCTTTTGATAGGTGACATACTCTTGTGAAGGATCCACTATGGACTCATCGAGAAACTCAAGAGGAGAAGATTGGTCATTTTCCAAAGGTAATTTAGCCAATTGGTCAGCGATGATTTTCCCTTTAATTAAATTATATTGGAGTAACTCAAGATCAAACTCAGCTAAAAGCATAAGCCACTTAGCCATATGTTGATTTTGGTATAGCTTAGAGTGAATATACTTGAGGGGGTTGGTGTTGGTTATGACAAAGGTTTTATGGTTGAGAAGGTAGTGCTGGATTTTGGAGGCCATAAAGACTAAGGTGAGGCAAGGTTTCTTGGTATGGGTGTATCGAGTTTCATACTCTATAAGTGTTTGACTTATATAGTAGATAGTTTGTTCTTTATCTTATTCATCTCAATGCACAAGCATTGCCTCTAAGGAATGGTCGATGACATAAATATAAAGGTAGAAGGTTTTTTATTCTGTGGTAGGAATGAGGATGGGTGGAGAAATATGGCACTCTTTAAGTGAATTTAAGGCTTTTTGGCAATCCTTATTCCATGTAAAAGATACATCTCTTTTTAGAAGGTGGTGGAAATATTGCATCTATCAAATAGTTGAGAGATGAAGTGATGAATGGATTAGAGCTTCCCCTATAGACTATATAGTTGCTTGAGGTAGGTTAGAGGAGTCATGTCAAGGATCACTTTAATTTTGGTAGGATAAACTTCAATTCCTTAAAGGGAGATGATAAATCCAAGGAGATTTCCTGACAAGACCCCAAAAATGCACTTCTTGGGGTTAAGGCAAACATGGTAATGAATGAGGCATTCAAAAATAACCTTGAGAACTGCTAAGTTATCTTTAAGACATTTAGATTTCATAAGGTCATCTATGTAATCCTCCATAATTTTGTGAATAAGGTCATGGAATATATAGGTCATGGAACATTGGTAGGTTACACCAAGATTTTTCAATTGAAAAGGCATGACCCTATAGAAGATGGTTCCCCATGGGGTGATAAATGTAGTTTTATGTTGGTCTTCAAGGGTAATTAGATTAGATTATAGCTTGATAAACCATCCATATGAGATATCATCTCATGGTCAACTGTAATATCAACAAGTTGGTCAATACTTGACAAAGAGAATTCATATTTTGGGAAAGCAAGGTTAAGATCACATAAATCCATGAAAATGAAAAGTTCCCCTATTACTTTGGTGATATAGATGACATTTGATATCCATTGGGGAGAGTTAATGGGTTGGATGAAATTCATAGATAGGAGGCATTAAATCTCTTCTTTGATAAGAAGGGTTATGTAAGGGTACATATGATGAAGGTTCTGCTTAATAGGCTTAGAATTGTAGGTAGTAATGATAAAAGGTTTAATCCCTAACATGTCACTATAAGACCATGCAAATACTATGTTATGGTCTAATAAGAAGGATGGAAAATCTTGAAACTCTAAGGAATCTAGTGATTGGTTGATTTTGATGATACATGGGTTATCCTGAGTACCTAAGTTGATATCCATGGTGAACTTATTCAACATTGTTGAAGTATTAGGAGGGAGAGATTTATGGAAAGAGGAATCTTCTACACCAAGATAGATAAGAAGGGAATCATCATCTTGACACCAAATGGTATTAATGATAGGAGAGTCATCTTCTACCATCTCAGGATGAGTCAAAGGAATGGTTATAGTATCCCCATCCTTTTGATAATATAGGGGTCCAAGGTTAATCATATTGATGAGAAAAAAAATTAGGGGGAATATTATCAAAATCCTCAAATTTTGATGGTAAAGGGGTTGGTGAGGATGGAACTTCCTCATCAGTAATGGTAATGAGAGGTGAATTGGTTGGCTCTTTAGGTGGATCAAATTTGAGACCAAATATCTCATTATGCTTTTGGATCTTACATAAAAATAACTCATGTGGTTTGTCCTCATAACATCCTAGAATAAATCCCTTCTAAGCATACTTATGGAGGTATGTCTTGGTGAACTCTAGTTTATCTAGATAGGATAAATCAAAGGTGAATGGTTAAGTAGAAAATGAGGTAGGGGTGGAATAAATCAGTTGATCAAGTCCCCCATAAATAAGATTAGTTTGGAGTGTAGACACCATAAATCTACACAACATGATTCTAAATGTTGTATCACCCCTAGACCACCTTAAGACCCCCTTAGGACCAATCTAACCTTTAGACCCCTAATCATACCTATTCATGATCAATTTGACCACATTGGCTTAGCCTGACTTTTTTCTTACTTTTTCCCTTCACTATCAACCACTAACAATTAGGTTGACCATCGATGGTCACCTTGACCACCAATGGTCACCTTGACCACCAATGGTCACCTTGACCACCAATGGTCAAGGTACACCTCCTCAACCACCAACATGTAAGACACATACCTTTATTTTCTAAATATAACTCATCTAAATATAGTTGTAAGCCATTACATGAGTGGGTTAGAATTAGAAGGCCCAATTCACACCTTATTTCAACTCTCTTTCCTTGCCTATAAGAAGAGAGGAACATGGAGGTGAAATCCATTTGTAATTATTATCAAGAGATTATACATCCATAATTATATTTTTGTAGGTCATTCATTAGTAATAATCCAATGAACTAGCTAATACATTAGAGAGCCAACTTATTGCTACAACTTTGCCAAAGTACCAAGTACCATTACTCAATCAAAATTAGGTTAGACTCAACCAATGAGTCAACCACCTCAATAAATCACCTAATTAACTTTTTTAAAGATAAGTATCTATTTTTTAATATTCTTTTAATTTATTTTCCTTTCACACTCAACCCAACATCAACCCATATCTTAGGAATCTAGTTTATGATCCCATCAATCAACCATTTATTTACCTAGATCTACATATAGTAACCATTGATAATTATCCCAATAGTCAATGGTCTATCCAACCACTGATGGTCATCTTGATCATCGATGGTCACCTTAACTACCGATGGTCAACCCAACCATTAATGGTTACTATGGTAGTAAATTCTAGTAAGTTATTTCCACATACCTACCCCTAACCAAATCTGATTTTTTATGTCCCTATCTATTTGTAGACCCCTACCTGACTTTTTAAAAGTAAACCCTAATCATCTATCACTAGTACTAATTAGATTATCATTATTTTAATCATTTCTAATCTACTTTTTATCAAGCATTTCTTGTGTTCAATTATATTACTTTTTGATTATTGATGCAAGTAATTTTTATTCTATTTATAAACTTCATTATTTAAAATGTGTGGATTGATAGCCCCTAAAGAAGATTTTGCTTCCAAGATCTAGCTAATGCTATGAAATCCACTCAACTATCTATCTAAAAAACAAATTTTATTTAGTGCTTTCTTATCTATGGGTCCTCCCAAGCCAAAAAGGAGTTCTTCACAATCTTCTAATTCTACATGTGCACCACCAAATAAGTTTTTCAACCATACCTATACTTAGTTTCTTATTTTCCCTTTCCAAGATAATAAATCTAAAATTCACTAAAACATTATATCATGCCTGATGAGACCTTGAGTCTTTAATTTAGGTTTCTTTTCTTTGCATCTATATACTTTTCTCTCTATATGTTCTCATTAATGAAACTAAAATCTCTTTTGGGTTTGAAATAAAGTGTATCCATTGTTTGATTCTAATTTTAGTTCACTTTGAATTAAGGAACAATAATTATATTATATTATCACTTTTGTTTCACACACTAAACTAAAACACTTTCACCAATTAAACATCAAACAAACTTGAGACAAGGCCCGACTAGAATTTAATCACCTAGTGGTAACCTTACCCTTTCCTAGTGATCCTACTTGGATGTCATTACCAAGGGGAGAATAACATCAACTCTCTAATTAAGTATAAACTCTAGATATAAATATATATTGGCTAAGCACCTAACACCCTTATCACTGTGGTGTGTGAAGTGAGGGGCTAGGCCCCAATACCAAGCCACATATTGATTCCAATATAGATTCTTTTTGAGCAGCTAAACAACCTAAAAATAAACTTAGACTCCTTTTTTAGTACTTGATCTACAATCCAACTTCTATCAAACATTCTCATAACTTAAGGCATAAGCCAAAATCAAGATTAAAATTAACCACAAGATTTTAACATACTCTAGTATGTGTTATATTTCCTTTATAATTTTCTTGCTTTCTCTCTATTTGAGTTATAATATTATTTATGATTTCTTATCATCCTACTTTCATGGTTCTTACTCATAAAAAATGAAAGAGACTCATCCAACTAGGACCCATCTATAAATTATCCAGTCTCCTCTACCTCTTCATCCATGGATTATATCTTATATGCTAAGAGTTTTCCTCATCATTTTGATTCTTCTAGTGTTCCTTGAGTAATTTCCCAAGGCAACCTAGACTTTTCTACCTTTTTAGATAATAACCTGGTAGCCTTACAACATTACCTTAACACAATATCTCATCATACACCCATTTTAGCACCACATATTGACCTACCCTATGGTATGCAATTAAACTATTTAAGTAACTCTTCTTTTGCCATTATCACCACCTAACCATCATCTACTCAGATATTGGCCTCAGCTAAAAGCCCATTTAAAACAAAAATGCAAAACCAACCCATTCAACCTTTTAACTCCCAAACACCTCTTAGTCTAACTAACAATTCTTCCAACATAGGCACTACCCATACTTTACCTACCCATATTCCAATTACTGTTGGAGTACCTAAAACCACCACCACTACCATTCCTCTGGATACATCCACTTCACTTCCAAATGTAGTGGCACTTCTACCTTACCTCCTAACACCACCAGGGTTACCACTTATCCCTTACCTCATACTCACACACCCACCCCCACACAATAAAATATACCCTCTACCCAATCACCAATGACCACATATTCATATGTGGCTTTGACCCAACCACATATAATAACTTACCCATATGTGGCAACTTCTCAACCTCTAGAAAATTACCAATATGCCATTTAACCCCAACCACAGTATGCACCTTATAACCCTTTAGGTGCACAAGTCCTAGCAAACCTAATAAATATGCTTATGAAAAAGATGACCACCTTAGATTCATCCATCTTATGTGCTCACAAAATCTTGTCATATGAACAAATTTATAATTACCCCATCCATCCATTTGTACCTATTAGGCCATATCTTCTCGAATGAGAATTTCCCAAGTTCTCTAAATTCCATAGTAAGAAGGATCCCCAACAACACCTTAGGGAATTTAGGCATGCTTGTTATCTTATTACCTATGATGATGCCCTCTTTATCTACACCTTCCCCATGTCCCTAGATAGTTTGGCATTGGATTGGTATAGTGCCATACCTAAACACTCCCTCTTCTCCTTCACCCAGCTAGTTTAAACTTTATTGGACCACTTTTCGATAAATATATCCAAAAAGGTTTCTATCACCAACCTCTATTCTATCTAGTAGTTTGAGGATGAATCCATTTCTAAATTTTTAGCTCATTGGAGGATCTTAATTAACCAACTCTCCTTTCCTTGCCTCAACCCAAACTCATAGATCTCTTTGCTTCGAAATGTGCCAAGAATATCTCCTATAAATTACATATCCAAAGATTTTCCACCTTTGATGAAGATTTTACCATTGAAAATAAGATAGAGAATAGATCCATTGATAAAGGGAATATAAAATAGAAGAATAAGAACTCCACCTACAAAACCAATGAGGCCTATTCTTCCAAACTGAGTAACTAGTCCAATACCAATACCAAGGGTAAGGGAACCACAAATGTAGTTATCCTTATAGTTGCTCTTCCAAAATCTATCAACCAACCAAATTCCTCTAGTTCCTCAAATAAAAACACAAAGAACCAAAAATGTGGCAACCAAAATTAATTCACTCCTTTTAGAGAAACTTATGCTTCAATCTTGAAGAAGTTATTGAAAGCTAATATCATTCAAATTCCTCTTATAAAACCACCCTAATAATTTGACTCTTTTCATCCTACACATAGTTGGTACAATGAGAATGATCTATGTGCGTTACACCAAGTGATAGGGTATGATGTTAGTAGGTGAAATACCTTTAAGATCCTTGTCTAATCCCTCATTTACAAGGGGGAGCTTGCATTGGACAACCCAAATGCACCATCAAACCAAGCCCTCAAGATATTTAGGAAACTTTATCCCAACCATCCACCTACTAATAATGAGAGAAACATGGTTGAATGTTCTCATGATGCCCATATTATTAACATGGTTCTTGACACACTCAATGCTAAAGAACTTGTTAACCAACCTATCTATACCTCACCCTCTCTATTTATTGAGGTAGCAGAGTTACCTTCTCCTCTTTTGGAAACCCAAAATAAGGAACCTCTCTTTCTCCTCTTCCACTTATTGAGGTAGTGGATCCATCAACCCATTCCTTGGTTGACATACCAACCAAGCACCCATTTTACCTTTCTCATCAACCACTGAGCAACCTAATCCCCCTTCATAAATCATTCTCAAGGAGGAAATCCCCATGTTTACTCCTCCCATGAAGGAGCCACCTATCTCAAACTTTCATCTTTTTATTGAGGAAGAGGATGAGGTTACCATCCCTATGTCTCAACCTATGGGCTTATCTTTTTAGTCCACTATTTAGGGAATAAAACTAACCTACAAACCATTATCTAGGTTAGTGTAAACATTGGAATTTATATCCAATCTTGACATGGATCAATTCACCTTCTAGTATAAATTAGGAATACCATATATCACCAAGAAAGAACCTCCAACCATACATTTAGTAGACCAACCCACCACTTTTGCTATTTGAACTTCTACCCTATCAACCAAACCAATAACAAATTTTACCAATCCAAAAATACCTCATCCATCTATGACACCTAAAACCCAAGCAACCAAATCACCTTCTCAAACCAAACTGACCAAAAATGGTTAAGAACCTTGGTACCTTCCCTACATGGAGTCTTAAACCACCCATCTATGAAGGTAGAACTTTCCTCACCAAAACCAATAACCAAACACCAAACCAAAGCAACCAAAGAGGTAAAACCACCCAAAGGATCAAAGGCTTTAATTATACATCCCTCAACCTTGACTTCCATTTTGGGACCTTATCCATCTACCTTGAGTAGGAAGCCCATTATCTCTACCAAAACCCAACCACCTCTTTTGGTTACACCTTCATAGTTAATTTTTGATGCACCTTTATTCACTGCACTAATAATACCTAGACTACCTACCTTATAATATTATACTTATAGCTCATCAAGCTCCTTACTTAAACCAAAACAATCAACCAAACACACTATTGTCACCAAATATTTCACCTTAGAAGAGAGTGTTCAAGTCTCTTCCATATTTGGGAAATGTTGGAACATGTTCAAGTCTCTTCAAGATGTTAGAACAAAATCTTCCTTTGATAGACAAATTCCAAATGCTGCACTTAGCCAAAATGAAAGAAATGATGCAAAACTTGGGAGTGAATATTGCCTAACATTCTTGGTAATTCCTAGGGGTAGTATGCCTATTATGTCTAAGACCAATTGTCTAAATCCTTCTATTGGGCACATATTTATGAATATAGGCACCCAAAATGACTTGAACAAACGTTTGGCTCAAAAAACACATGCTAGTTGATTTACATGCATAAAGACACACCAAACAAAAGGAAGGAAGTACACCTATGATACAAAGCACTTAGGGAACACAAAAATAAACCAAAGGAAACACATATGTGTTTAACTAGAACACTTAGGGAACACAACCAAATTGAAACAAAACTAGACTAAACACACACACCTATGCTACTATTTAAAAAATAAACTTACAAGTACTAATAGAAAAATGTTAGATGTATCCCATTCATAGGGATAGGCAAATATTCTCCATTCATTTTGGTCAGCTGAAAGGAGTTGCTTTTTTTGCACTTGCTAATGATGTAAGTTCCACTCCATAAAGCATAAAAATTTGTATGTCTACCTAGTTTTGCTCTATCTTCATCCCATTTTAGAACTAAGTCACCTTCTTAAAACACTCTTGTACTTGATCTTTTATCAAAATTATTCTTCATGAGTACTTGGTGGTGTTCCATGACCTTGTGCGCATTGTCTCTTACTTCTTGTAGCTACATTAGTTCTATCAATCTGACTTATATTTGAGTATTTTCAAGTAGTTCCAGCTGATGTGAAAGCTCTAGAGCAGGGAGTTCTTGAGATATGGACAACCTAGCCTCTCTCCCATAAACAAGCACAAAGGGAGAGTTACCAATTTATATCTTAAGAGTAATCTTATCATCCCATAATGTTATCTTCAACTTGGTGTGTCATGTTCTTTGATTATTCTCCAATGTCCTCTTGATGAGATTATTGTTAGTAGACTCAGCCAATCCATTACCTTGATGGTAATAGTTGGATGAGGTACTCAAGTAAACTCCATTAGTAGTTTCCTAATCAAAAGTTTTAGCACTTATGAAAGTAAGTGCATTGTCAAAAATGATAATATGGGGAACTCCAAACCTTGTTATAATGTTCTCATAGAACTCCAAGATAAAATTTTCACTTGCTTACTTAAATGCAATAGCCTCTACCCACCTTGTGAAGTAGTTAGTAAAAATGAATATCCATTTGTGTCTAGAAATTGATGGAGGGTTAATCACACTAATGAAATCAAGGCCCCATTGCATGAAAGGCTGGTCTACTTAGACAAGATTTAACATAAGGGATGCAAGTTTCTATTTTCATGTAAAGATGGCACATTAAGGACACACATTAGCCCAATGGTAATAGTCCTTAATAAGACTAGGCCAATAGTAACCAACCCTCATTATCTTTGTAGTTGTGATCTTAGGAGAGAAATGACTTCCATCTGTACCATTGTGAAAATTTTATAGCAGCATACCAAACTAATCATTTTTAACACACCTTGACAACGCACCATTCACATCTTTCCTAAAGAGAACACCATTTACAATATAGTAAGGAATGGTTTGTAATCTAAAATACCTCCTTTGAGACTTATTCAAGACATTGGGTAACCCACCATTTAAAAAAAAACTAATGATGTCTTGTGTCCAACTTTGAATTTGTATGTGATCAATTAATTGGGGGAAAACTTAGTTGATCAAGACTTCCTCTTTTGTATCTTGAAAATCTAAAGCTAAATTCACACATAACCCTTTTCCTCTTACCAATTTTTTCACCTTAATATCCACATCATACTCTATTACCTTTGTAATCCACCCAACTCTCTTTTCATTGAGGTCTTTGCTTAGGAGAAAAACCTTGGTGATACAATGAGAAACCATAACATGTATCTTATTGTTTGAGACCATGTGTCTAAAATTTTTCAATCCTCTTATCATAGCTAGAGCTTATTTCTCAACAAATTTATACTTGAACTCATAATCTTCCAATCCTTGGCTAAAGAATGTAATTAGTTTCTCTACCTCTTAATACTTATTTTGCATAAGTATAGCTGAGATTGTATCAAGTTTAACAAAGGTAAAGAGTATGAAATATTTGGAAAAGTTTGTGTTCAAGAAAGTAGGATATTTTTCAATTGCTTGTTTGATTTCCTCAAAGCTATTCTTACCTTCCTTTGTCCAAGCAAAAGCTTGGTTCTTCTTGAGCATGGCCATGATAGGCTTTACCAAAGTTGGAAAGCCTAGAATAAAACTTCTTACAAAGTTTATTTTCCCCAAGAATCATTGAAGTCCTTTCTTGTGTTGAGTTAAATACAAGCCTAGAATGGCCTTAATCCTTTTAGGGTCAATAGACAAGCCTTCTTTTGAAATAATATGACCCAATAACTTACCTTCATGGATAATAAAGATGCACTTTTTTAGATTAATGGATATTCCATACTCCTAAACTTCTCAAACACTTACCTTAGATGTTCCATATAATCAGTAGAATCTTTCAAAAAAATAGTTATATTATCAAGGTACACAACAAAAAACTCATTAATAAAACCTTTAAAATCCATGTCCATTGCCCTTTGAAATGTAGCTCTAGAATTGGACAAACCAAATGGCATCTTCATATAGGCAAAGTTACTATATTTTTTAGTGAAGGCTATCTTTAACTAATCCTCTCCATTCACTAGTATTTGATTGTAACCTGAATAACCATCAAGAAGTGAAAAGTGTTGAGAACCTGAAACAACTTATAGAATTTGTTCCATGGAAGGTAATAGATAATGATCCTTGAGAGACACCCTATTAAGGTATCAAAAATCCACACAAAGTTTGATCTCTCCATTATTATTTTGGATAGGTACAATATTAACCACCCAATTTGAGTGTTTGATAGGAAAGATTATCCTAGACTCAATCAACTTGGTCACCTCCTTCTTCATGAGTTCCTCTATCTTAGGGTTGATAGGCCTTTGTTTTTGCCTAACTAGTTTAGCTCTAGGTTCTAAATCAATGGTGTGATGAGCTATACTTGGATCAAACCCTTTCAAATATTTATATTCTGAAGAAAAAATGTCATGAAACTCTTTGCATAATTCAATAAAGGCCTACCTCTCAGATAGAGAACATGTCCTACCAATTTTTAGAAGCTTGTCCTTGTAAATCATGACTCTCTCATAGTTATATTCTTTTGTGGAAATGCTCACTCTTATTTCTTCTTTGGATAATCTTCATTGAAAATAATCTACAAAGTAATCAACCATTTAGTTATCTTGTTTGTCTTTAGTTGAATAACTTGTTCTTCATATTTATCATGCAATCTCTTTTAGTTCCTTGAGGAGAATTCTACCTCATTTTTAAATAAGTTTGAAATGTGTTCATCACTTTCAAACACTTGCCATGATACTTCATTATCTAGAATAGAAAGCCTCATAATGACCTTGATATGAGACTGATCTTTCTCCTTCCCTATATTAGAAACTACATCAAACTGTGCTCTTATGGTAACCAATCTATCAGCATGTTTATTTGAATCCCTTGGTATAGGTTGTATGTTTAAGGCATAAAAGTATTAAAGTAGGTCCCATACCCTATGCTTATAGGATTTAAGAAAGGGATTCTTGTTTGTATCTTGATTTATCACTTTATGGATGACTAATTCACTATCCCCATAAACCTTCAAATTCTTGATCCCTCTCTTCTTTGCCCATTGGAGGCCATGAACTAGGCCTTCATATTTTACCACATTAAAGGTGAAATTAAAGTGGAATCCACATGAGGATGAGTTTGATTCTTTGATGTAGAAACTAACATAACACCAGCTCATGCACCTAATTTGCTTCTTGAGCCATCAAAAAACATTTTTCATATCCCTTCAAGTTCATGATCTTCATTAGTGAGTGAAGGAATAGAAGCATATTTTTTTGCATACAATAAACTCCCAAATCAGTCTCTTATATGAATGTATATGGATATATTCCAAGAATTTTAGTGTTTTACTTATCAAGTAAAATATTAAAAATACCTTCAAGGGGGGATGCTTCACCATCCATGACAATTTCTTCTTCTTTACTAATTAGACAATTCTGATTTGAAATTATCTCGATGTATGGCTCAATATGAAACCTTGATAAGGGATATGTCCTTATAGTCACCTTAGTTCCATATCTAGTTTTAAAATCTATAAAATACCAATTAGTAGAAAGTTACCTTCCTATTTTATCCATTAAGTCCCTTGATAAGCAGATAACAAAATGAGCTGAAAGGTTTACCACCACATTGTCTTGTATAATGAGGAAACTTGGCCAATCATGTAGAAAGACTTTTAAACCTCTGACAAATCCCACTATCTTGGTTGAAGTCCCATAAATATGTAACACACCTTTACTATGTGGTTCATACTTCAATTCTAACTTATTAACCACCACCTTAGGCATGACAGTGGTACTAGCTCCACTATCTACAATAAAATTGTGAACCAACCTATATCCCACAATGAGTGTGAGGTAGAAGGGTGGAGGATTTTCAGATTTTGTGGATGGATCTAAGACATAATTTGAAGTATTGGTAAGGGATAAACTACTATGTTTTAAAGTTTTAGGGGCTACATGACTGTTTGCAAGCTGTTCTTGTAAGAGCTCCTTTTGACCAGGCATATGCAAGACTTCCCAAAGAGATATGCTTGTCTTGGTATTATTCAAAGAATAAAAAAAATTTAGAGGGGAAGTATTCACATTTTATCTTATTATTGAAGGTAGTGAGGGATCTTAAACTTACTATATTATAATCTTGACAAGCCTACTCGTATTCTAACTTTGTTGAGGAGCATGACTGGTAGTAGGTATTACACTAGGATTCACACTTTGTGGCCTTAGAGAGGAATTAATTGGAGTCACATGTACTCCCATAACATCTCCTAGAGCTCTCTTTTTGGCTCTTATGTTGACTATAATTGATGTTCTTTGATTCAACACATAATCATCCTTCACTTGAAAGTTCATTATACCTACACTTTGGCTGCTACCTTCTCCATGAATGTCCCTTTGCATGAGATTGACTTCTTATAATGTCACGTAAGGAGTAGCTTATTTTTATGCCACCAAATATTGGTTGTCCACTCCATCATCATACAAAAACTAACCTTGAGGTTGTCCCCATTAGTCTAAATTATCCTCTCCTTGGACTAGATTAGCATGTACTATAATAATAACCTTCATGGAAGGAGTGGAATTAGGATTATAGGCATTGGGCTGCCTATTGAAACCTTGTTGACCTTGTCCTCTTCCTTGGTAGTTGTATTAGGGTGGAGCTCTATAGCCTTATTAAGAATAGTATTAAGGGTTAGGTGGAGCACTTAAAATTGAGCTTGTAATGATCGGATCTCTTCATCTTTGTCCATAGCATTATCTATCTTCTTTGGAGTGGTTCTCAGCTTGGTATTGGTGTTAGGAAATTGTGCTACACTTGGAGCCTCAAATTAACTATGAGATATAAAAGTCATATAAACTTTTTAAGGTAGCTTTCTAGCCTATATCAATCTATTCTAAGATTTAATAGATATATCATATGCATATGGTAGAGTAAATCCTCCCATTGACTACAATTTTACCACCACATTAGTACCAATATCCTTGAGATAAGTGGGAAACACAAAGATCAGAGGAGTCTCATGATAGGTGGAAACCTATGCCATGTCCTTTGAAATATTTCATTAAAATCTCCCATGGTTTTTTTAGGACCTCTCTTTATCACATTCATCTGGTGGATTAGCGAAGTATGGTCACTCTATTCTCAAATCTATTTACTAATAATTCCCCAAAGCCATCCCAACTTGTAATGAAGCCCCCTTCCAAAGTCCTAAACCAGTCAAGTGCCTTACCTTTTAGAGACATAGAAAGAAATATAATGGCTATGTTGACTTGAGTGACATTATAGAAGTTACAAAAGTTTGAAATGTCCCTAATATGCTCAGATGGAGTAATAGGATCCTCTCCACTGAAACTAGGGAGATTATTGGTAGCATTGGGAGGAATAGGGTCATACATAGGAAGCTCAATTGGATTTTGGGTGTTGAAGGCTAGGAAAGGTTGTTTCCCATCCCTTTCTCCTCTTTCCTCTTGATCTCCTATCTCTTCAATATCTCAACTTCTTATTATTTAAAATCTCCTTGCCTAGGATTTTTAAGCATTAAGAATGGTTCAAGGTGTTATTCTTCAAGAAGAACTTCAATTAGAGGGGCTTGATCAAATATCCTAGATGACCTAGTGAGGAACATGAAGTATAACATGGGAAAATTGATCTAAAACTAGAGATTCTCACCTTTTGGAGTCACCAAATGCTAGATTAAAAATATTTTTGCAACTTTATGCTTGTCAAGGCAAACATTCACCTTGACATGTAAATAATTAGGACCAATAGTCCCATCAGGCATTCCAAAATTGTTATCACCAAATCTTGTACCCTAAAAAAGAGTGTTCAAGTCTTTTCTAGATTTGAAAAAAGCTAGAATATTTCTAGGCATGTGGTTATACCTATAAAGGAAATGAACCTCTAAATTTAAAGGGCTAGCTCCCTGAATGTATCTCTATAAAATAACTTCTATCTAAACTAGTTTTTTTCAAGGAAAAGAGTTAAAAATTTCATAAAATGAAGCCTACTCTGAGATTGGTGATGCACCAAGGTTATCTTCCACATCAATATCATATTTTAGTGCATAATACAAAAAACACATAGACCATCTTCAAGATCTAAGGATTTTAACACAAGTATTTTAGTATAGAGGTGAGATGTATAAAATAACACAAGGTAAATTAACTAAAGGGTAAGTAGCACATTCCACAAACATTTATATACTTACAATAATTTAACACACTTGAATGCACTCTATATGACTTGTTAGACTAAGAAATTTTGCTCAGGCATGAAGGATAAAGGATAAAAGGATGAAAAATCATCAATTGATATCACTTACACACTCAGATAATTGTTTAGAACTTAAAATAAAAAGATTTTTACTAATGCTTAAAGGCAAAATATGACATCAATCCAATAGGGCTTCACCATACATTGTGTGGAGCTTATTTTAACTAGCCTAAGGGTTGTATTTATAGGAGGAAAAAAGTGAGAGGGGAGGATTTTTGACACTAAAAGGAGGAATCAATATATTATAATCCTCTAACCATAGCTATAAGTATCTCTATAAATGATGTTCATTTAGGCCATTTGATTGATCCATGCTACCTTAAGTGGTTACATAGTTAGCTTTCTCTCTTAAAGATTCTTCCCTAATGGTTATACCAGTAGAATCAAGATATTTCAAGCTGAGTAATGGCATCAATGTGGTTATTTAAAATGAGTCCACCTTTTGTAGATTTGTCTTGATGCTAATAGCTTCTCACTAGATTTTTGAGGTGTGTAATAGTGTAGGGGAGAGTCCTTTTCATTTTATTATCCTTGGAGATGAAACTATCTAAAGCCTACATGTATGACTTCATGGCATTTATCAAGATGTTAGCTCTATGTGTATGTCTAAAAATGTCCCTTGAAATCTCATCCCATCTCAACCTTAGTTGAATGCTCAATCCCTATAGAGCCATTCATCCTTTCTTGCTTTGATTGGCCATAAAAAATGACTTAGATATTGATTTGATCAATGTGATATGATCCCTCTGATCTAATTTATTTCACTCCATCTGATCTTTAATGGATGAAGAATGTGAGCCCTTGCATCTTTATGCATTCCAGTGAGGACCATCAATCTACCTAGGACCCACTATTTAAATGACAATGGCTAGCCTATCACTGCTTAAATTTTAATGGTCAACCCATCACCCTAAATTTGACATATATGTAACTATCACTCTATTGGAACCATTTTTTCAAGGTATTTTCCAAAAGGTGCCCTTTAAATTTTGATTTTGGCCCACTTTTGTCAAGAATAACTCTTCAGACGTTCTTATTTATGCCTCTTTAAAAGGTCTAAACATACCCTTCAACTTTTTGAAATGTCCCTTAAAAAATATTGAAAAGGACACTTCCCCAAGAAAAGACCCTTTGAGAAAGTGTGTAGGGCACTCGCATGAGAAATGATCCTTCAAAATTTTGAAATGGACCAATTCCTTTAGAAATATTGCAAAGGACTAATTCCTTTAGAGATCTTGTAATGTTCACAAATAGTGATGACCCATAGTTCAAATAACATGATCAATAGATGGACCTACTTATGCATCTATGTTTTTTATTTTTTAGTTTCAAAAATAAAAAATTGTAAAAAGGACCAATTCCTTTGAAAATATTACATAGGACCAATTCCTTTGGAAATCTAAAAGTGCCTCTACCTTTACAATAATTCCTTCAAAATGATTATTTGAAAGAATTCCTTTATCTTGAACAAAAAACTTGAAATAAAACTTAGTCAAAAGAAAAACACTTGGCCAAAAGACTGAACAAAAGCTTCTTCAAGGAAATTGTTTTGGACAAAATGTATGAAATAATTCTTGACACTTGTGTAAAAAACTTGAAACAAAAATTTTGAAGGAAATAACACTTGTCTAAAAAGACCAAACAAAATCTTCCTCTGATAGAAATTTTTTGAATGTTGTACTTAGCTAAAATAAAATAAAAGATGCAAAACTTGGGAGTGAATATTGGCTAACACACATCACCTTACCTAAGGCACTTGCTTCCAAACAACCTTCTACCTTAACAACCAAAGCCAAGACCACTAAACCTTTACCACCTTAAGCAGAATACTACTCGACCATTTTCCATAGATTATTACCCATTAGACCTTTTGACCCTCTTGATTCAAAACCCATATAGTAAAATGATCACCAAGTGTGTTCTTATCATAGGACACCCAACCATGACATAGAGAACTGCAAATCTCTCCAAAATATTATCTACCAGCTTTATGATGAGGATGATAGATTAATAAAATAACCTCTCACAATCCCTCTATCGATCACACAAATAACCATACCTACCCAATGCTTACCCACTCCTCCAATCTTACCTCAAAGTGATGATGAGTATTCCCAATATCCTACCCCAACTCCTCTTATCCATACTATCAATGTGGTCATGAGATCACATCAAAAAGATAAAGAGAAGGCTAAGGTGTCTATTTCATTGACATATGCATTTCATTGACATATCCATATTTAACTTCTCAACAAACTCAAACCCATCCATCCCCATCTTCAACCAAACCCAAGGTCTCTATTTTAGGTGCCTCCTAATCTAACCCCTTATAATTCATCAATAGAGTTATCCTCAAGAAACTTCACTAGACCCTAGTGAAGATGAGCTCATATGGGCTGATCTCTACCTCCCCCCATCACCACCAAGCACTAATAGAGGCTTTGAAATTGGTAGACTTCCAACTTGAAGACTCTTAATATCTTGTAGTCTTTATTGTCAACCTTCAAATTTATAACCATTTTACCTTCAAGGATTCAAAAATACCTTCCATCTATCTAGATGACCCATATCCCCCTCTCTTCATTACTACTTACATCAACCAAATTATAATCAACTGGGTTATGATTGATACGGGAGATAACATTCACATTATCTCCTTCCATGCCTATAAACAACTCAACTTGTTGGATAATGTCATGTCCAAAACCTTGGATATCCTTCAATCATTCAATGATACCATGGCCACTACCTTGGGGAGTATTGTCCTCGTAGTGGAAGGTGAATTTCAATATAATGTTTTATTGGGATGACCCTAGATCCAATCTATAGGTTACGTCCCCTCTACCCTTCACCATTGTATCAAGTTTGATCATGAAGGATAATTCATCTCCATCCAAGATGAATCAAGTCCTTTCTTGAAATGTAACATGACCTATCACCCCAATGATTTCTTCATACCCCCATCCAACACACCCTCAACAACCTAAAACCAACCTTTAAACACAAAAGTGGATGCCATATCCCCTTCCACCAATGAGGCATCCACCAATTCCTCTATCCTTTCAAATCAAATCCATACCATATAACCCTTGGAATCAACATTCCATCACCTCATTGGGTGAATATCATCTTTTATCCCTTGATGCTTTCCCTACTCCTCATGAGTATGGTCACCTTACTAACCAACTGAGATATGACCCCAATATTATAAATATTATTTCCTTTAGACTTCCCTTCTGTTAGATGAGTTTTGTCTATGGGGGAATAGACAAACTCCTTGGTGATTCTACCACATCTCTTTTACCTTGACCATTTACCATTGGCTTCTCTTACCTAGATAAACCAAGTTTCTCCAAGACATACCTGAATTGGTGTTCTTGGAAAGGATTTGGCCTTAGTTGATATGAACATGGCCTACATGATTTAGTCACCATTGAAACCAAAAATACTCATGGGAAACATGGCCTCATTTTCATCTTACCCAACAAGAAGTAACCCAAACCACCTCCCACCACCATTGTTGAGGAAGATACCCCTCCCTCACCAACCTCTCCTTTGTTCTCATGTGAGGATGATGACATCATGCCACCTAGATTTTTTTTCATTAATATGATCAGCTTTAGACCCCTAACTTATCAAATGGATGGGGCAATTGTAACCATCCCTTTAACCCATCTTAAGATGATATGATATGACTCTCCTACCCTTAATACTATTTAGTATCAGGATGATGAATCCATTCTCACCTATCTTGGTGCCCCATATTCTTCCATCCATAAATCCCTTCCACCTGAGACTTTGACCATGTTAAATGAATCCACCATGGATATCAACTTGGGTAATTTAGAGAACCCCTGCATTGTCAAAATCATCTAATAGCTGAATGCCAAGGAACTTCAAGATTTTCCCTCTTTCCTCCAAGACCATAATATAACATTCACTTGGTCTTATAAATACACTCCTATAATTGACAACAATATTTCTACCCATAATATATTCACCCACCATGACACCAAACCTATCAATAAATTTTTTTTATGCATGTACCCTTGCATATCCCTTCTCATCAAATAAGAGCTTCGAAATTTTTTATCTGTAAACTTCATCTAAGCCATTGACTATCCCTAATTAGTCTTGAACATCATGCCTATTACCAAAGCTAGAAGGGGACTACACATTTGTGTGGACTTTCATGACATCAACCTCACTTTCCCCAAAGATGACTTTCCTCTACCAAGCATCAAATATATAGTTGATTTTACAACCAACCATGAGATGTTATCCCTAAAATATTAGCGTAAGACCATATTTACCATCCCTTAGGGAATCTTTTGCTACATAGTCATGATTTTTGGGTTAAAGAACATTGGTGCAACCTACCAATGTGCCATGACATAAATTGTCCATGACCTTATCCATAATATTTTTGAGGACTATGTGGATGACCTTAAAAAATACAAACTCCAAAAATATCATTTAGCCATTCTCAATATCATCTTTAAGTGATTTATCCATTACCATGTCTATCTAAACCCTAAGAAGTCCATTTTTGGGGTCTTATCAAGAAATCTCTTTGGCTTTATCATCTCCCTTCATAGAATCAAATTTAATCCTAACAATATCAAATCCATCCTCAACATTATCCCTCTAGTTAACCTTAAGAAACTCCATAGTTTGTAGGGAAAGCTTAAATCCATTCATCACTTTATCTCCTAGCTTTTAGATCGATGCGAACCCTTCAACCAAATTCTCAAGAAGGATGTATATTTTAAGTGGAATAACAACTATTAAAAGGCATTTGATTCACTCAAAAATTACCTTTTGTCTCCACCTATCCTTACCCCTCCCAAGGATGACCAAACTTTTTACCTTTATATCTCTACTACTGATCATTCCTTAGGGGCAATGCTTTCTCATTAGGATGAGCAACATAGAGAGTAAGACATATACTACATTAGTTACATGTTTGTAGAATATGAGATTTGGTATACTCATACTAAGAGGTTTTTCTTAGCTTTAGTATTTATGGGCACCAAATTTCACCACTACTTTCTTAACCATAAAATCTATGTCATAACCAACACTGACCCACTCAAGTACATGCACTCCAATTTGTACCAAAACTAGTGTATGTCCAAGTGGCTCATGCTCTTTGCAAAGTTTTACCTTGAATTACTCCATCAAAATCCAATTAAGGTTCAATTCATTTCCCACCAATTAGCCAAGGCATCATTAGCATACAACCAACCTCCTCCTCTTGAGTTCCTCGATGAGTCCATCATGACCCTCTCTTAGGAAAACTTCACCTATCAAGTCAACATGTTCTTTGATGGGTCAAAGTGTCAATGTGGTGGGGAATAAGGTATCATCCTCATCCCATTTAATGGTGAACCTCTCCCTTTTTCCTTTAAACTTGATTTTGAATGTACCAATAATATGGTTCAGTATGAAGCCTTAGTCATATGCCTTCAAACTAACTTATCCCTAGGAGTCAAAATAATCAATATCTTTGGTGACTCCCAACTTATGGTCAATCAAATTAATGGCTCTTACAAGTTTAAACATGATGTTTTGTAATAATACAAATAACTATTTGACAAGCTCTTAGCATAATTTGAATACTACCACATCCAATCAACCCTATGTTATACTAATAAGTTTTATGACACCATGAATTTACTTAACTCTCATATACCATTTACACCATTAGATTCTAAGTTATCTATCATTATCCATATACTCACCTAGACTTCCTATGTCAAAATGGACTCTCCCACTATTTTCAATATGGAAAAGACCCAAGTTGACCTTTGGTATCAACAAACCTTCGACTACCTTAACCTTGCCATCATTCCCTCTAGCCTTTCTAGGAATGTTTGAAGAGCATTTATCTAGAGTACCTCTCGTCATACCACTATGGGAGGAATTATTTATAAGTGTGGCTTTGATGGTCTTCTCTTCCATTTCTTACATAGTCATGAAGCCTCTCATGCTATCAAGGAAATGCATGATGGGATTTATGGGGAACACTTTAGTGGTCTTTTTGTAGCTAAGTGAAAATTTTTCCTTCATTATTATTGGCCTACCATTAACCAAGACTACTATGATTATGTAAAAAAGTGTGTCAAGTGTCAACAACATGCCAATTTGCATCATGCACCTAGCCATAATATTTGATTTTCCACTGATTTCTAGCCCTTTTCACAATGGGGTCTAGACCTCATATGTGAATTTAATCCCCATTCCTTGTAGTGACACCACTATATCATCACTATGACTAAATATTTTACTAAGTGGGTAGAGGTTATTCTTCTTGTATCGATCAAAGCAGAGAAGATTATCAACTTTATCAACCGTCATATCATTTGTCACTTCAGTGTTCCTCATAAGATTATCATCAACAATGATAAATATTTTTAATAACAATAAATTCTAAGGTCTATATGACACATTCAACATTAAGTTAAACTTTTCCTCACCTTATCACCCTCAAGCGAATGGATAGGCTGAGGCCTCTAACAAAACTCTTAATAATATGCTAACTAAAATGGTTAATGCATCTATTTAGGATTGGCATTTTCTCATCCAATTTTCCTTATGGGAATATCACACTAGTATTATAACCCCTATAGGTTCTACCCCCTTTCTCTCATATTTGGAGTAGAGGCCATCTTGCCTCTTGAAGTCCATATCCCATTTCTTTGCATATCATTGCAAGATATCATTACTGAGGATGATTATTGTCAAAACCATTTATCTTAGCTTGATTTACTTGAAAATCATCATTTAGTATCCCTTATCCATCTCCATGTATATCAGGATCACGTCAAGTATGCCTATATCAAACACCTTAGAGTGTGGGAATTCAACATCAGAGACCTCATCCTAAAGGAAAATTAGTATGTCACCAATATGGATAAAAGAAAGCTAGGCAAGTTTTTTTTCAATTATCTTAGACCCTATATCATAACCCATAAGTACAGATTAGGATCTTATTAGTTATCCTCTCTTGAAGGCCACCCAGAACTTGAGCCCCTTAATGCTTCACATTTGCATCCATTCTTTTGTTAAAAAGGATCAAGTTCACCTCTTGTTTAACTTAAGTTAATTCCTTGTTATCCACCCACATTCCTTCTATATCTCTTATGGGAAACTGATTAAAACTACATCATGTGATATTCTATCACAATCATGGCCTAAATATTGAATTATGGGTACCATGGCTCTACCCGTGACATGATTTTCATGGTACTTTCCACCATTCTAGAGATGGATACCCATGATCATTGTCACCTAAACCTCTAGACACCTAATCAACCTTCTTATGCTTTTATCTTTCCCCCCATAAAGGTGAACCCCTAAGCCTATATAAGTAAGTTATTTCTAGCAAAATTAAACAAAAAAAAAAAAAACCACACTAGTAGCAATCATGGGTCATCCTTAGCATTCATAAAATACTCCCTCAAAGGATAGATATATAAGCATATCTAAATTACACAAAAATAAGGTAGACTACTCCTTTGAAGGATAAATATCACAAAGCCTTAGACCACTCCTTTGAAGGATGGCTGAGTAAACCATTTTGTCAAAAGAATAGAAATTTATTGGAAGCTTCCCACCTCGATCACCTTCCCATATACAACAACAAAGAAAAAGAACCATTATCACAATCACAATAAAATCAAAATAATCTTAAAATTTGTAATCATCTCTTAATAAATATAATAATGTGGAAACCAAAGTCGGCTTTCATTGGTAGACTTCATGCATCTATCAATATCCATAGTTTGGTATATACTTGTTTATCCTAGCTCTTTGGACACCTATAGAAGAAGCAAGCTAATTTCATAAATAGGTTCCATTTTCATCCATCTCCCCTATAATCAAGGGATTTTTGGGCTTACTTAACATTATGTGGTCAAGACACCTTTTTTAACCAACTAAGCAATGCTAATGTAAATCATTAAAAGGGCTTATGTTCATTAAGACAATCTAACTTTGGTTTTGTTCTAGTCCTTGTCAAAGTAGAAGCAATGTACCCTCTTCTTATCCTATCATTTATCTCTTGAATATATTCTCTATTCTCCCATCTAGTGTTGTTAATTAAATTACCTCATGAATTTTTTTCTTAAAAACAAATTCATAATGAGCATAACCATAATTATAATCGCAATCATAACAAGCATAATAAAACCATAACAGCCATAAGCATTTAAATAATCAACCATTTTCACCACATGTATAAATAATGAAGCATAAAATAATTAAGATTTAGCCTATCATAAGCAACTAAGAAGCATAACCATATATCAAAAACATCTCATGCCTAGCTTAGCCTATATAAGTGCCTAACATCCATAACATAAGAATCATACATAATCAATATAAACATCACATCATAAGCATTAAGCATCAACACAAACCATAAACCATGAACATGAGAATAAATAAAGATCATATATATCTCATGAGTCAAATAGCATAATGTGTATAATTGGCTTGGACCCTATATCATAAGGTAGTCACCATTAGCTCACAGTTCACCCAAATCACCAAATGCCAAAGCTCTCAAGTAAATAGTAAAAGTGAACAAAATGATTTTCACTTTTACTTTTTACCTATTAGGATTTCTAAGGTTTTCATCTTGATCATTGATGATTAGAATAAATATCAATAGTAGCCCTTGTGTACCCTAACCATCTATAGTTAGGATGCTCACATTTTTACTATCACCTGAGCACACCCCTCTTTAATAAAATCCACCCATTTTTACCCACCCTTGGAGACTACCTTCTCTACCCACCTTGACCACCTCATCATCTTGACATTGGTCCATTTCAGCCCAACTAGTGCATGTTTTGTGACATGTTTTTCTTGGTCCTTTGACCATAATGATAACATTTCTATGTTGATCACATTATGAAATTATGCCACCTCACACTTACCTAATCCTTTTGTGTCTTTTTATGAGCACTTCCTACCTCAGATACTCATGGCACTTAACTAGTTTGTGTTTTCATTGGGAGCACTTCCTACCTTGGATACACATTGAAACATAGACATCACTTAAGAGACTTGAAAGTGTACATATCCACCATGCCTAAATATGGTCACATAGTCCACTTATCTATTATTCTTCTAACATTGACCCTTATTTTTACCAACTTGACAACTTAGTCTATGTATGATCTTAGCTATTGCACTTTTTAGTCACACTTTGTGTGCTTATTTGCACTTTAGTGCCCAACCTATCACCAACCTTCATGACATTCACCTTCATAATCACCTTCACCCACCTTATCAAACCTACACCCAATTCTGTTGTACCTCATTGACTCCTAGTTTGAGGGGGAACACCTCCTCCCATACTCAAGGCAATTAGACCTTTGACCAACATCAATTTTTTTTTCAACTTTTTAATTCAAAGCTACATAACAAAATGGGGAAAATATAAATTCCAAAAATATACACACCATGATTTTGAATGTCATATCACCCCTTTTAATTAATTTTACCTTTCACTATTGACTATCCATGATCAGGTTGACCACTGACAATCACCCTAAATATTGATATGTAGGATCCACCTCCTCAACCACTAACATGAAACCTTGATTTTATAAATATTAATAATCTAAATCTATTTGTGAGCCATTGCATGAGAGAGTTATAATTAGAAGGCCCAGTTCACACCTTGTTACAACTCTCTTGCCTTATCTATAAGAAGAGAGGAACATGGAGGTGAAATCCATCTACAATTATTATCAAGAGATTATTCATCCAAAATTATCTTTTTGTAGGTCAATCATTATCATCAATATAACAAACTAGCTTCTATATTAGAAAGCCAGCTTGACATCATAACACTACCAAAGTGCCAAGTATCGTTACTCTATTAGAATCACATTAGACTCCACCAATGAGTCAACTACCTCAATCAATCACTTGATCAACTTTACAGAAGATAAGTATCTATTTTTTGATATTCATTTAATTTATTTTTCCCAACCATTGATCTACATACAATAACTATTGATGGTTGTCCCAACCATCAATGGTTTGTCTAATCATTGATGGTCATCCTGACCATTGATGGTCACCTTAACTGTTGATTGTTATCCCAACCACTAATGGTCACTATGGTAGTAAATTATAGAAATTTATTTCCACATACCTACCCCCAACCAAATCTAATTTTTTATGTCCCTACTTATTCATAGACCCTTGCCTAATTTTATAAAGTAGCCCATAATCATTTAGTACTAGTATTAATTATATTATCATTATTTTAATCCTTTCTAGTCTACTTCTTAGCAATCATTTCTTGTGTTCAATTTTAATACATTTTGATTATTTATGCAAGTAATTTATATTCTATTTATATACTTAATTATTTAAAACACGTGGATTGATAGCCATTGAGGAAGCTCTTGCTTCTGAGATCTAGCTATTTCTAGGCAATCCACTCAACTATCTATCTAACAAACAAATTTTCTTTAGTGCTTTCTTATCTATAGGTCATACTTTCAAGAAAAATTAGAGTTATTCATGATCTCCTGATTCTATGTACACATAACCAAATAGGTTTTTCAACCATACCCATACTTAGTTTTTTATTTTCCCTTTTTTAAATAATAAAGCTAAAATTCACTGAAACATGGAGATTAGGAGGCCTAAAAGGAATAATGGTTCTAATATTAGGATCATAACTAGGGTTTTGGTCAAGGTTCTTATACTCCTGGGGAGTAGGTAAGGTTCCAAGGTCAAGAGGTAATACTCTCTAAGTGAGAGACATTGGAATGTTGATTTTAAGGGGTCCTTCATGGGGATTTGGGTAGAAGGGATGGATGAGCTAGTCAAGGTGTGGTTATTAGAAGAGGTTGATTCATCATTATTTGGTAAAGGATTGGTAGATGGAAATATAATAACATCATTTATCATATACATCATGTTGCATGGTGTGAAAGGACTCAGGTTAGCTTGTATGGTAACTACTTGACCTTTTTCTCAAATTTAACACACCAATGTAGGGTGGATGACACACAATTCATGGAATGGATCCAATGGCATCTAAGTAGAACATTGTACTATAACATGCCTTCTACTATGTATAAGAGCTCAAGAACCATGTGAGGTCCTAAATGAATATGGAGGATGGGAATTCTTAGAGTTTTTTCCATAGTGTCATTGAAAGAACAAAGCACCATTGCGGTTTTTGACATAATGTTATCTGGAATTTTAGTTGATCATACGCATATGATGAGTAATGTTAATGCTAGCCCCACATCAATCATAACCCTTTTGATGTGTGTTTGGTTGATGTGTCAAGTAATTAAGAGGAGATGATCTAGATCCTAGGGATGAATGGAGGGTATTTTTGAATCTTTAAAGGTAACAAGGGTGGAAAGTTGGAAGCCTTTAACAAAGGCTGTTAGAGGTTGTAGATCTTATAGTTGAACCTCTATGGTCTACAAAGCCTCTATCATCACTTAGTGGTGATGGGGAAAGGTATTTATTAGTTCATATAAAATCATCTTCACTAGTGTTTGGTGAAGTTTATTTATAACTACTCTTTGGATTGACTCAGAAGGGTTAGATTGGGAGGTACCCAAGATGGAAACCTTGGCATTAAGTGAAGGTGTTTGTGTTTAGTTGGGTGATGGGTGGTAGAGGAAGCGAATTTCCATAGAATATACATCTTTTCCTTCCCTTTATCCTTTTTTTAGGTTTGTAATAGTGTGACCACATGGATGGTATAGATTTGGGAAAGAATTGTGCTATAGGATTGCTTTAGTCCCTCCTCACTCTTAGATAAGAGTGTAGGAGTAGGTAAGTTTGGGGTGGTGGATTGTGGTTTTTAGACTGATGGTGGGATATGGGAAAGATATTTTGACAATAGGTCATCATTAGCACATATCTAATAGATTAGGACTTAAATAGCTTTATAGTTCTTCATATCGTGCCTCAATGTTCTATGGTATGAGAAAATCATATTATCATTAAACTAAGATGGATTAATACTATGGGGTGAAATGGTATTATAGGAGGAAAAGTCAATAAATAATCTTACAATAATCTTTTTAGGATAGTTGAGTAAGACTTAAACAAAAGTGGCAAGGTTTTTTGGGTTTTAGATTTGACTTTTGGGGTGGAAGCCTTCTTAGGAGTAGGTTTCACAATGGGAGTTTTAGGTGGTGAAATATTCTTGTTAGGTGTTTTTGGAGTAGATTACTTGGGGGTTAATGGTTTTTAGGTATAAGGCTTAGAAATAAAATACTTGGTAGTGGATAGTTTGAAGGTAGAAGGGTTAGAAGTATAAGTCTTGGTAGTAGATGGTTTGGAGGTAAAAGGCATGGAAAGGATAGGTAGAGGTGTAGCTAAAAGAAGAGGTTGGGTTGGGTTATTTTTGGGAGACATGTCTTATTAATAAAAGGATGGGTTCCTAGGGTGGAAGAAAGATGTGGTCCTAAAATGGAAGGCACTGTAGAAATGGTGGTAAGGTTTTGGCTTTTGGGATCCTAGGTGGCTCCACTTTCTTGGTTGGCTTAATGTGGAGTTTCTTTGGTGGGCTAGATGGTGCTAAATCCAAATTTAACCAAGGGTGAGTAAGGATCTGATCAGGCAACATGCCTAAGTTTTTGATAAAATTTGTTGGGATGTTATAAGGTGCTTAGGTTACTCTAGGTAGAGTTGGTTTGGTTGGTTTAACTATGGTTTGAGAGGTAGAGGTTTCTACTAGCTTGGTTGGGATGATGGTGGGTTGATTAGTGGAAGTGGAAGATTAGGTTGACAATGTTATGGTTGAGGTCTCTTACTAGGTTGGATAGGGGAGCCCAAGATAATGCCAAAATGAGGAATAATCCATGTTGGGTTGGGATAAGTACTCCAAATTTTGAACCAGTCTATAAAAAGGCTTATATATGGGTTTGGTTCCTTAAATATTGGTCTCAAAGGACAAACCCATGGGTTGAGAGATGGGAGTGGTTTACTTGTCCTTTAACTCAATCAAGGGCTCCAATGTTTGAGAAGGTGATTCCTCCATGAGAGGGGTAAATAAAATGACCCCTTCCTTAGGAATGCTTTCCAAAGGAAGACTAGATTACTCTATGATGAAAGAGAAAGGTATGGTGGTAATGGTTATCTCCTTTGGTATGCCTTTCAAAGGAGAGGTTAGTAGATCCACTACCTCAATAAGTGGAAAAAGGGGAATATGTGATTCCTTTATTTTGGTTCCCAAAGGAATAAAAGGTGATTCCACCACATCAATAAGTGGGGAGGAAGATGAATTGGTTTTGGTAGTGTTTTCCTCAATAATGAGCTCACTAATAACTACATTGGTGGTATGGACCTCATGATTGTGAGAGGATTCCACTTTATTGTTTTCATTATTAATGAAAGGGACATGGTTGGGAAAAGTTTGTCTAAATATGTTAAGTGACTGATTTGGGGGTACATTAGGATTATATATCACAAGTTCCCCCTTGTCAATCAACCCTTGGACAATGATTTTGAAGTTATTTCATCTACTAACATCATATCCAATGATATGGTTGAAGGCACACAATTCATTATCCTTATAAAAATTGGGTATAGGGTGAGAGGAATTGAATTATTTTATTTCATTAAAATTTCTAATACTTAAGAATATGACTCCCCTAATATATTATATTACTTTTGGTTATTATGGTTTTGATTTTAATTATTTTGGTTTGAAGAATTAGAATAGTTGGGTTTGTTAACAACTAGAGGAGGGGTGGTTATAAGGACAACTACATTTGAAATTCCCTTAGTTTTAGAGTGGTTGGTAGTTTTATAGGAGGAAGTTTCATTTGACATGAAACGAGTGTTTTTTTTCTCAATTTTAGCTTCCTCTCATCAATGGCTCTAATCTCTAATTTACATGCCATGATGAAAGATTCATCAAAGGTCTTGAAAGTCTGAACCTACAGAGTAGAGGAAATATGTTTGGCATAAGCCTGAGAGAAAATCTCAATTAGCTCAAGCTAGGTCAAATAGAAAGAGAGTTGGTTTATAAAACCTCTCCAATGGGCCATGAAATCAACAATTGACTCATCCTTAAATTTCCTAATAGAGTAAAGATCGATAATAGAAAATTTATTAGATATATTTATGGAGAAATGATCTAAGAAGGTTTGAGCTAATTAAAAGAGGGAATGTTTGGTAACATCACTATAATAATCCAACAATGGACTAGATAGGGACATGGGAAAGGTGTGAAGAAGGAGAGCATCATCATAAGCAATTAAATAACAAGAGTGTCTAAATGTTCTAAGATGTTGCTAAGGATTTTCCTTTCTTTAAAATTTTGAAAATTTTGAAAGTTCCCATTAAGGAGGATAAGGTTGGATTGGGATAGGTGGATGAATTAGTTAATTGTAAATTTAATCATATGATAAGAGGTTATGGGAACTAAAAATAGATAACTCAATTGATATAAGGTTGTGCACCCCTATAGTTATAGGGTAAATTATGTTAGGGTTGGGTATGTGAAATATAAGGATAACTAGTGGAAGGTTAGGAGGTTGCCACATATTGGTATGTGGACATGGGTGGTTTCAAGAACACTATGTATGGGTAAGTAGATATAGGAGGTTGGGTAAAAGGTGGAGCCATATACCCTTGTGGATTAGGAATATAGCTTGAGTTGGATGTAATGGGTACTTGTTGAGTAATTGACATGGGTTGGGTTAGAGGTATGGTTGGGTTGATAGGTTGAGGATGGGTGGTGACCTTGGTACTAATGGGTGTAAGGGTAGAAGGTATGGAAACCACCAAGATTTTGAATGAAGTGGAGGTTATTGGGCTGGATATAACAAGAGAAAGGGTGGTAATATTAGTAAAGGGTAATCTAATGGTAAGTGGGGTATAGGTTCCCAAAGGTTGGGTTGCTCCTATACTATAAGAGTTATTAGTTGGGGTGGAAGGCATTGGGTGTTGATTTTATATGGTGGTATTAATGGGATTATTGGTAGAATAAGATGCTTGGGTGACTAAGTGTTAAGTGGAAATGGTGGTAATATAGGTGTTGCCCATAAGATGGGATGGCATACTATAAGGTGGATCAATATATGGAATTGAAGTGGGGGTATGGTGAGATATGGTGTTAAGGTAATGTTGGAGGGATATGGAGTTGTTATCTAGAAAGGTGGTGAAATTTGTATCACCTTGGGTAACCATCTGAGGGATACTAGGACTTTCAGAAGGATGGGGACAACCCTCTATATCTGAGATGTACTCCATGGATGAAGAAGAAGAGGAAGACATGTGGTTGGGAGGTGGACTTTGATTTTCTTGGTTTCTTAGTTTTTATCTAGTGAGAACCATGCAAGAAAGGGGAAAATGAAGATAAGATCAATCTCAAAACTCAAAAGAAAAGAAAAGAAAATAAATAGATCTCAAGGAAAATAATGCATACATTAAAGTGCATTAAAAGCCTAGGATAATTTATTATCTCTTTTTAGGATTATGCCTCAATTTTAAAGAAGTTATGAAGACCAAATTGGGTTTGTATAATGGGAACTAGAAGAAGATATCTAAGGATGGTTTCAAGTAGTTAAACAAATCTCAAGATCTATACTAGAACTTGGTACATGGCTTGATATTGGGGCCTACCTTGTCACTTCACACACTATAGTGATATGGTGTTGAGTGCTTAGCCAGAATATGGTGAGGTGTTAGAGATTATACTCAACCGACATACTAAGTTGGTTCTCCCCTTGGTGGTGAAATGCAAGTAGGATAGCTAAGGAAAGCTAACCATTAGGTGATTAAATCTTGAGGCCTTATGTCAATGTTTTTATGTTCAATTGAATTGTGGTTTGGTATTATGTGTGTGATAAAAAGTGAGACTATTATTAATTTATTTGATTAAATTAAGCTATGTGAGCTAATCAATACAATAAAATAATGGACACAAACATAATTTTAATCCAAAAGAAAATTTTGGTGTCTTTTCAAATGAATACAAAAAAAATAAGATGCACCTAGATGAGATATGATGATGCAAAAGCCTAGGTGTAGAATGAGTATTTTTTATTTTCAAAAATGAAAGAAAAAATAATAGTTTTACTTTTTTCTCTAAGAAAGCAAAATAAACTAGAAGTTACATTTTGAAAAGGAAGAAAGGAAAAGGAACGTTTAATTTTTAGAAAAGAATCCAAGAATGACTCTTCTCTAATGTAGTTAAATGTCCTTTAGCTAAAAACCCAAAAAAATATCAAGGATCTCATTGGGCATGCTATAATGCTTCACTAAAATTTTGCTTATTTATATAAAAAGAAAGTTGTAGAAATTGAAAGAATAGTAGGGTTAGTATAACCTTATGTCTTGTGTATCTATGAATCCAGATGATTGTTAATACTCCTCTTTGTCTAAGGAGGATGACCTGTAGATAAGAAAGCAATCTATAAAATGGTGGATTAGTGAGATAGTAGGGTGGAATGCCTCATGTGAGCTAGATCCAAGAAGCACAAGCTTCCTTGGAGGCTATCAATCCATACTTTTAGAATACTTAAGTTTTGATAAACTAAAAATAGGTGATTACATAAAATAACAAAATTTACTAAAATCAAATACAAGAAATTATTGAAAATAAACAAGTAATATTTTGACTAAAATAATAATAAATAATTGAATACTAATGCTAAATCACTCAATCTTGATTCAAAAAATAAGTTGAAGTTTTATGATAAAATATAAATTCAAAAAGTGGAATTTGGGTGTGGGAAAATGGGTCAAATTAGCTAGCTATTGTGAAAATGGACACATAGTGACCATTGGTGGTCTACGTATGACCATCAATGGTTAGGTGACCATCAATAGTTGTTAACCATTAGTGCTTAAGGAAGTCTATCAAGAGTTAGGTAAGATTGTTGGTGGTTACTATGAGATTTGGTTTGGGAAAAGAAGTCTATTGAATGGAGTTAATGAGTGGTGTTTGGGTTGAATTCTATTTTACAAGACAAAAGGTAATACTTAGAGGTATTTAATTCAGGGATTGGGTGTTTGGGTGATTGGAATAAGTAATGGGTGGTTTTGGGTAGGAGGTGAAATGTCTAGAGTTGTAAAACTCCAACATGGGAAAATGGGATGAAAGGGAAATAAAGGGGAATGACACAAGCAATGAAATAAATATGGCTAATTACTAAATTTTGATAAAAAAAACATAGATACTTAGTTTTAAGGTGTTTTTAGTTTGAGGAATGTTGATGTTGGCTAAAAGCTTGTTGTGGATCCTGGAGAAATGTTAGTAGAGTAGTTGTACCTTAGCTCAACATAGTGATTTTTAAAATCACCCTAAGCCTCTAACTTGGTTCTTGATTCACTGGAAGATTTTATATTCACTAGAGAGTCAAAATATCTTTCCCTTGAATTATTATTTCAACCTTCTCTTCATCTCTTAATATAGGGGAAAGGGAGGTTGAAATGAAGAGTTTAACAAATAATTTATCAAATAGTTTGATCAATAGTCTAATCATGCATTGATCATGTGAACATCATACTAAAATTATATAGTTGGTAATCAATGGGTGAGTTGTATTCTAATTGTAGTTTATTCCTTTGATCATGCAAGAGTTCAAGTAATTACTAGCGATCTGGGTCAACCATTGATGGTCGAGGGATGACCATTGATGGTTAGGGAGACATAGTCAAAATGGCCAAGGTAGTCATTTTCACTTATGTTTGGTGGTTAATAAGTTAGGAAATGGTCTAAGGTAATTAAACAGGGTCATGGGGTACTTTGATGACTAGAAATACATTACATGGTTTTTGAGTGTCTATAGTATGCGTACCTTGATTTATCTTTATCATGGGATGGTTTTATACTATTTTTCTAGTTTTGATTGTGGAGGGTGCAGAAACTAATTTGGATAAAATTAAGGATACAAAACTAAAGATAAAAAATAAACAAATGTATGAAATCCAATATAATTGAAATAATGTAGACATGATATACTTAGAAATTGGTAAGATGGGGTGATAAATGTTAGGTCAGGACCAAATGATCAAGTGTAAATTTTGAGTAAATTGGGTTCATGAAAATCCAAGACTACTAAATGATTAAAAAACTCAAAAAATTATACCTTAAATAAGATAGGTAAACTAAGGACACAAGTAAAAATAGTAATCAAACATCGATGTGAAAGCAGTAACAATACTTAATTAAAAAATTATGGGCAATAAATGGTAAAACAACATTGATGAGTGATCAAAAACAATCCTTACTCAATTATCAATGGAAAAATTGAATATAAATTAAAAAAAACATTGGTGAGTGAGAATTAATAGTCTAACCACACTCAATAATGGAAAAAGAGTACATGAAAGTAGAAACAAATTCAGTTGTTTGAATAAAGGGGAGTTAAAAAATGGATTTTTTTTCAAGTAAACCAAGAAAATTCTATAAATGTAAAGCAATGGTGAAAAGAAGATAATCCATAGTTACTCAAGCATATTATTTTGTTCTAAAGATAGATAAAATGTAAAACAAAGTATTGTTATTATATTTTTAAGATGTGAAGAAGAAGAAATATATAAGTGGTAAAATATATTTATAATCAAAATTGATTGTAAAAGGGGGAAATAAAATTGGTGGTGGAGGAAGTTAAGTAAAAAGCAAGGTATATAAATTATTTATCAAAGTCAAGACACTTAAATTAGGTTTGTCAAAATAAGAGGACTGTTGACATTAAGGAATTTTAATTAATTTTCATAACCACACAAGTCTTAGGTAATCAAAATAAGTATGAATATCATCCCATGAAGTCTATATACATCAAAATTAAAATGGACTTACCTTCCCATAACATGTTCCCCATTCCTTAGGACCCCTTATAGAGCCATCAGTATTCTGTGGAGGTTGAGTACTTATGTGAGAAATTAGGTAACACTATAGATTTTTTTTGAATTCTCCTATCATAATCCAATGGCCTACCATACCCCAATGGATCTTAGCTCTATCACAAAGCCAAATGTAGATTTTGAATTTTGACTGGGGATAGGAGATGTGTTGTCAATCATGTCTTTTGGTGTGTTTTTGACGTTAACATTGTATGTTTCCTTTAAATCATTTAATTTTGTTTAAAATTATTTGTATTTTAAGTTTTTATGTATTTTTATATACCTCCTCCATACGTATTTGGAGAAACAAATATGGGTACTAAAAATGACTATAATTTGAAAAATGTGGAATTGGTTGGTAAGAAAGAGAAATTAGAGAGAATTGTGTCTAAGAGTATTATTAATTCATGAAAAATAAAAGGTTTATCTTGAATTTAACCTTATTTTATATAGAGTGGAATTAAAGGAAAGGAAATCAACAGGAATGATCATGAAAAAAATTGAATTACTTCAAATCGTTAAAAATGTGACAAAGGTGAAAAGGGATAAAATGATAAGTATGATTCCTTATCTTAAGAATGTATGGAAGTGTAGAGAAACATGATAACATAGTTTTTTGTGTAAGTTTTATCTATAAAATAAATAAAAATGATGCCAAGAATATGGGATCACAAACTTGTAACCATTTCTTAACATTCTAGAAAAATAACACTTGGTTGAACAAAGGTGTTTTAAAATTAAATGATGATTTTATGAGGAGAGCCTGGTATTATCCATGGTATTACACTAAAACTCATAAAAAAAGAACCCAAGAGGGTAAAAAAATGGAAAAAATGGTATTTGTGAGGAGGGCCTAGTCCTATCCATGTTCTTACATTACAACTCATAAAAGATAAATTCAAAAAAATGAACAAAGTATGTGAAAAAAAATGGTAGAAATGGTGTTTGTGAGTAAATCATGGTCCTATCCATGGTCTTACACTAAAAATCACAAAATAAAATCCCAAGAGGGTGCCAAAAAAATGGAAAATAGAAAATCAAACAAGAGCAAAAGGAATTCATGAGGAAGATTGGGTCCTATCCATGGTATTATAATGTAATTCATGAGAAAAAGAAACCAAAGGACCAAAAGAAGGAACTAAGTTTTATGGAAAGAGAAGACTAAGGTAGAAGGTGAGACCCATGTAGAAATCTTTAAAAAAAGTGTTAGTAGTATAAAATATAAAAATTTGATAAGAAGGGAAATATCTATGTAAAGTATTTATTAAGAATTGTGCATTGGTGGGATCTTTGAGAACATAGCCTTCATTAGTTTGGTGGTGATAGGTGCTAATACTAAGAATATATTTCATTAAATAATGGCCCCACCATTTTTAGGCATATTTAATTGATTCATCATGGGTATAGTCTAATTTAAGGACTAGATCACTAATATTAAAAGAGCAAACTTTAACCTTTTTATTATGTTATTTGGTGATACAAGCCTTGTATTAGTGATTATGTTTCAAAGTGGATAAATTGTGTTCATCAAGAAGATAAAGAGTATGAAGGTGAGTTTCAAATAATTCCTCATCGAGAATTATACCATGAAGAGATATACATAAGGAGGTAAAATCAACTTCTAGTGGTAGAATAGACTTAGAACTATAGACTAGCGAGAATGATATTTCCCCAATAATAGCATGAAAGCTAGTATGATAGGCCTAAAGTGAGGGATATAAATAGATATGCCAATTTGTGTGAGTTTTTTGGATGTTATTTTAAATGATTTTATTGAGAGTTTTATTCATGGCCTTAGCTTGGCCATTACACTATGGATGATAAGGTGTGGAAAATTTGTGGGATATTTTAAATTTATCACATAATTGCTTCACATCCTTATTCTTTAAATTTACACCATTATCATAAATAATAGATGGGAAAATATAAAATGATTTGGCTAAGGAATAAATTGAAAATAGTAGTTCCTATAATATTGAAAAGAGGAATAAATTCTACCCATTTGGTAAAATATTTAGTAGCTGTGATGATAAAAATATGCCTATCTTGTGACCTAGGTAGTTTACCAATGATATCTAATCTCAACATGGAAAATAGCCAAGAAGATTCCATAGTTTGGAGATTAGATGGAATTAAATTTAATAAATCATCATGCAGTTTTCAAGGACTACACTTTGTAGTGAAATCAATATCATCCTTCTCGAGAGTAGGCCACAAGTATCCCATATGTAGGCATTTGCATGTTATAGCATGTCCACTATAGTGACCACCACAAATTCCTCCATGTTCTTGTTCAAGGAGAGGAAGGACCTCTTATTTCATTACATAATAGAGTAGGGTACCTTCTACATTGGAATAATAAAGGGTGTTATATACAAAGACATTTTTAAAAGCTTGTTTGTGAATTCTAATCTTTTCATGAGAATCCATGTTCAAAGGATAAGTTTGATGTTTGAGAAATTGGATAATATATTTATACCATGGGCTCTGTCAAATAGTGATATCCTCAATATGACAAATAAGTGAATCTTGAAATTTGATACAAGATGGGGACTTTTCTATTTGAATAAGAAATTAGGAATCACTTAAAACTTGATGCAGATGAAATAAGGATGTCAAAAAATCAAGAGTCAGCAATAGAGTTCTAATCTCTTAGAATGGGATTAGTGGTAAAAGAGGCAAAATATTTGGTGAGGGTGGTGTCTATTTTATGATAAGTGATAATATTTTCACTTTTAGATTGATAATCACCATTAACCTGATAGTAGATTAGTTGGGAGTCACCCAAAGCATGTAGATATAGAATATATAAGTTAAGGGCTACAATAATGCTTAAGATTAATGCTTCATACTCTTACATGTTATTAGTGACATAAAAAATGAGTTAAAATTCCAAAGGGATTATTTTACCATGAGGACTACTTAGAATGCAACCTACCCCAAATCCTTGGAGACATTTGGCACCATCAAAGTGTCGGGTCCATGTGTTTTCATGAAAATTGACATTATATTTGAGAAGTTATTAGATAAATACTTTGGATTTAGTAGTATCAAGAATGACATAGGTATCTTCTTGGTTACTTGAATCTAAATTAGTAGTGAAGTTGTGAAAGTAATCTTTAAGAGAGATAGCTTGATTGAGACTTTTGATATTGAAAATGTTATCATCAGGGAGACTATCTTGAAGATGATTGGTAGTGGGTATAAGTACCACTAAAATTTGGTTGGTAATGACTTTCCATTTGAATTTTTTTTACATGATGATTCAAAGGTCAATTTCTATTAAGAAAACCATCCACTTGTTGATTCTATCTCCAAGTATAAAGACTTTGGCTAAGAAGTCACAAAGTGGGTTGAAATGAAATATGACATAGGTTATTTTATAAAGCAAGTAGTGATGAATATTTTTAGATGTAAAATATATAACAAGGAAATCACATTCAAATTTGGTATAATTTTTTTTTATAAAATTGATGAGGCATTGATTAATATAGTAAATAATATAATCTATTCTAGTATCATCTTGTTGGGCAAGCATTGCCCCAATTGATATAGGTGTATAATAAGTGTATACAATTAAAGGATGATCATTGGATGGTAGACAAAGGGTAGGTATATGGAGAAATGATTATTTCATGTTGTCAAATTCCTTTTGAAAAGGATTAATACATTCTAAAACATTACCTTTTTTAATAAGGGAATCAATAGAATAAATGAGATAAACCATTTCAAGGATGAATCATTAGATTGCTCAAAACTTTGTAAGGTAAGTAAAAATGTTTGTAATGAAGGAATAGGCATGCTAACTATAACATTGATTTTAGTGGGATTGACATCAATACCATGAAGAGAGATGAATAATCCTATTAATTTACCAAATGTAACACCAAAAACACATTTGGAGGGATTGAGTCTAACTTTATACTTGATGAGTTGATCAAAGATGATGGCTAGATTAAAATGATGGGTTTTGCAACTTTTATATTTGGAAATGAGATCATCCATATAGGTTTCCATAATATTATGGATAAGGTCATGAAAAATCTGTGTCATATCCTGTTTATAGGTAGCTCTGGCATTTTTAAGGTTGAAGGGCATTTTAACATAGTAATAGGTGCCCCATTCCATAGTGAACATTGTATTGTGTTGGTATTTGGGTGTGATATGAATTTGATTATATCTTAAAAAATAATCCATGAGGGAAAATATTTTTTATCCATTAGTGGAGTATATAATGGCATATATCTAAATTAATGGAAAGTTATCTTTGGGATAAGCGAGGTTGATATTATGAAAGTAAATGAAGATGTGAATAACCATGGTAAATTTTTTATGAATGGGAATGATATTTGAAACCCATTAAAAATAGTATATAGGTTTGATAAAATCGGCATCTAATAGTTTGATAAAGTTTTTATAGCATATGATGGAAACTTTGGGAGGAAATTTATACTATTTTTATCAAACAAGTTTGGCATTGGGATCTTTAATTGTGTTGTGTACCATAGGATTGATACCAGGCATGTCCCCATATGACCAAGCATAATTATCATGATATTTATTAAAGAATAGACTAAATTTATCATGCTCAATTGGCATGAATTCTCAAAAAATAGTTATAGGTCAAGGATATGAGGGTGTGACATATTATATTCTCATGGTTTCCTCAATAATCATAACATTTTCATCTTTAAAATGATATGGTTTATTAGGAAGAGAATAAATGGGATTGGTTTTAGGATCAATGTTGGAAATGAAGTTGTTAAAATGATTAGCCTTCTGCTTGAAATTCCCAAGTTTTTGATGTTTCCAAGGAAGTTGAGGTTCTTGGGCATATATCAATTCTAGGATGGATTCATCATTAAGTAATGTAGGTATAGGTCAATAATAGTCCACATATACTTTAAGATCAATGATTTTGTTAATATGGTGATCATATTCAAAATGCATCTAACATATAGATATAGCCTTAGCATCAAGAGTGATGTTGGGAGTAGGTGAAACTATGGAGGAAGGTTGATTAGATTCAATTGGTTTTAAAATAGGTGAATATTTGGAACCATTGATGGGTAGAGAATCTAGTAGAGTAACCAGTGTGATAGGAGGTATAGAAGGTGCTAAAAGTTTTAAAGTTATGACAGGTAATATTTGTTCAACCATCCAAAGAGTATTAATAAGTGAAGAATTAACTAGAGGCACATGACCTTTAGGTTCTAAATCAATATATGTGGAAATAATATCAACATCACAGTTATAAAATATATTTTAGATAAGGTTTTATAATAGTGTTGAACATTCAAGTCTCTTTATTGAGCTTGGGTCAAAATGTAGTTATCATCGTAGGTTAGAGATATAGTACATGTTTGTGTCTTGAAATGAAATTCTAAAGGTGAGATGCATAATCACTAAATTTATGTGGTGACATGGTTAAAGGGTTTTGAAATAAATTGGACAATCCATAATCATTACAAGTGAATTCATATTCTGTATAAGATGCTTCATGTGCATTATATGGAGGAGGAAAATTAGTGATCTCATCGATATGAGGTATGGTACAATCATGAGGTAACAAGGAAGGAGGAAGCCATTCTAAAATGTAAGTAGGTATCTTGGTATTATTTCATGTGTTTTAAAAATCATTTGGCTCTTCATCATTAGAATTAGTAAGAGTGACTTGTAAATATATATTCATATTGATGAATTTAGGTAAAGGTGCACTATTAATGTTTAGAATAGTGTGAATTAGATACTAAGATTTAGGATTAGGAAGTTGAATAATCCATGGATTAATATCAGACTCATGTTTATAACATTTGGAATTATGAATAAAATTGATACATTATATTTTAGAAGAGGCAATTGCCCTCATGCAATGAGTCTATGGGAGACCTAAGAGTATATTATAAGATAATTTTAAATCAAAAAACATAAGCTTGGTATGTATAGTTTTGGGTCTAATAGTAAGAATGATCTAAATAAAACCAAACACATTTTTATTGGTATTATTGATTTCACAACATGTTAAATGATTTTGCTTGAGATGATCTAGGTTCAAACTATTTCATTAAAAATTATTGATGCTTAGCTTAGTCAAGAGAATCATTTAAAGTTTGGGAGAAAAATTTAGAACCTTGTATTGGAGTGAAGGTGTTAAGGATGCATTGGAAATTTTAAACAAGTTGTCATCAATCATGTTGTTATCATCCTTGTGAGCCAAAGATTTCCATTGTTTGATAAAATCATGAGCTTATTTGGTAGGAGATTACTTAGCATTGATGAAATGACTAAGATAATTTTTGAGAAGATCATTATATTGTAATTCTTTAACTAAAATATTGACTAAATCTTTAATTTTCCATGTAGAATGTTGGGGATGTTGGTTATACCATTCTAATACATCACCAGTGAAGGTTTTAACTCAAACTTTAGTCATGGTGAAGGTATTAGTTTGGATCCACTCTTTATAAAGATTACCAAATGCCTTAAGAAAAGATGCATAGTCTTTAGTCCCATCATATTTACTAGTTAGAGATATATTACCAATATAAATAGAGATAATGAAATGGGCTCTAGTCTCATTTTAAATGTATTGAAGCATCTTATTATGCATGATAGGTTGGGTAATGATGTTTCCTATGGCATATTTAAGAGGCGAATGTATAAAATTTTGATTATTTTTGGGAAGAGAATGAGAGGCTAATTAGCCATGTTTATCAAATGATGTTTTAGTTGCATCATTTGTTAGGCATTAGGTGTTTGCATGATGTTAATTTGTGCAAAAATTTGAGTTTTATAATTTTGTAGGTTGGTGTTTCTAGGAGGATTGTCTAAATTGGTATTAGGGGGAGGGTTACAAGGTGACAAATTTCCTATGGGGTTATTTTTTAGGCTTGTATAAATTACCCTCATAGTATGGTAATATGTTTGAAGGTGGGAATTATCTTGATAAGTATAAGAGGATTTGATCCACCAATCTCATTTGTTGATGTGATTTTAATTATGTTGTAATAAAAATATGAGGGAGGAGAAGAGGTAATACAATAATGATGATCCTCATGGGTAGTGAAGGTAGGAAGAAAAGAACATCCCATATAGTGTCTAAATAGATTAAGGTTGTCCAAAAATATTATGATAAGGGTTTTCATGATGCTTGAAGAATGAATCAGAGATCAAGAAGTAATGAGAAAAAGTAGAGATAGAATCAACCACACATATAATAATATCAACAAATTTGTATAGAGTTAACTAGGTCAACATAGTTTGTGAAAAAGGTCTATAGAATAGGATGTAAAAGACATAGTCAAAATGGTTGACTATGTTCTTGTTAGCCAAAATTGGACCACATATGAAGATTTTTACTATATATCTTGATCAATATTCATCTACAACCATGGTTTGAGGATTAAGGTAAGGAATTACTCCCTTTAGGGTTTTGGTTCACTTGTCTTTTCTCAATGAGTACAACTATATAGAAAACCAATAAATGAATTGGTTTTGATAAATAGGACAATGAGATAAGTTCATAGTTTGTGACCTTTAAAGGTCTAACCTTAGTCATGATCTACTTAGTTCATTCAAGAAAAAGAATTAACAAGTTTGATCCAAGTATATGCCTTAAAAATGATCTAGCAACATGGGACATGTTAGAAGATTTTAAATTAAAGCCCTAAGAAGTAGTCATTTGGGTTCAAATCTTCAATAAAATATTGAAATTGAATGTAGGGCTACCAAGTGTTAAAGCTTCACTTGATTAGATTAAATATCAATGGCATGTAGATAATCTCATGAATTTAGTAGGTCAAAATAGCCTGGATTAATATCGATGATGCATATTATTGCATACAAATCCCAATCAAAGATCTACATTCAAGGCTAGAGTCAATAAAGATAGATCAATGACACACATTAAATAATGCATCAAAGATATAATGTTGAGAAAAATGTCAAAAGGTTAGTAGATCATGAGATTGAACACATTGATGATAAGTGTCTTGATCATGGTGAACCCCAATAAAATTGAAGGATGACATGTAATCATGCAAAATGAAGATCAACGATGTGCATTTGATCTAGTAGATCAAATATATAAAACATGTATTCAACCATGTAGATGGATATTGATGGTGTGGATCAAGGTCAATAAGTCAATGAGCCTAGATTAAGGTATAAGTTCAATCATGATTTACTTGGTTCATTAGAGCAAAGGAATTTATAAGTTCTAGCCAAATATATGCCTTAAAAATGATCTAACAGTGTAAGATGTGTTAGAGGACATCAACTTAAAGCCTTAAAAAGTAGCCATTTAGGTTCAAATATTTAGTAAGATCCTAAAATTAAAAGTAAGGCTACCGAGTATCAAAGCTTCACTTAATCATATTAAAGATCAATGGCACGTGGGTAATCTAATGAAGTTAGTAGGTCAAAATATCTTAGATCAAGATCAATGGTGCATATTCTTGTGTATAAATCCCAATTGATGATCAAAATTCAAGGTTGGAGTAAATAAAGATAGATCTATGGTGTGTCTTAATCATGCATCAAAGATATAATGGTGAGCACAAGGTCAAAAGGTTAGTAGATCTTGAGATTAAACATATTGATGACAAGTGTCTTGATCATGGTGAACCCTAAGCAAATTGACATACTACATTCAATCATGCAAAAATAAGATCAATGGCATGCATTTTATTTATAAAATGGAAGATTTATGACATGTTTTCAACCATGTGGATGGAGATTGACAGTGTGGATCAAGGTCAAGAAGTCAATGAGCCTAGATTGTAAATGAGTCCATCACATGGAATAATCATCTCAACTAGATAAAGACTCATAGAAAGGTCACAAAAGACATACAAAGATTTCAAGTGTCATAATCCTATAAATAAAGATCTAATGGTGTGTATAAATCCAAGTGTCACAATCTTAAGTGCAGATTAAAGATCAATAACCAACATTGAAATTCAAGGATAGGAAACTCTTGAGGGGATGAATGAATCAAATTAAATCAAATATCTAGGGGGGTGAGATGTGGAAACATGTCCAAAATGATAACAATCATATTTAAAAATATATGATAAATAGTGTGGTAGGGAGATGCCACATAGGCACACACGTCAAATAAAAAATTTGTTGGACCCATTGGTTACCAAAGCAAAGACTTCAAACTCATTGTTGCCATTAAAGCTTATTTAAGATTGCTGGTTTGAATATTTAGAGTGTACAAGCCATGTTGTTTAAGGTTGCAATGTTGTTTTTCTACTAAACTCACATGTATAATGAGTTCATGGATTCCATAATACTTTATACTATATAACCATGGTTTCTTGATGATTCAAATGACATGGATACATCAAGGAGTGAGGTGTCCATGGAAAACTAATAAGGGAATTAGTTTTCCTTTCCATGAAAACCTATATTAATTTCCAAAAAGGAATTATATAGTCAATAGTATAATAGTGGATCATGGTAAGAGGATGATCATATAATTAATATCAAGATCATTTTTTCAAAAGATGGCTAGGCTTAGTTTTGATCATCCTCTCATAAGTGATCAGTCACCTACAATAATCCTAAAGGAAAATAATCACTTGGTATAATTACCATTATCATATCTTTTTCACTAGCTAGTAGGTGGGTAATTTGTACCCAATTTTTTGGGAGGATATATTTGAATGAATATACATGGCAATCGTAACATAGATGGGCCAAGGTGATGGATCCAATAGATTGATCAATCAGGGATCCAACTCAACACCTAATGTGTAATCTTCACCATGGCATAAATATGCTCCTATGTGCTATAAAGCCTAGCTTGATCTAGTAAATAAAAAAGATTTTCATTTGACAAGGTGAAGACCTACCAAAAATTTGTAGGAAAGACCTCTTGAAGAAATAAAGATAATTTTTACCTATATCTTGCCTCTGAATTATGTTTAGCAAAACTTGTGCATGATGTCATTATGAATGAGTTACTTTCATGTCCATTGTCCTTCATTCTTGCCTCATTTTAGGTGTTTTCAATTTATTTTCAGGTCTAAACTTGTGTTATTTCTACCATTAATGGATGTTTTGTGTGAATCTTAGAATTCTTCCTTGCTCATTCATTGATTGGTGAGCTTATTTTTTGAAATACTTATGCAAATTAGCTAGATTGTTATATTGTGTGAGATGGAATTATCTTATGCTAAATCAATGTTTATTTCATGCTTATGTGAGTATCAATCAAATTTGGTGCATGACCCATTTAGCTCTCTTAGTTACCCTATATCCCATCCCTATCCATTTTCTAGGTAGAACCATTAGTTTAGGTGATCCATCAAGAGGAAGCCAACCTTATCTAGAGGTTCAACCCCATAAAATGATACCCATGGCTTGGGGTTGTTCCCATTTTGTGGCTTAGTTTGAGGGTGTTGACCATTTTTACCACAAGCCAAAATGGGTCAACCACCTATAGTCAAAATATTGTATAGGGGATTTTTATAATGTCATGGTGTATGTTGTATCTCTTTTGATGTCATTTCATATGACATTATACCTTTTGTCATAGTCTATCTTTGTCCTTATGTCATTTGGTGTCTTAAGGGTCATTTTAGGGTCATATATGTAAGTGGTAGGTATTCATGGTAATCAATGCAAACTAGGATCATGGAAAGGGTCTGTATATGGCCTCAAAGAGTTTATTCAGATTTTTAAAAGTTTAGGAACAAGCTTTGTGAAGCTAGCCCATCAACAAGATGTCACAAAGAACTAGAATAGAATAAATTGTGCAATTTATAAATATGCTCAAAAGGCCTTTCATGACCATTATAACATGCATGATCAATTTTCTTAGTGATAAGATCATTCTATGCAAGTTTCATATCTCAATGAGTCTTCTATCTCAATATCTAAGCCTTCCAATTTTAGTTTTCTGAGTCTAAAGGGCTAGGCCATCCTGCACATCACATAAGAATGAAAAAACTAGATCTTTTGTGTATTTTTTATCTTAAATTAAGAAATATAATTAGCTAAAACATTATAGAACCATGTATTTTTTCATGCCAAGTTCATCCAAACATCAAAAAAAGCTCGATCAAAACAAACCATTTTGACAATAAATTTAACAAGAGTTCATACATAAAATTTGAGCTTGTGAAGTATCTATTAGATTTCAAATAATGGGTTTGAGTAGAACTAATGGTCCACATTGCATCATACATCTTGATCCAATGGTGCGAGATGAGTTAAAAGGTCAAGGAGCTTGAGAGGATACCACATGGAATACATGATAAAGATAAGTATAACAAAAATATCCTAAAACCAACATGTGAATACCATGTGGCACAAGCACTAAATCTGACAGTATACTAGAAATATCCTAAAACCAATGCATAACTACCACGTGGCACAAGCATTAAAGCTGACTATCTGATAACGGGATCCTAAAACCAATATGCAATTAAAATGTGGCATAAGGTTGGATAGAGTTTACAAGTCAAGGGAAATATTAATGATTCATGATCATTTATATCAATTACTATCAATGTTGAAAGATGGGTAAATATGTTAATAGATTGAGTTAGATATTGATGACCAATTAAATTAAAGGTCAAGAAGCTAAGGGAATTCATGGAGATTAAACACATGACCAAAGTTGAACTAGGGAAAGTTTTTAGGGATCATTGATTCACCATTATAGCTTGATTAAATGATATGAAGTGGACATAATAATGTATCCAAGGTGATTAATAACATAAAGGGATTCCATTAAGGCTAAATTCAGACCTCTCATTCATAGATGTGTGGCATGCAGGGTTTTTTCTATAACTAAGTTTGCCATTATAAAAGGGAATTATCTATATGGTGAATTATCAGCTCTCATATAAATATAATGGGTATAATTAGATATATTTAGATCCAAAAAAGGGACTATGCAATCTATAAGTATGCATCAATATAAAGATGATAGGAAAACCAATAGTCTAAGATTTGGTTTTCCATCTATAGTGAACCTATGAACATGGGGACAGGTTCAAGCATGATCCAATTAGAATAAGAGAGATATTTTTTAAGGATTCCATGAAGGAATATAAGTAGACCATAATGTTTTCATCCCAAAGACCAAACTACATGAAAGAGACCCTTCTTTCCACTTTTGCATGCCACGACAAACTGGTTAAGAGAAGTTAGCACCAAGATAAATTTCTAATTGATGGATTTGATTTTTGTAACTACATTGATGCTAGAACTTAGCTCAAAACCAATTTATCCCATCATTTTAATCATATGTAGCTTGAGTAATGGAATAATGAACTATTACAACTACTTGAGATGACCTAGATTAATCATGATGTTCTAAAGAAGCATACTGACAAAAGTAATTGTAACTATAGTCAAATGAGGTTAAACTCATTTTATTCCCCTTGGGACTTCTCTTTTCTCACTACTCTCTCTCAAATTCTATAAGAATCTACCATTTTGGCATTTTTAGGAGACCACACCATGTATGGTGAATCCTTGCTTAACTGACATCATATTTTGCCTTTGAACATTAATGCAAGTCTGTTTTTAAGTTTTAAACAATTTTCTAAGTTTACAAGTGATGTATGGTGATGAGAAGTGATAATTATCTATCCTTCCTTCCCTTATCCTTTTATTTTTGATCAAGAGTTCCTAGTCTAATAGGTCATATAGAGTCTAGTCTAGTGTGTAAAACATTATTAAGTGTACAATTGTCATTGAAGTGTGAAATTTTCCCTTCGGTTCATTTACCTTGTGTTTATATTTACATCTCACATCTATATCGAAATTCTCATGTTAGAACCCATTAAGACTTAGAGATAGTTCATATGCCTTATTTCATCATGGCATAATTATGATGGTCATGTAGAAGAAATTTTGGTAGATCACCTCCTTTAGTGTAGGTTTAATTTATGCATTCTCCAACTATTTTCCCCATAAGTAAGTAGTGTTTTTAGTGATAAGTATTGCACAATATATTCAAGGAGCTATCCCTTAAATCTAAAGGTTCATTTCCAATATAGGTACACCTAAATACATAAAGATGTTCTCATGTTTCCAAAATATGGAAGAGGCTTGAACACCTTCTTCTAGGGTATGATATTTGGTGACAATAGTTATGGCACACTTGATGGGACACATTGTCTTCAAGACAACTTATTAAGGTGAATGTTGGTCTTGACAACATCAGATGTAAATTGGTGTACTACTCAACATTTAATGACTCCTTCATGGTAAATATAGTTCAAGTCCATTTTTTTGTTATAAACATGCCCTCATAATTCATGATTCTCACTAATTAATCATCTACTATAACAATAAATCCCATCAACTCACCCATTCAGCTTGAAATCCCTTTTGTAATTCAATATCCACAGCTTAATTTGCCCTTTGAAGAACAAGTATATTTTACTAAAGAGGAAGAGGTTGAAGAGGCTAAAAAAGTTAAATATATTTAAGAGGACATGGATAGACCTCATGCTTTCCCTTCCTTCAATATTGATATTCTAATTCAACTTCATGCATATGGTATCATTCCTTTTAATGCTACAAAAAGTGTGCACACATTCAACGGTGAGAGTCATGTCACACCTAGTGAGAAAATTAGAGATGTTTCTAAATTTTTTAGTTTCCATAATATTTTTTGAGAAAAAATTTCCATTAGACTCCTTGCCATTTCCCTTAAATGGAAGGTTCTTGATTGGTATAATAACATGGGATGAGTTTGGAGTGTTGTTGACTTCCAGATTTGGAAATGAAAGTGACCATGCTTCTCTTATACATCAGCCCAACATGATAAAAAAGGGATCCAAAGAAATAATACATGACTTCAACAAAAGGTTTCATAAGACTTGGAATAGTTTTCCTCCTCATATGGGACCGCCTACAATCTTTATGTTCCCTACTTAATTGAAATCCATTGAGATTGAAATTGTTGTCATGCTTCAATCTAAGGGAGATTTTGCTCTTATCAAAGCATATGATCTTGATATCAAAGCTGAAAATAATCTCATCAAATTTGAAAGATTAAATCCTAAGATATTTTTTCTTCCTTTGTATCATACTTCGACAAATACTCTATATGTATCCCAAGTTCCCAATGTCAATAGCAAAACCAAGGTTGCTCCTAGGTAGGCAGAAGATGATGCTTATTAGAAAGCAAAGTTCCTAGGCTTAGAGGCTCAGAATAGGAAAGATAATATGTAACAAGGTGCCTATCATAATATTTACCACTATAATTAATAATATGTAATAGTAAAATGCCAATGGTAGCCTAATAACAATAGGCCTACAAATGTATACAGTCCTAACTCTACCACTAATGTAAGAGAGATGGTACCAGTTCATAGCAATTTGGTGTAAGGAGAAGATTGGTAGCAAGACCAATTCATGGATGCAAAATAGAATGGAGAGCAAGATTTGATGTCCCAAGGAGTAGTTATTCCCCTCCTATAAAATGAAGATGAGGTGATGATGCAAGTTAATGAGGCTTGGTAACCTCAAGGAGAGATATTCACCAATTTTCTAGTTGAAGACACTTTTGTGCTAAATCAAGGAGCCTATATCATATAAAATACAAGGGATACAAATAAGGCTCTAGGAGGGAGCAGTAACATGCCCATAGTCTCATCTAATCCTCTTACAAGGCAATAAGATATAGCTACAAGTGTGACAGTCCCAAAAACTTATGCATCTCCATCAAGTTAAAATATGGTAAGGTCTGATACTATTCCTCAAGTTCCAAGTAATTATCTACCTACAAGAGCCCAAGAGAAATTAGTTATGGATTATTTAAACATTTTAGATTCTTTAAATAATCTAAAATATCCATTTCTCTTTGGGATGTTCTTCATATGCCTAGTCAAAAATAACTCCTACAAAAGTAGTTATTTTCTATCCCTACTAGTGTCTCACCCTCAAATCAAAGTCATGGTCATATTTCCCTTGAGAATTCTCCTAGTACCATTATTGAACCATAAACTAGGGCTAAGAAACCTCCACCACTTTACCTCACCCTCATTATAGGTGACAAGTGTATACACATAATATTTTCAAGTTTTATCAAATATTGGTGCTTTATATCTTGCAAGAACCCATCAAGACTCAATCTCTTTGAGTGCATGCCCTAAGGGATGCACTAGGAAATGGGTGGGTAGACCTTTGGTATTTCACAAGATTTTTGTCCCTTATTTCCACATTATTACCAATCTAACCAGCTCTTAAAATTGTTCCCTAAGTTATTACTCCTCCCTTGCACACTCTTCCAATCTTTTTCCTCTTTCCATCCTCCTTTTTTTACCTTAATTACCTTTTATAATATAGGTTTTAATAGATCAAACAATGTTGATCCTATATAGTCTAGGGGTGTTTTTCACTTTTTGGGTTTGTTAGCCTTTCAATCAACCTAGCTCAGACCTAATGAATTGTTCCCAAAAACATACAAGGTCGACTGGGTTAACCCTATATAACTGACATTTTAAGGATGATTTAGTGAAATATATACCCATTAATATAAGATAATTTCATTATTATTTTAATATTTAATCAAGAGTTACTATTTTCTCACACTTCTTCACAATCTACTCTTCCACCATTCTACTGGAGGAGTCTTAGCTTAGGGTTTCTACTTGGAGAATCTGGTCTTATGGATATGTCTTGGATGCTTTGGCATTTTTTAGTGATCCTTACAAACCAAATCTCTTGTGAATCCCCTTTGTCCAAGGGATAGATTGAGTCTTGATGGGTTCACATTCATGTAAGTATATTATAACTTAATTCTCCTCTTTTTAGTAGATAAAAGTAGCATAAGTGTTGGCTCAAATAGTATTACTCTTTATGTTCCATGTATTAATTTCTTGCTCATACTTAGCTTAATTGAGATTATCTTATACATGATTTGATTTATTTACTAATCCCTTTGTTGTGCCACAATATTTAGTGTGCAATAGAATAGATTTACTTTATTGTTATTAGAATAGAGTGAATATTAAACCTTATGACTCTTTTAGGGTTGTTGTGTGATTGTGTTAGACTGTAGGCTTTGGAATCCTACCTCACATGGTGTATTATGATATGTGATCCCCTAATAGGGTATAAGGGATCCCCCATATTGGTCAGGATCCCACTTAATAAATGTATTCCCAATCAGAAGTGTAGGTATGCTCTATCTTATCTGATCTAGGATTGATTTATAGACACGATGCATTTTTTATTGCATACATTCTAGTGAGCTTGAAGTGAAAATAACCCTTGAAGGATTTATTTCACTTTATTTAATTATTTTTATCATTATTTTTATCATATATCTATCATGTTGGATGACTCTATTGGCTTAGTTCTAATCTCTATGTGCAAGTTTTCTAGAATAGGTGACTAGATCAACTCAAATGACCCAATATAGGTTTACAGACTTCCAAACTTCTAGTTCAGACTAATAGGTTGACCTAGTCAACTTTGTACACTTTTAAGCATCTAAATTTAGCTACTAGGTTTACCCAGTTGTAGCAAGTACTCAATAATAGGATTCTATAAATCTTGATTGACCTAGTTGACCCAGTTAGTAGAGTTTTCAAGCATATTCCAAGGTTCTTCACTAGTAATATTCATTCTCAACATCTCTAATCTACCAAGGTTCCTTTATATCTCTCTATCTCTTTCTTTTCTATCTTTCCTTTCATAATTTTTAGTCTTCAAAACTACCCCTACAAAGTCAACTAAATTGACCTTTTTGACCAAATTTTGTGTTCTATGTGCTATCTAAATAATTGGGTCAGCCAGGCATTTTTAGACCTTCCTTTCATAGTATAGGTTCAACCTTGTCAACCCTATTATATATTTTGTGCATATAGTGTCAACACTATACCTTATTTTAAGTTGGAATTAACCTCTATATGCTAGTAATTATTTTGTACCTTTTTTTTTGTTGCTTGCTTGCTTATAATCATTCACATAGTCTAATTAGTGGATTTTTAATTAACCATTTAGTTTCACTATTTATATTTTATGCACACACATCCAAATCACATAATATAAAAAAGAATTTTAACATTTATCTACCCAAGGCCAACCTACTTGGATTTCATCACCAAGGGGGAAGCCAACTTGATACTTTGGTCAAGTATAAAGCATGGTTAATGGTATATTATAGCTAAACACCCAACACCCTTATCACTGTGGTGTGTGAAGTGAGGGGGTAGGCCCCAATACCAAGCCTGTATGATTGTCATTATAGTCCCTTTTAGCCAAAACTTCCTGAAACCATCTTTTGATTGTTATCTAATTCCTTACTTTAAAACCAACTTCCCATCACATTTAAAATCATATTCTAAATAAATATAATAAACTTTTTAGGTTTAACAATTAGTTAGATCTTTACTTTTCAAGTTGATTGCTTGCTCTTTACTCAATTGTGTGTGCAAAAACTTGCATTATCCAGCATTAGTGTAAGGTTTTTATATTGTGTGCTTTAATTCAATTAGCCAACATTGATTCAATTGACTATTTATTTCCCGTCAATTCTTACTTTCCTAGATTAACTACAAAAATTGTCATATTTTAGTTCATAACTTGTTATCAACCTTCTCATTTTCTATGTCTATTATACTAGGTTTACCAAATCGACCCTGTACCTTTTTCCATCTTTTTTGCACTATACTAGATTAACGCAGTCAACCCTATACTATTTACAAACCTTGTTCATTTTTTTCCTCTCTTCACTATACTGGATCAACCTAGTTGACCCTATATAGTTTACATGCCTTATTTCTTATGCTAGGTTGACCCAGTCGACCTTGTACTATTTTCTTCTTTCCCTATTCAACAATATAATTACCTATTTATATAATTCCATTATATTCATCTCTCTTTAATTATAATGAAATATCCTATCAATATCTTCTTAGGATATCTTGAATTCATTTAGATATTATATGGGATGCTCATTTCTTCCTCTCTTTTCCTCCCAAAAGCACCATCACTCTTTGGGAACCTCTTCTCCTCCATCTATGAACTATAACATGGTGCAAATAACACCTCAAGATGAAGTTGATGGATCTAATCAATTATTTACTTACCAAGATACTTCTCATCTTCAAAATCTTCAAACTAATGTGGGATCAATTGATATAAGTTTATTCAATAACCCCACTAATAACCCATCTTCTACCAATCCTCCCCTAACACCAATTTGGGGAGTGTTCCTACCAACACGAATCCACATATCGATACAACCTAAATTTTAGCCCAAGTTATCCAACAAATGAACATAATGAAAAATTCTAACACTAATTAAATGATGTAGTTTCAACCACATTTAATCAATGCGGCTAATCAACCTCCAACTATGCATCCTCAAGCTAATCTCTATATCATTCCTCCACTTCTTAGGGATGACTTAGGTAATGTTATTCCTCAACCCATAGTGAATTAAAAAATACTTTAAACCATTCAAAATGAACCTTTATCCCCCTTTATTATATCCATTTATATTGGTAACATATCTCTAACTATAAAATATAATGGGAATAAAGACCATACATCATTTCTCAAAGTCTTTGACAACCTTTACAAAGAGTGGATCCAAACTAATACCTTTTCCATAACTAAACTCTTAGTCAAAAGTTTTACTGGTGATGTATTATAATGGTATAATCAAATTCCCAAACACTCTATTTGGAAATTTGAATATTTGGTTAATCCTTTGGTTAATAAGTTTCAACACAGTGATCTTCCTAAAAATTATCTTAGCCACTTCATCAATGCTAAACAATCTCCTACTAAATCAGCTCATGATTTTATCAAAAGGTGGAAATCATTGGCTCATAAATCTGATCATAACATGAATAATGATAACTTACTCAAACTCTTTATCATAACTTTGACTCCTGCTCTTCAATATAAGGTTCAAACCTTTTATCCCCAAACACATAATTAAACTCTTGATCAAGTTAAACATCAAGAATTTCTCATGAAGCAATTCAAACCTAATCCAAAACTTCTTAAAGGATGTTTTTTAAACATCTAATGCTATCACTAGTAATACTCTGTAAACCAAACAAGGAGTTATCAAAATTGATGTTACTTCACCTTTTCATACACCACTTTCAGTTCAGTAAATGAAACAATTTTTCCCACCCTCAAAACCTTTCATCTATTCCAGTTATCCTCCTAAGTGGTATGACCCCAATCTATTTTTTTGGTTCCATGATGATATTGGGCATTCTCATGAATCTTGTAGAAGGATCACTAAACTTGTTGTCTCTTATATACTTTGTGATTCATTTAACCATGAAGCTATGATCAATCTTTGTCATCAAGAATACATCGCTAATTTACAAAAATGACAAACTTCTAAAGATTTTACCTCTAACAATCAAAAATCCTCTTTAAATAATCAATCAACTTCTAAGGATGCCTGTGCCATTGATGTTGATTATGGCCAGTATTTTAACAATTCTCAATATGTCAACACTGATAAGGTTAATTATCATTATAAACTAGATCACAAAGATCATGTTACCAAACCTAAAAATCCATCTTTGGATGAACAACTTCTTAAAGATACTACCACCACAAATCCTAATTTGGAAGCATGGAAGAACAACTTCCTTCTTCTAACCCTCTAACCACATCTATTCCTCCAAAGTAGAATTTATCTCTTAAACCTCATGTTGGTTCTTTTAAGTCTCATTGTAACTTTCTTGAAGAAATTAACTCTATGCCTTGTGATATTTCACTTCTGGATTTGGTTCATACTTCAACCTATCATCATAAATTCTTTATGAAATAACTTCAATAAATTGAATATCCTTCTTCCATAGATGAAGAACCACCTTCCATCGAATCTCAACCTAACAATGTAAATACCATTGAAATTGTGTCCTTCTTCCAATCCCTCCATTGAATTCTTTGAATAGGACATGGTCAATGATGAAATTCTCTTTCATTTCAATGATCTACCAGTATTTATCAAAATAAACATTAATAACACTCTTATTCAAAAAGTTCTAGTTGATAAGGCTCTAGTATTAATGTGACATCTTTATGGTTTATATAACAACTTGATTATAACAAGGATCATCTCAATCAAAATCATCTTACTTGTCATGGTTTTAATAAGATTAATCAAAATCTACTTGGTTGTATTTAGATTCCATTAACCATTGGACCTAAAATAGTTCAAACCAAGATTATGGTCCTTATTCTTTCTTTATCTTATAACATACTCTTTGGTCATCCATGAAATCATCAAATGATGGCCATTGCTTCTTCTGGTAGTCAGTGTATTAAATTATTACCTAATGGAAAATGATATAAGAATGAAATTGATCCCAACCCATGGAGCATTCAACTTCCCAATCCTAAATCAAAATATTGTATTCCTACCATTCCTAAAATTAATAGTCCTCCTTTACTTGAGTTCATCAACATGAATCCTGATCCATAAGTTATTCTTGAATATTCTAATTATGAGGAGCCCAATTATTTAAAACATACTTACAATACCACCAAGCTACCTCCCTACATTTCACAATGGCTTCCTCCTTCTCTCTTACCAAAAAACTGTACTATTCCTCTCATGGATGAGATTACTAATTTTCCCTCTCCATGCAATGCTCAAGATTATTATTTACCCAAATATGAATTTAATTGTAATGATTTTGGATTTGTTAAATTATTTAAATATCCTCTCATCATGTCTCCTCATACATTTAGTAATATTAATATTTCATCCTCTGAAACTCCCCCTAATTCTCAAGCATGTATAATTTCTCCAACATATTGCAATAACTATATCATGGCCCAAGCTCAATCTAGAGACTTGTATGTCTATAATTATCAAAAAAACTTAGCCAAAATTCATGATTTTAATCAAGATGTTCATACCATTTTTATGGATCATACCTTATATCCTAAGGGTCATGTACCTCTTGCCAATATTCCTCTTATCAATATTCCTTGGGTGGTAGAGTAAATAATGCCTTCCAAATCTCTATAAGTTCCTACACATCATTTACCACCTTTGGATCCAATAATTATTTCTAATCCTTCTTCCATCATTAAATCCACCAACACACCAATCTCTTCTACTCCATCTACTTCTTCTAGTCTCAAAATTACACTTGATTCTAAGGTAACCAATGTTTGCTAGGTACATTTTTAGCATGATCACCATGGTAATAATATCTTAAATCTTGAAGTAGATGTTGAGTATTATGTTCCTCTTCATACCTTGCCTAGTGATGAATCTATTCTTGAGTTACTTTATGCCCAAGAACCTCAACTTACTCATCAGTATCATAAACTTGGAAATTTTAAAACTGAAACTCCTTGCTTCAACAACTTTGTTATTAGTGTTGATCTTAAAACAAATCCAATTTTTTCCTTACCTAATTCACCTTACCACTTTCAAGATGGTAATTCCATGCTTATCAAAGAAACCACTCACATTGAATATGGTACTCCATCTTATCCTTGACCTGTCACAGTTTCTTGAGAACTTTCACCTTTTGAACATGATAATTTTACCTTATTCTTTAATAAGTATTGTGAGGCTTTCATTTGGTCCTATGAGGAAACGCCAGACCTATGCATAAAAAATAAATAAAATTTCCACCTAAAGTTTCCACTTTATGTCATAAGGAAATCATCAAATTACTTGATGCTAACTTTATTAAACTAGTGGATTATTATGAATGGGTTTCTAACATTATCCCCATTCAGAAGAAAGTCACTATGGTCATTCACATTTGCATTGATTTCCATAATCTTAATCTTGCTTATCCCAAAGATAAATTCCATTTACCTTAAATAGATGCCATAATTAATTCCATGGTTGGTTATAAAATTATATCTCTTATAGATGGATTTTTAGGATAAAATAAGATTCATATTAAACCTAAGGACCAACATAAAACTACTTCCACCATGGAATGGGGCATCTATTGCTATGTCAAAATGTACTTCAGCCTTAAAATTGTTGGATCCACTTATCAATGAGAAATGACTCACATCTTTCATGATCTCATCCATAAAATTGTTGAAACTTATGTGGATGATCTCATTGATAAATCTAAACATCATAAAAATAATCTTTCTTATTTTGTTATCATCTTTGACCATCTCCTTAAATATAAAGTTAGACTTAATCCTTACAAATGTGTCTTTAAAGTCACATTTGTAAATTAATAGGATTCTTAATCTCTCTCCATGGCATTGATGTTGACCCTTCCAAAATTAGTACTATCATCAACATTCCTATTCCTCATTCTAATCTTAAAATACATACTTATTTAGGAAAACTTGGGGAAATTAGATGATTTGTTCCCAAAATGGCATATCGAATTCACTCCATTAATTCACTTATCAAGAAAAGTACTGATTTAGAATGGATAGTCCATGTCAAAAAGGCTTTGATAATATAAAAGAGTCTTTGATTCATCCACCCACACTTCATCCTCCTTCTAACGATAAAACCTTGATTATTTATACTTTTTCCACACCTATTTTAGTTAGGGTAATGCTTGCCCAATAAGATGATACTAGAAGAGAGTATGTTATCTACTACATTAGTCAAGGCCTTATCGATTATGAGATACATTATACCAAAATTAAGTGTGATTACCTTGCCATCTAATTCATAGTTAAAAAGCTTCATCATTAATGGTTTATCGGATTACTTACGTCATTGTTCATTCTGACCCCCTTCACCATTTATTCTCCAAATCCTTTCTTATTTAAGATAGAATTGGCAAATGGATGGTCCTAATTATGGAATTTGATCTCTTCATCATCACTTAAAAAGATATTAAAGGGCAAGTCATAGCTGATTAACTTACCATAACTCCCATTCTAGCCACTTCTTCTCTTCAAGATGATCTTCTAGATGACAATATCCTTTATATGGAAGGTCTTAATCAAGATGTCTCTCTCAAAATTACTTTCATAACTTTACCACTAATCTTTAAGCCAATCAATTTGATAAATCTTCCACTCCCTTTGGTACTACTAAATGAAAATTAGTTATTGAGGAGCTTCCTAAAATTAATATTGACTTACATGAGGATACTTAGACCCTTTAATTTGATGGTGCTAAATGCCTTAAATAAGTTGGGGAAGGTTTCAATGTCATGAGCCCTCTTGGAAAGATCATTACTTTATATTTTTGCTTCAACTTTGATGTCACCAATAATATGGCCAAGTACAAAGCTCTTATCTTAGGCATGAGAGATGATCTTGATTTAGACATTTAATACCTTCATTCTTTAAGTGATTATCAACTTATTTCCATCAATTTAGTGGTGATTATCAATGTAAAAGTAATAAATTCATCACCTATCATCAAATTTCAACCACTCTTGCTAAGTATTTTATCTCTTTCACTATTGTGCCTATTCTAGAGATCAAAACTCCATTGTTGATTCTCTTGCCTTATTAGCATCTCTCTTTTATCATCATCAAATTCTTTCTGATCTTTCATTTATTATACAAATAAGAAAATCCCTATCTTCAACTCAACCACAAAATTCATTTATTTACCATATCAAATTTATTACCATTATAAAAATCCCTTGGTATCAAGACATCAATCAATTCTTAGAACATCAAACTTATCCTCCTAATTTAGACTTTCATGAAAATACATGCATTCATAAACAAGCTTTCAAATATGTATTTAAACACAACATATTTTATTATTGTAATGTCTAAGGTACCTTTATCCATTGTTTTGTGCAAGACGAGGCCCCTCCTTTTATTAAACAAGCACATGGGGGCATTTACAATGGTCACTATAGTAGACATGCTATAACACACAAATGCCTACATATGGGTTACTTTTGGCCTACTCTTGAAAATAATTCAATTTAATATGCTAAAAAGTGTAATACATTCACCTGCATATGAACTTAAAACTATCAAATCTCCTTGGCTATTTTCCATTTGGGGATTTGATATCATTTGTAAACTTCCTTGCTGCCACAACAGGCATGTCATTATCATTATTGCTACGAACTATTTTACCAAGTGGGTATAATTGATGCCCCTTATTAAAATAAAATTTCCTACCATTTAAAAATTTATTCTTAACCAAATCATTTTCCAATTTTGAGTTCCCCATACCATCATTTTAGATAATGGAGGTAACTTAAAAAATAAACTTTTTAAATATCTTTGTGCTAAATTCAAGATCAATCAAAAAATTTCCACACCTTATCATAAATAATACAATGGAAAAAATGATGCCACTAATAAAATTATAAAAAAAAATTATACAAAATATAATCCATGAAACTTGCATGGATTGGCATCTTCATCTTTACCCTATAGTTTGGGCATATCAGACTAGCATACACACTGCCACTAGGGAAACTCCATTCTTGCTAGTCTATGGTTCTAATTTAGTTCTTCCATTAGAATTTGAGTTTCCCTCTATTCATATATATCTTTATGTTATTATTCCCAATTAATAATTGCATTAATATCATCTTCATGCCCTTGATCTACTTGATGAACGTCATATTTCTTCCTTACAACATAACCACCAATACAAGGCTCGCATTACCATACAACATAATAAACATGTTAAAATTCACACTTTTAATGTTGGTGATATTATCCTTAAATTAGACTACACTCATGATAAATAAGGTGAATATTCCCAGAAATGGTGGGGACCATATTTAGTTAAAGACATTCTTGGTCCAAGCACCTACCACCTTTAAACCAATGAAGGCCATGTTTTCAAAGAACTCACCAATGCTCATTTCCTTAAAAATTACTTTGCATAATCACCTTATTCTTGTAATTATTTCTATCTACATCTATCTAATAGTTTTTAAAGGTTACTTAAGCATGAGTCTATCCCTCTAAAGCAAGTTTCCTCTTTTTCACAAACCTTTAGTCCTCCCTTTTGGTCTTTCGGTTTCTTGATGTACCATAGTCGTCTTTTTTCTTCTTACAATTTTATTTTGGCACCCCTTGGGTTTTCATTTTGTGATTTTCTTCATAAGACTACATACATGACTTGACATTCCTCACAAAACCACCATCTTTTACTTGTTTTTCTTACACTTTATTTATTTCCAATTTTGTTTTGGCATCCCTTGTGTTTTTCTTTTGTGAGTTGTTTTGTAAGACCATAGATAAGACATGGCATCCCTCACAAAATTACCATCTTTTACTTCTTTTTTTCCTTACTTTATCTTTTATTTTATTTATTTCCACCCCTTGGATATCTCTTTCATGAAGTTATAGTGTAACACCATAGATAAGACCTAACCCTCCTCATAAAATTACCATCTTTTCATATTTTCACATCCTTGTTCTCAAACTTTAGATTTTGCTTCTTTTGATAGATGGAATTTATTCAAAAAATCTATGTTAGCATTCTTTCCTCCATTTCTCTCATTCTTATGATAAGGAATCACTTTTTACTCTCATTATATCCCTTTTTGCCCTTTGCCACATTTTTTTAAAATTTGAAGTAATTCAAATTTGTTCCATGTGTCATTCCTCTTGATTTACCCTTCCTTTCATCTCCACATTGGAAAAAAAAGGTTAAATTCAACATAGAACTTTTATTCTACCTATATTTATGAGACTCTTAGACGCCATACTCTTTAACATTTCTGTCTCTTAACAACCTTGTCCCAAGTATTCAAATGAAAGTCATCTTTAGCACCTATGTTTAGTTTTCCAAATATATATGGCAGAGGAATAGAAAATTCCATGAATAAATTTAAATTCCAAATCATTTGAATCAAAAGGCAATGATATCTAAAATGCAACATACAAATATTAAAAGTTAAAATGACACCAAAAGATATGACTGTAAGTACATCTCCTATATCTAATCAAAGCTCAAAATCCATAGTCAACCTCAAATAGAGCTGAGGTCCTTTAGGGTATCGTAGACTAGTATATTGGTATAGGGGAATTCAAAAACTTTATAGTAATACCTAATTTCTCATGCAAGTACCCAATATTCACGATAGATTGATGGCTCTGTAAGGGGTCCTGAGGAATGGGGAACACATTCTGGGAAGGTACGTCAATTTTAATTTTCATGTATATAGCCTTCATGAGATGATTTATATACTCCATTTGTTTACCTAAGACTTGTGTAGCTAAGAGAAGTTCTTCTGAGTCCTTAAGGTCGAAAGTCCTCTTGTTTTTACAAAACTAATTTGAGTGTCTTAACTTTGATAAAAAGTTACTCTACTTTGGTTTTTCCTTCATTCTCCCCTCCAACCATTTCATTTCCACCTTGATATAAAAATTATGATTCCAAATTTATTTTCCCTTCTTTAATTCCTTCTTTTTCACCTCTTAAAAACATGCTAACATTACTTTGTTTCAGTTTTATCTATCCTTAGAATGAAAGAACATGTTTGAACAACTATGGATTCTTCTTTATTAACACCATGATTTACATATATAGACTTAATTTACTTTCCTTTTACCATTTATCATTATTTCAATTTCTTATTGTTATGAACACATGAGTTTGTACCCCTTTTCCCTTTATCGATTGAGGTTGGCTTGTTACTTCTCACTTGATAATGTCATTTTTCTTTTTTATGCACTTTTTTCCATTGTTAAGTGAGATGTGGATTATTAATACTCACTCATCATGTTCATTAACATTTTATTTCTTCTTTTACTATTGATTTGTTTGATTACCATCTTTTTTACATGTATCCTTGGTTTGACTTGGTGTGTTTTCCTTTCTTACTTAAGGATAACTTGTTTGAGTTTTTTTGTCTTTAGTAACCCTAGATTTTTTGTTACCTAATTTAATATTGTTTGACTTGGTCATTTGGTATAACATAAAACCTATCACCCTAGCTTTCCAAATTTCTCAAGTATGTCCCATTATGATAACACCAACTATCTTGGTTTTTTTTGCATTTGTTTGTTTTTTCTCTTTAGTTTTATATTCTTATTTTTTTCAAAAGAAATCTTTGTGCCCTCCACAATCAAAATTAATAACACAATAGAAAACCATCCAGTGATAAAGGTAAGTCAAGGTACACATTACATTTAATTTTTAGTTATTTAATATTTAGTCATTTACTTTCAATTATTTTTGCTTTAAAATACTATAACTTTTTTTTAGCATCAACATCGTATATTACTATGTTCTTTATCATAACACCATCCCCTATTGCACTTTAGTGACAATTGATGAGATTTTAGTGGGGCATATGTATACACATAATATTTTAAACTTTTATCAAATAGTTATGCTACACATCTTGTAAGAACCTATCAAGACTCAATCTCTCTAAGTGTATACCCTAAGGGGTGTAATTAGAAAGGGGTGGGTAGACCTTTGGTTCTTCATAAGATTGTTGTCCCTTATTTCCACATTATTATCAATACAACTAGCTCTTAAAACCATTCCCTAAGATATTACTCATCCATTGCACACTCTCTAGTATTTTTCCTCTTTCCATTCTCCTTTTCTTTCCTTAATTCCATTTTGGACTGTCAACTATACTAGATCGACTAGGGTCGGCCCTATATAGTCTAGGGTATTTTTAACTTTTTAGGTTTGTTAGCCTTTTGATTGACCTAACTTAGACCTAGTGAATTATCCTCAAAAATATACAGGGTTGACCCTATAAATCCAATGTTTCTACGAGGATTTAAGGAAATATCTACCTATAAATACAAGATCATTTCATCATTATTTCAATATGCAATCAAGAGTTATTATTTGTTTGCACTTCTTTATAATCTACTCTTCTACCATCTACTTAAGGAGCCTTAGTTTAGGGTTTTTATTTGGAGAATCTAGTCTTGTGAATAGGTCTTAGATGTTTTGGACTTTCTTAGTGATCCTTTAAACCAAAACAACCTTTTACAAATCCCCTTTGGCTAAGGGAAATATTGAGTCTCGATGGTTTCACATTCAGGTAAGTATATTATAGCTTTATTCTCATCTCTTTAGTAGATAAAAGTATCATAAGTGTTGGCTCAAATAATATTACTCTTTATATTCCATGTATTAGGGTCTTACTCATATTTAACTTAATTTAGGTTCTATTATACATGTTTTTATTTATTTACTAACCCCTTTGTTGTGCCACAAGATTTGGTGTGCACTAAATTAGATTTAATTTATTGTTATTATAATAGAGTGAATATTAAACCTTAGTCTCTTTTAGGGTTGTTTCATTATTGTGTTAGACTATAAATTTTGGAACCCTACCTCATATGGTGTATTGTGACAAATGATCCCTTTATTAGGTCTAGTAGATCCCCATATTGGTCATGATCCTGCTTAACAAATTTATTCCCAATCAAAAATTTAGGTATGCTCTATCTTCTCTAATCTAGGATCAATTTATAGACATGATGAATTTCTAATTTCATATAACAAGTTGGTACATAATTACATAGTTGATATTGGAGCTTCTAATTCTATCATGCCCAAAGTTGTAGCTAACAAGATAGGCCTAAAATATGAGCCACATAGTAAAGGGGTCCTTCAATTAGATGGTACACCTACCAAGACATTAGGACTGATAAAAGTCTTGAAGGTTTTCTTGCATGGTTGTCTTAGGTTTCCTATATTGAAAGACATAGTTGTGGTTGATCTCCCAACTCACTTTGCAATGATCCTATCAAGGGACTTCATAGCCAAGATAGGTGGATATATCTTAGCTAACTAGTCTTTCTTAGATTTTATAATAATATATAGGGTCAAGGTTATAATTAGGACACAACCTCTTTCAAGGTTTCATATTGAACCTTACATTGAGATAAGTTATAATTTGAATTATGTTGTTCATGAAGAAAAGGTTTCTATTATAGATGATGGTACTTCTTCCAAGATTAAAGCCATTGTAGATTTATTTATTGATGAATATGGTATTAACACTTATGAGCATGATCCTAATCCCCCCATGGAAAAAACTGATCTAGGAGTATATTATATACATGAAGAAGGAGTACTGACACCTCTACTTGCCAAGGAAGAGGGTGAAGATGATGAGCTATGGAAGATTTTTTTTATGGTTCAAGAAGTAAATTTAGGGCAAAGACTAGTGTTATGTTGGTCTCCCCATCTAAAAAATAGTATTATGCTTCATACATATTCCTTTTAGTTGTACTTTTAATTTAGTTAATTAAGAAGGTTTAATTCATGGCCTTTAATGGGTAAGGATAAAAGGAATCAAGAACTTGAAAGTATATGGAGATAGTGAATTATCTATGCATCAAGTGAGGAATGTGGTTGCTACCAAAATCTAACTACTTAAGCCATATAATCATAGGGTATGGGATTTGATCAAATACTTCAATGCATTCAATATTGAATCAGACCCAAGGGAGCAAAATAGTCATCCTAATAGACTAGCTACCATAGGAGCTCAGTTTGATACTCCAACTTCCATGAAATGGGAGGTTAAATAGTCTCATATTAAGATCATTATCAAACCTTTTTTTACCTGATAATGAAGTTTCTTGGAATTTTTCTGATATTTATAAACACATTGCATGCTTATTGAAAAATGAGGTTGAGTTTTCTTCGAAGAATAAAAGGAGGCTCCAAGAACAATTGGGTGATTATATTATGAAACTAAGAACCAATAAGATACCTAAGGGTTTGGTGACCTTATAAATTATATTCAATTAGAATGATCAAAATAAGAAGGATAAATTGAGTGTGTCTACAAAAGAGGAGAATTATGAAAGAGTCTTTATTTTCAAGGAAAAACTCCTCAAAATAGGCAAGGTATGTTTTACACTAGAGAAGCAAGAATTCATTGAGATGTGTAGGGAGTTTCATGATATATTTTTTAGGAATATAAAGAAATCAAAGGATTTGATCCTAGTCTAGCACAACATACCATTGATTTGGAACCTAGAGTTAAATTGGTTAGATAGAAATAAAGACCCATCAACCCCAAAGTTGATAAAGTCATGAGGTTAGAGCTTACCAAACTCCTTGAATCTGAGATAGTAGTTCCCATCAAGAATTCAATATGGGTAGCTAAATTTGTGCCTATTCAAAATAATAATGGAAATATAATACTTTGTGTATACTTTAAAGACATTAATAGAGTGTCACTCAAAGATCACTATACTCTACCTTCAATGGAGCAAATTTTGCAAATGGTTTTAGATTCTCAATGTTTTTCAATTCTAAATTTATATTCAGGATATAATAATGTTTTAGTCAATAAGGATGATTATTTTAAGATAACATTCATTATTTAATGGGGGACATTTTCTTATAAAAAGATGCCCTTTGGTCTGTCTAATGTCGTGCCATATTTCAAAGAGCAATGGACATGACCTTCAAAAGTTTGATCAATGAGATGCTATTAGTTTATCTAGATGATATACCAATATTTTCTAAAGATGCTAATGAACACATGCAACAATTGAGATAAGTGTTTGAAATATGTAGGCAGTATGGAGTATCTCTTAATCCAAAGAAGTACATCTTTGTTGTTGATGAAGGTAAGCTCTTAGGACATATTATTTCCAAGAATGTTTTGAATATTGATCCTAGAATAATAGAGTATATTCTAGTATTATCATTTCCCTTGCATAAGAAATGTCTTAAAAGTTTATTACTTAAGATAATTTTTTCAAGGAGGTTCTTACCTAGTTTTGTATCTTTGGTGAAACCTATCATAGCTATGCTCAAGAAGAACCAAGTCTTTTCTTGGACCAAAGAGGGTAAGAGTAGTTTTGAAGCCATAAAGAAATTAATTGAAAAATATAATACTCATTTGGACCATGATATTACTAAATAATTCATGTTGTATTCATTTACTAACCTTGATACTATCTTAGCCATGTTAATTCAAGAAAATAATGAGGGTGTGGAATAACCAATTGCATTATTTAGTCAAGGTTTAGAAGATTATGAAGTCAAGTACACCTTTGTATAGAAATAATTTTTTATTATAAGGGGACTAAATAATTTCAAACATATGGTTTCAAATAATAATATTTATGCTATGGTCTCTCATCCTAGTATCAAGGAGTTTCTTTTGAGAAAAGACCTTAGTGAAAAGAGAGCAGGGTGGATCACTAAAGTAATGAAATATTATTTTGATATCAAGGTGAAAAAATTGGTAAGAGGTAAAGGCCTTTGTCAACATATATATTTAGATCTTCATGAGTAAAAATAAGATACTCTAGTCAATCATGATTGTTCCCAACCAACTTGTTCATAGCCTCCACAAAGTTGGAAACATGATGTGATCATATTTATTTAAAATGTTGAGTATCCTAATAATATGAGTAGCTCACAAAGGAGATATTTTAGATTTAAAGCTATCCCCTTTTGTCTTATGGATGGTGTGATTTTTAGGAAGGACATAAATAGTGGGATATTAAGATGCATTAAAAATGATCAGTTTGGATGTTACTTGAGAAGTTTCATGATAGGATAGCAGGAGGTCATTTATCTCTAAGAACCATAGCTGCCAAGAACATGAGAGTACGCTAATATTAGCATAGACTCTTCAAGGATTTCCATACTTGGGTGAGAAGGTGTGGATAATGTGTTTTCTTTGTAGGAACCTTTCATGAAATGGGGTCTCTATTTCATTGGCATGATAAATCCCCCATCAAGTGTTAGTAATAAATGGATACTCACAGCAATTGATTACTTTAAAAGATGGGTTAGAGTAGTAGCATTGGAGGATAATGAGAATGATATCTTAGAGTTCTATGAGAGCATCATAACAAGGTTTGGTACTTCTTCTACTACTATTTCAGATAATGCTCTTACTTTTATGGGTGTTAAGACAATTGATTGGGAAAATGGTAATGGCATATTATTAAGCACTTCATATAATTATTACTCTCAAGGTAATGGGATGGTTGAATCTACTAACAAGAATCTAATCATCAAGAGAACCTTGGAGCATAACCAAAGAGCCTAGTACACCAAATTTAATACAACCTTATGGGTTGATAGGATAACTCCTAAGATGTCAACAAGGAATTCTTCTTTTGTTCTAGTGTATGGAAGGGAAGCTAGATTGTTTATATCTCAAGATATGCCTAACTTAGAATTAGCACATCAACTATAGTTTCTTGAGAGAACTCCAATAGAGGTGATATTTCCAAAATTAATGAATTTAAAAGAGACTAGAGATAAATCTCATCATGTTATGGAGCATCGCCAAATACTAATGAAGAGGTATTTTGACAATAAGGCAACTCCAAGATCATTTTAAGAAGGTGACATAGTATTAAAATGAGATGAAGATAGATCAAAATCAGGGAGCCATATCAAATTTGATATCTTATGAAGTGGACCCTATATCATCATTATGTGAAAGCAAAGTAACTCTTTTCAGTTATTAAGGATAAATGGATAACTACCTATCCCTATGAATGGGATACATTTTAAACCTTGCTATTGAGAACTAAGGGTCAATTTTGTAAATATTAGATTATGTGTGTGTTTCCTTTCTTGTTGTGTTGTGTTCCAATAAGTGCTCTTGAAGCACATGTGTATTTTTTTGTGTCTTCTTATTATTATTTTCTATCCTTTTTATGTGTTGTCTAGATTCAATTAATATGTCCAGTCTGTATAATTATGACTTCATATCCCAATGGACAAGATTAAGCAACTGGTCATGGCATAACAAGCATGCCACCCTTGGGAAATTACCAAGAATGTTGACCATTTTTACCATAGGAAAAAATGGTTCAACCCCCTATAGTCAAAATATTATATATGGGATTTTTATAATGTTATGGTGTATGCTTATCTCTTTTGATGTCATTTCATATGTCATTCTATATTTGGTGATAGTCTAGCTTTGTCCTTATGGCATTTGGTGTCTTAGGGGTCATTTTAGGGTCATATATGCAAGTGGAAGGTCTTCATGGTAATAAATGCAAACTAGGATCATGGAAAGGATCAACATATGGCCTCAAGGAATTAATTTAGAGTCATAAAAGTTTAGGAACAAGATTTATGAAGCTAGGTCATCATTAGGACATCATGAAAAACTATAATGGAACAAATTACTTATGAAATTTATAAATATGCTCAGAAAGCCTCATGTGACCATTAAACCATGTGAAGTAAATGTCCTTAATTACAAGGTCAATCTCTACAAGTTTCATATCTCGATGAGTATTTTATCTTGAGATCTAAGCCTTCCAAATTTAGCTTGTTGAGTCTAAAGAGCCAGGCTATCCTGCATGTCACATAGGAATGAATGAACCAAATATTTTATGCATTTTTATCTTTACTCAGGAAGACCTCATGAGAAAAAGGATTATATCACCATGGATTTTTTCATGCCAATATAATCTTATGAAATTTAAATTCCATGCAAGTTTTTTGGCTCAATTTATAAAGCTTTAAAGTTAATCAGCAAAATAAGACATCCATGCAAATGTCAAAATAAAGATTAAGAAAAATAAACTCTTTTGAAATTAAATTTGATGGTTGCATAAAAATCAATGATGGTAACTTTAACATCATTTTATGATAGTTTATACATTAAATTTGAGCTCATGAAGTAGCTATTAGATTTCAAATAGTGGGTCCCAATAAATCTAATGGTCTGTGTTGCATCATACATCTTGATTCAATGGTGTGAGATGAGTCAAAAGGTCAAGGAGCTTAAGATGTTACCATGTGTCATAAGCATTAAAACTAATATTTTGACAATAGGATCTTGAAACCAATGCATGGTTTCCATATGGCACAAGTGCTAAAGCTGATAGTCTGATAATAAGATCCTGAAACTAATACACGATTGCCACGTGGCACAAGTACTAAAACTGATAGTCTGCTAGTAGGATCCTAAAACTAACATGTGGAATAAGCTTGGAAATAGTTTATAGGTCAAGGGAAAGATCAATTACTTGTGATCATTCATATTGAGTAGGATCAATGGTGTGAGATGGGTCAATATGTCAATAGATTGAGTTAGATATTGATGACCAATAAAATTAAAGGTCAACAAGCTAGGGGACTTATGGAAATTGAACACATAACTATATTCAAACTAGGGAAAGATTTTATAGATCATCTATCTACTATTAGATCTCAATCAAGAACCATGAAGTAGACATAATGATGTAACCAAGGTGATTAAGAAAATAAAGGGACACCGTTAAGGCTAAATATGGAACTCTAGTTTGTAGATGTGTGGCATGTAAGGTTTGATTTGTGACTGGGTTTGCCATTATAAAAGGGACTTATGCATATGGTGAATTCTTGGATCTTGTAGAGATAAAATGGGTCTATTTTTACCTATTTGGATTAAAAAAGGGACTATGTAGTCTATAAGTCTACATCAATATAAATATTATAGGAAAATTAATAGTCTAAGATTGGTTTTTTGTTCATAGTGAACCTATGAACATGGGGATATGTTCAAGCATGATATATTTAGAACAAGAGATATATTTTATAAGGATGCCATGAAGGCATACATGTAGACCCTAATAGTTTCATCCCCAAGACCAAGCTACATGAAAGGGACCCTTTTCTCCACTTTTGCATGCCATGACAAACCAATTAGGAGCAATTAAGACTAAGAAAAATTTATAAAAGATGGACTTGATTTTTGTAACTGTATTGATTCTAAAACATAGCTAAAAACCACTTTATCCCATTGTTATAACTGTATGGAGCATGAATGAAGGAATAATGAACTATTTCAACTACTTGAGATGACCTCAATAAATCAAGAAGTTTAGAAGAAGCATACTGGTAAAGGTAGTTGTAGCTATGGTTAAAATGAGGTCAAACTCATTTGATTCCCCTTGGGACTTATTTTTTCTCACTTATCTCTCTCAAATGCTATAAGTAACTACCATTTTGGCCTTTTTAAGATACCACACCATGTATGGTGAATCTGTACTAGATTGACATCATATTTTGCCTTTGAACATTAATATAAGTCTATTATTGAGTTTTAAATAATTGTCTAAGTTTTCAAGTAATGCATGGTGATGAGAAGTGATAATTCTCTATTAGTCCTTCCCTTATCCTTTCATGTTTGAGCAATATTTCCTTGTCTAATAGGTCATATAGAGTGTAGTATAGTGTGTAAAGCTTTTTCAAGTGTATAATTGTCTTCAGAGTGTGTAATATACTATTTGGTTCATTTGCCTTGTATTACTACTCACATCTCACCTATATATTTAAATGCTCATGTTAGAACCCATGAAGACTTAGAGACTAATTTCTATGCCTTTTTCATCATGGTAGAAATATGATGGTCACATGGAAGATATTTTGGTGCATAACCTCCTTTAGATTAGGTTTAATTTATTAATTATCTAACTCATTTCCCCATAATAAAGTAATAGTTTAAGTGATAAGCATTACATAATATATTTATGGAGTTATCCCTTAAATCTAGGGGCTCATTCCAAATATAGGTACACCCACATACCTGGAAATGTTTCCATGTTGCCCGAATCTAGAAGAGGCTTGAACACTCTCTTTTAGGGTGCAAGATTTGGTGGCAATAGAAGGACCCTAAAGAACCCTCTCCAAGGGTGAAAATTAATGCCACAATAGTTTGTGACATGCCTGATGGGACCAATTTTAAAGAAGTTTGGTCAAGTTTAATGTTGATTTAATTAATTTATGATGGTTATAGATTTCATATGATAGTATCTAGTGACTCTAAAGAATACTCAACATTCTAGTGGTAGAGAAGTAGCTATCTTTCATGCCAAGGTTGACTACAAGATCAAATTCTAAAGGTATTCCTTTTGAATATGTTAAATTACCTTTGAAATCATCAATAATTTTAATATTTGTTAACACTCACCCATATATGGGAAATTTTCCTCCTAAACCAATTTCAAAATTTACCTCTACAAGATCTTTATTATCCCCTTTCACTACCATGGAAGTCCCTAGAGCTTTCCCTTTTGTTGATTTCAATGGTTAGAGTCCATTTAACCTCAATCACTATGATCATATTCTAGTGGAAGCTCTTAAAAGTGTTCCTTTCTTTAGGGGAGATCAATCTACAACCCCTTATGAGCATCTCAGAGATGTATCCAACTTAGGCAATATTCTTGACATCAATGAGGAAAATGTGGCCATCAGGTTATTATCCATATATTTTAAGGATAAAGCCCTTGACTAGTATATACACCCTACTAATAACTCCATCACATCATGGGATAAATTAGGTGATGCATTGTGTAGGATATTTTAAGACAAGAGTGACCACTTATCACTTACTAAATAATTAATTATAATCAAGAGGGCTCGTCATGAGGTTATGTAGGATTTCAATATAAGATTTAAAAATACATGGGATAGGATTCCAATATCTATCAAGATTACTCATAACTATGCTTTCCTTTACTATATAAAATATCTTAATAGTGATATTGTAGTAATGATTCAGTCTATGGGAGGAAGCACACTAATGATTTCTTATGAGGTGGCAATCAACGCATAGAATTGTCTAGTAAAAGCTGGCAAACTTACACCTATACTACCAATGACTTTGTTTCATGAGATTAAACCACCTCCTATCATCATTATTCCCATTATTTCCATTCCACATATGCCAATACTTACTGCCATACCTGCACTAGAGTAGGAAAGGGCTTCAACTAGTCAATCTAATGACTCATGAAAACAAGAACTTCTAAGAGCTCAAGAGCATGTTTCAATCCTTTAGAAATGAATTGGTGAATGTGAAGAGGAATCAATCCCATTTCAATAAACCTTATCAATCTACATATAAACCTCAACAACAATCTTATCAAGCCAAAAGGTCACCCTATAAAAGAAATTTCCAAAGCCAAGGACAAGGCCAAGGACAAAGATAGCCTAACTATGTTAGACAAAAAAATTATAATCTCAATTATGTAAGTACCTATAATAATTTGGTCCCTACTTAGAAAAAAAATTATTAATAAAATGAGGGTACTATGCCTTGGAATTAGTCTTTTGGTTAATCCATTATCCCAAACATTGAGTTTAATTAGGCTTTCAATGATCTATGGTAGCAGGGTGCTAACTATGGATACAATCAAGTTCTTATGGCTCAAACTATAGAAATAACTATGATGACAAAACCATAAGAGACTAAAAAATTCCAAGATCTTAATGAATGACCAAACTATTTGGGTGATAAAATGGTTAGTTATGAATAAGGAGAATGTTAGGCATCTAATCAACAAGCTAGTTCTAGCCAAGCAAACATTCTAGTGTCAGCTAATACTAGGTTCAAGAGAAGGAACATGGATGGTAATCAAGAAGTAGTAAAAGATCCTCCTACTATTACCCCATTACTATAAAATCCAAGTGAAACTACTACTTCTTCAAAGGTTTCAATTACTTCAAAGAAATAGAATCAAGTGAATGCCTTTGTACCCCAAAACTCACAAGTTCAAAGTATGGTTGTGGCTCCCAAAGCACAAATAAAATTTGGTGGTTTGCCCATCAATATTTTTGAACAAATTAAAAATTCCAATGTGATTTTTCAATGTGGGATGTACTTTCTATTCCTAGTTAAGTGGATATCCTTCAAGAAGGTTTATCAAAGATCAACGTTTCTAAGAAGCCACCAAGCAAGGAAAACATGGTTCTCACCAATGAAACAAAAGGACCTAATGAAGGTAAATCAAATAATAGGTCAAAAATACTCCCTTATACATTTATGTAATCATTTTTGACTCATTGGTACATAAATATATGGTAGACAGTGGACCAATTACTTTAGTGATGCCAAAGTTAATAGCTGATTAGCTTGGTTTGTAGTATGAACCCTAATCTAGGGGAATTTTATAGCTTGATGTATCTTTCACCAAACCATATAGAATCATCAAAGTTATAAAATTGACCCTACATGTTTGTCCTAGTATTTCAATGGCTTAGGATGCGTTGATTCTATATGTGCCTCATCATTTTGCTCTATGTTTATCTAGAAAAATCATAACAAAAATTAGGGATTATCTAGTGGTAGATTGGTCCTACATGGATTTTAGGATAAGGTATGGTAACAAAGTGTCTATTAAAGTTGAACCTATTACACAATTTCACATAGATCCTTATGGGTTAGATAGTCCAAACATTAGCTGCATTATTCTTGATGAAGATGAACACCTAGTTCATCAAGAAATAGACACTCATCTTGAAGGTATACCTGATATGTTATTGGATGAGTTATGGAGTGAAAATTAGATAATTGAACCTTTGGAAGGTGTTAAAGAAAGGGACATGGGTGTTTACTTCTTGCATGAGGATCAAGAATTCTTGCCATCCCTTACTAAGCCACAAGAAGATACTAGTGGTTTGTGGAAATTATACTTTGATGGCTCAAGGATCAAACATGGAGTAGATGCATTTGAAATTATAGTATATCCCTCTAATGATAATTACTTCTCTTCTTAAAAGTTACAATTTAGTTTCGTTTACAATGTAACTTAGTATGAGGGCCTTATCCATGGACTTTAATGGTCTAGTAAGAGGGGAGTCAAATAGTTAAAAGTATTTGGGGATAGTGAGCTAGTAGTGCATCAAGTTAGAGGAAAAAACACCACAAATAATACCTTAATTAATCCTAAAAACATAGAGTGTGGGGAATACTTTAATACTTTGAGACCTTCAACATCTAAATAGTGCCAAGGAACCAAAATTAGCATGCTGATAGGTTGGTAGTTATGGGACCTTAGTTTGACATCCCAAACAAGCTAAAAAATTACAAAGTGAAGCCACATGTTAAAGTGGTGGTAAGATCATCAGTGTCAAGAAATGAGGCTCATTAGTAGGTCTTAGATAATGACAAGTAGATTTCTTGTTTCTTGCAACAGGTTGTTGATTTTTTCTCAATAAACTAGATTAAATTCCAACATCAGTATGAGTATCAAATTATTCATCTAAGATATAATAAACTTCCTAAAGGTTTGGTCATTCTTGAAGGTTTTTTCCATGAGGGAGACCATATGAGGAAAGACAAGGTAGTAATGTCAACTGATGAGGTAAACTATGAAAGAGTTCTTATCCTCAAAGACAAGCTCCTCAATCTTGGAAAGGTAAGCACTAAGGCCGAAAGGCATGATTTTGTTTATCTTTTCAAGGAATATTCAAACATCTTTGCTTGGAAATATAGTGAACTAAGAGGATTTGATCCCAAGCTATTCCAACACACTATATAATTAAAGGTTAGTGCCAAGCTTGTCAGGTAGAAGCAAAGGCCTATCAATCCCAAAATTGAAGAGATAATGAGGAAAGAATTGACTACATTGATTAAATCCAATATCATCTTTCCTATCAAGCACTCCTCATGGGTAGCCAACTTGGTACCTATGAAGAAGAAGAATGTTGAAATCTAGTTGTGTGTTGACTTTAGGAAACTAAATAGGTCATTTTTGAAAGATCATTATCCCTTCCCATCCATAGAACAACTCCTTCAAATGGTTGTTGGTTTAGATTGATTCTCTCTTTTAGATGGGTATTTGGGATACAACCAGGTGTTGGTAAGAGAAGAAGACTAATATAATACTTCCTTCACCATAAAATAGGGCATATATGATTATTATAAGATGCCTTTTGGCCTATCTAATATTGGGGCCACTTTTCAAAGAGCCATGGACATGGATTTCATGGCTTGTTAATTCAGATGGTTCTGGTCTACTTGGATGACATAGTAGTTTTCTCTAAAAATGCTAGTGAACACTTGGATCACCTAAGGTTGATCTTTTAAAGATGAAAAGAATATGGGATTTCATTAAATCCCAAAAAGTGTGTGTTTTTTTCCAAGAAGGCAAACTCTTAGGAAACATTATCTCAAAATAGGGATTAGTTATTGATCTTGATAGAATAAGTGCCATCTTGGAATTATCCTTACCTAAGCACAAGGAGGGACTTTAGAGTTTCCTTGGGAATATAAAATTTGTGAGAATGTTTATACCTAGTTTTGAAAACTTTGTCAAACCCATTACTTCCATGATAAATAAGAACCAAGTGTTCACTTGGTCAAATGAAGGTAAAACAACATTTGAGGCTATCAAGCAAGCCTTTGCCCAAGCACCCACACTCATGAATCCTAATTTCTCAAGGGATTTCATATTGTATACCTTTTACAATATTGATAATTAATCAACTATGTTAATGCAAAATAATGGTTAAGGACTTGGCCATCCAATTTATTTTCTTAGTCAAGGCTTGAAGGATATGAGGTAAGGTATACTTTTATATAAAATTAAGTCATTGTAGTGGTAATAAGCCTTAAAAAGTTTAGAACAATAATCTTCAATAGTAAAATATATCTTATGGTGTCTTATCCTAGAGTAAGGGACTTCCTTATTAATAAGACTTGAATGAAAAGAGGGATGATTGGATTACCAAGGTCATAGAGTATGCCATAGATATTAAGGTCACTAAGCTAGTAAGGGGAAAAGGATTATGTGACCATATGGTAGATGACCTTCATGAAGATAAAGAGGTTTTCTTGGTAACACAAGGTAACTCACAAATAGATGTACCTCCATTTCATACTAGTTGGCTGTAGGATATGACACATTTATTGATAACATGTGAGTGCCCATAAGGTATGGATAAGGAAAAGAGAAGGTATTTTAGACTTTAGTCTATACCTTATGTATTTGTTAATGGGGTTATATTCAAAAAAAATCTCAATGGGGTGTTTCTAAGGTGCATCGATGATGATCAAGTGACTAGGTTTTTGGAATAATTCCATGATGGGCCTATAGGAGGCCATTTTGCTCCAAAGACTACAACATCAAAAGTGATGAGGGATGGTTATTATTGGCCCAATCTCTTCAAGGATGCATATACATGGGTAAAAAAGTGTCAAAAGTGTGCTCTCTTTATAGGCAAGTAAATTTTGGTAGCCCTTCCTCTCAACCCAATCCAGGTGGAAAAACCCTTCATGTAGTGGGGTTTAGGCTTCATAGGAATGATCAACCCACCTTCCAGTGGAGGACATAAATGGATACTCATTTCTACTAACTACTTCACTAGTTGGGTGAAAGTAATTTCCATAAAATAAGTCAATAAAACAATAGTGTTTGACTTTTATGATAGCATAGTGGTGAGGTTTGATATACTAGAAACAATAATTTCAAATAATACCTTTGCATTTGTTGGCATGAGGACAAGTTAATGGGAACTTTAGTTCGGCATCTACCTTAGTACATACTCAAATTACTACCCCCAAGGCAATGGACTAATAAATTCAACAAACAAAAACTTGATAAGGATCATCACGAGGACTATGAAATAGAATCATAGAGTATGGCACACAAAATTAAGGAAAACCTTATGGGATGATAGAGTGACCCCAAAGTTTCCATTAGAAATTCATGATTCATCCTTGTATGTAGAAGGGAGGCCAAATTTCCCATCTCTCTTAAATTACCTTCTTTGGAGTTATCTCATTAGTTTGAGTTGATGAAGAATGATTCTATAAGCATAAGGATGGTAGAGTTCATGGATCTTGAAGAAACATGGACCTTGCAATGAAGACACTAGAGTCACAACAAGCTCAAGTCAAGAAATCCTTTGACAAGAGAGATATATCAAGGGAATTTAAAAAAGTGGATTTAGTCCTCAAGTGGGATTCAAATAAGGCCAAGCCATGTAACCATACCAATTTTAACATCTTATGGAGTGGCCCTTACTTGATCCATGGATGCAAACAACATAATTCTTTTCATCTTGTCTAGCTAGATGGAGAGTTATTACCCATCCTAGTCAATGAGATTCATTCAAAGACTTCTTATTAGGAGTGTTTTTAGCTATTTTATATATTGTACATAATAGAGTAGATTTTATTATTTTCCTCTAAGTTCCTTGTGCACATCTTTTGAGTTGTGTTACCTTCCCTAATTGCCTTTGGCACAGTGTTTATTTTGTTCTTTTTTCCCTTGATGCTTCAAGAGGAGGTTTTATGAAAAGGGACAACCTTGTATCATTTTTTCATTAGCTGGGAAATAAAAACTTATGACTTCATATTCCTAATGGATTAGACAAGGTAACTAATCTATTGCATACCAGGCATGCAATCCCAAGAGGTCACCAGAAATGTTGGCTAAAATTGGCCAACATATGAATATTTTGCCTATATATCCCAATTAATATTCATTTATAGCCAAGGTTTGAAGATCAAGGGAAGTAAAAACTCCATTCAATGTTTTGGTTCATTTATCTTTTCTCAACAAGTGTAACTATTTAGAAAACTAATAAAGGAATTAGTTTTCACAAACAGGATAATGAGCTAACTTTATAATCGGTTACCTTCAAAGGTTTAAGTTTAGTCATGATCCATTTAGTTCATTCAATAAAAATAATTCACAAGTTTGAGCCAAGTATATGCCTTCAAAATGATCTAACAACATCGGATGTGTCAAAGGATGTCAAATTAAAGCCCCAAGAAGTAGTCATTTGGGTTCAAATCTTTAACAAAATCCTAAAATTGAACATGTGGATGCCAAGTGTCAAAGCCTCACTTGACTAGATTACATATAAATGGCACATAGATGATATCATGAAGTTAGTAGGTCAAAATATCATGGACCAATATTGATAATGTATATTCTTTCATATAAATCTTAATTGATGATCTGTATTCAAGGTTAGAGTCAATAAAGATAGATTGATAACATGCATTAAATCATGCATCAAAGATATAATAGAGATCACAAGGTCAAAATATTAGTAGATATTGAGATTGAACATGTTGATGATAAGTGTCTCAAACATGATTAATCCCAATCAAATTGATAGACTGCATTTAATCATGTAAAAGGAATATCAATAATGTGTATTTGATCTAGCTGATCAAATATCTACAGTGTGCATTCAACCATGTGGATAGAGATTGATGGTGTGGATCAAGGTCAAAAATTCAATGATCCTAAATTATATGTGAGGCCACTACATGGATTAAGTTCATTAACTAAATGAAAAATGATAACAAGGTCCATAGAAGGCACACAAAGCTACCAAGTATCACAATCCTACAAATAAATATCTAACATCATGCACAAATCCAAGTGTCATAATATCAAGTGTAGATTAAAGATAAATGGACAATGTTGAAAGTCAAGGCTAGGAGACTCCCAAGGGGATTGATGGAGTGAATTAATTCAAATATCTAGGGGGATGAGATGTGGACACATGTTTGATATGATAACAATCATATTGAAAAATATATGATAAATAGTGTGGCTGGGAGATGCCACATAGGTGGACACATCAGGATAAAATATATTGTGGATCCATGGGTTACCAAACTAAATAATTCAAACTTGTTTCCACCATTAAAACTCAATTAAGATCCTTGGTTTGAAGATTTAGAGCCTATAATCCATGTTGTCTAAGTTTGTAGTGTTGTTTTATGATTATACACACACATACAATAGGTTCTTGTCTTCCATAATACTTTAGCATATAGAACCATGGTTTCTTAATGATTCAAATGAGATGGATACATCAAGGAGTGAGGTTTATAATAAGGGAATTGATTTTCCATTCTGTGAAGACCTATATTAAGTTCCAAAAAGGCACTATACAATCAACATGATATTATTGGAATGTGGTAAGAGGATGATCATAGAATTGATATCAAGATCATTTTTTCCAAAACAAGTTAAGCTGAGTTTTTATCATCCTCTCATAAGTGATTGGTGACCTACAATAGGTCTAAAAGAAAATAATTACTTGGTATGATTACCATTGTCATATCTTTTGCACCAACTAGCAGGTGGGTAATTGGTGCCTAGTTTTTCATGGGATATATTTGAATGACTGCATGTGACAACTGCAAAATAGAGGGAAAAGTGATGTATCTAGTAGAATGATCAACCAGAGCTCTAGATTAGCATCTAATGTGTACTTTCCACCCTACCACAAATATGCTTTTGTGTGTTATAAATCCTAGCTTGTTCTAATGAATAAAAAATACTCTCATTTGACATGGTGAAGCCCTACCAAAAAATAGTAGGGAAGACCTCTAGAAGAAATAAAGATAATTTTTACCTATCTCTTGCCTCTGAATTATGTTTATCAAAACTTGTGCATGATGACATTATGAAGGAGTTACTTCCATGTTTGTTATCCTTCGTTCTTTCCTCCTTTTAGGTGTTTTAAGGCTATTTGCAAGTCTAGACGTGTGTTATTTCTACCATTAATGGAGAATTGGTGTGAATCTTAGAATTATTCCTTGCTTCATTCATTGTTTAGTGAGCCTAGTTTAGGAAATAATTATGCAAATTAGCTAAATTATGAGATTATGTGACCTAGAATTATATTATGTTACATCACTATTTATTTCATGCTTATGTGAGTGTTAATAAAATTCGGTGCATCACCTATTTAGGTCTCTTAGTTACCCATACCCCCTCTCTATCCATTTTCCAAATAGAAGCATTAGTTTAGGTGATCCATCAAGAGGAAGTTGGCCTTCTTCAGAGGTTCAACCCCACAACAAGATACCCACAACTTGAGGTTGTTCCCATTTTGTGGCTTATCTTGAGGGAGTTTGAATAACCCTCTTCAAGGGTGAAAATTAATGCCATAATAGTTTCTCAAAAGATAAAAATATAACATGCTAGAAGGATACATAGTCATATGATTTGACTATGTATAATACATGAAGTAGAACAAAATGAAAAAGAGGACACAATTAGATAGATTGAATATGTATTTCAAAGTAGGAATCAAAATAGGATAATAAGATAAACAATTAAACAAGTTGACTATGTATGTTAGAGGAGAAGTCTAAATAAGATGACAAAGATACATAGTCAGACAAGGCAACTCTTACTAAAGGGAAACAAGAATAATAATTTGTAAAAGACCATGTCTATAGGGATGATAGTGTTATGAAAATAGGGAAATTTTTTTCTAGATAATATCTAAGGAAATGAAATGAATCACACAAAAAATTATATCAAAAGTTTCCTCTAATAGACAAATTCTGAATGTTGCACTTAGCTAAAATAAAATAAAAGATGCAAAACTTGGGAGTGAATATTGGCTAACACACACCACCTTACCTAAGGCACCTACTTCCAAACAACCTTCTACCTCAATAACCAAAGCCAAGACCACTAAAAATTTACCACCTTTAGTAGAATACTAATCAACCATTTTCCATAAATTATTACCTTTTAGACCTTTTGACCCTCTTGATTAAAAACCCATCTAGTATAATGATCACCAAGTGTGTTCTTATCATAGGACACCTGACCATGACATAGAGAACTACAAATCTCTCCAAACTATTATCCACCAGCTTTATGATGAGGATGATATATTAATAGAATAACCTCTCATAATCCCTCTACTGATCCCACCAATAACCATACCTACCCAATGCTTACCCACTCTTCCAATCTTACCTCAGAGTGATGATGAGTCTTCCCAATCTCCTACCCCAACTCCTCCTATCCATACTATCAATGTGGTCATGAGATCACATCAAAAAGATAAGGGGAAGGCTAAGGTGTTTGTTTCATTAACATATGCATTTCATTGATGTATCCATTTTCAACTTCCCAACCAACTCAAACCCATCCATACCAATCTTAAACCAAACCCAAGGTGTCTATTCTGGGTGCCTCCCAATTTAACCCCTTAGAATTCATCAAGAGAGTTATCCTCAAGCAACCTCACCAGATCCTAGTGAAGATGAGATTGTATGGGTTGATCTCTACCTCCATCCATCACTATCAAGCACTAAAGGCTTTGAAATCAGTAGAGTTACAACTTGAAGACCCCTAACCTCTTGTAGTATTTGTTTTCACCCTTCAAATTTTTAACCATGTTACCTTCAAGGATTCAAAAATATCTTCCATCTATCTAGATGACCCAGATCCCCCTCTCTTCATTACTACTTACATAAATCAAACTACAATCAAATGTGTTATGATTAATGGGGGAGATAACATTCACATTATCTCTTTCCATGCCTGCAACCAACTCAACTCATTGGATGATGTCATGTCCAAAACCTCAGATATCCTTCAATCATTCAATGATATGATGGCCACTACCTTGGGGAGTGTTGTCCTCATAGTGAAAGGTGAATTTCAATACAATGTTTTGTTGGGATGACCCTAGATCCAATTTATAGGTTGCATCCCCTCTACCCTTCACCATTGTATCAAGTTTGATCATGAAGGATACTTCATCACCATCCAAGATGACCCAAGTCCTTTTTTTAAATGCAACATGACCTATCACCCTAATGATGTCATCATACCCCCATCCAACACACCCTCAACAACTAAAAACCAACCTTTAAACATAAAAGTGGATGTCATATCCCCTTCCATCGATGAGTCATCCACCAATTTCTCTATCCTTTCAGACCAAATCCCCACCATAGACCCCTTGGAATCAACATTCCATCACCTTTCACTGGGGGAATATCATATTTTATCCCTTGATGATTTCCCTAATCCTCATGAGTATGGTCACCTTACTAACCAACTAAGATATGACCCCAATATTATTTCCTTTAGACTTCCCTTCTATTAGATGTGTTTTGTCTATGGGGGACTAGACAAACTCCTTGGTGATTCTACCACATCTCTTTCACCTTGACCATTTACCATCAACTTCTCTTACCTGGATAAACTAAGTTTGTCCAAGACATACCTCCATTGGATTTCTTGGAAAGGATTTGGAATTAGGTGATATGAACATAGCCCACATGATTTAGTCACCGTTGAAACCACAAATCCTCATGGGAAAAATGGCCTCAATTTCATCTTACCCAATAAGAAGCAACCCAAACCACCTCCCACCACCATTGTTGAGGAAGATACCCCTCCCTCACTAACCTCTCCTTTTTTCTCATTTGAGGATGATGACATCATCCCACCTAGCTTTTTTTCATCAATATGATCAAATTTAGACCCATGACTTATCAAATGGATGGGGCAATTGTAACCATCCCTTTAACCCATCTTAAGATGATATGATATGAGTCTCCTACCATTAATATTATTTAGTGTCAGGATGATGAATCCATTCTCACCTATCTTGGTGCCACAGATTCTTCCATTCATAAATGCATTCCTCTTGAGACTTTGATGATGTTAAATTAATCCACCATGGATATCAACTTGGGTACTTCAGAGAACCCCTGCATTGTCAAAATCATCTAATAGCTAAATGCCAAGGAACTTCAATATTTTCCCTCTTTCCTCCAAAACCATAATATAACATTCACCTGGTCTTATATAGACATTCCTAGAATTGACCCCACCATTACTACCCATAATATAGTCGCCCACCATGACTCCAAATATATCAAGAAATTTTTTTTGATGCATGTACCCTCGCATATCCCTTCTCATCAAAGAAGAGCTTCAACATTTTTTATCTGTAAACTTCATCCAACCCATTAACTATCCCCAATGAGTCTTGAACATCATGCCTATTACCAAAGCTAGAAGGGGACTATACATTTATGTGGATTTACATGACATCAACCTCACTTTCCAAAAAGATGAATTTCATCTACAAAGCATCAAATAGATAGTTGATTTTATGACCAACCATGAGATGTTATCCCTCAAATATCATCATAAGACCATATTTACCATCCCTTGGGGAATCTTTTTCTATAGAGTCACGATTTTTGGGTTAAATAACACTGGTGCAACCTACCAATGTGCCATGAAATTAATTGTCCATGACCTTATCCATAATATTGTTGAGGACTATGTGGATGACCTTCAAAAATACAAAATCCAAAAAGATCATTTAGCCATTCTCAAGATCATCTTTAAGTGATTTATCCATTACCATGTCTACCTAAACCCTAAGAAGTCCATTTTTGGGGTCTTGTCAAGAAATCTCCTTGGATTTATCATCTCCCTTCATGGAATCAAAGTCAATCCTAAAAATATCAAATCAATCCTCAACATGCTCCCTTCATTTAACCTTAAGAAACTCCATAGTTTTTAGGGAAAACTTAAATCCATTCATCACTTCATCTCCCATCTTTTAGATCGTTGCAAACCCTTCCACTACCTTCTCAGAAAGGATGCCTCTTTTAAGTGGAATAAAAACTATTAAAAGGCATTTGATTCACTCAAAAAGTACCTTTTGTATTTACCTATCCTTACCCCTCCCAACAATAACCAACCTTTTTACCTTTATATCTCTACTACTGATCATTCCTTAGGGGCAATGCTTTCTCATCAGGATGAGCAACATAGAGAGTAAGACATATACTACATTAGTTACACACTTTTAGAATATGAGACTTGGTACACCCATACTAAAAGGTTTCTTAGCTTTAGTATTCATGGGCACCAAAATTCACCACTACTTTCTTAACCATAAAATTTATGTCATAACCAACACTAACCCACTCAAGCACATGCACTCCAATTTGTACCAAAACTAGTGTATGTCCAAGTGGCTCATTCTCTTTATAGAGTTTGAACTTGAATTCCTCCATAAAAATCCAATTAAGGTTCAAATCATTTCCCACCAATTATCTAAGGCATCATTAGCATACAACTAACCTCCTCCTCTTGAGTTCCTTGATGAGTCCATCATGACCCTCTCTTAGGTAAACTTCACCTATCAAGTCAACATGTTCTTTGATGGGTCAAAGTGTCAATGTGGTGGGGAAGAAGGTATCATACTCATCCCCTTTGATGGTGAACCTCTCCCTTAATCCTTTAAACTGGATTTTGAATTTACCAACAATATGGTTGAGTATGAAGCCTTAGTCATAGGCCTTCAAACTAACTTATCCCTAGGATTCAAAATAATCAATATCTTTGGTGACTTCCAACTTGTGGTCAATCAAATTAATGGCTCTTTCCAGTGTAAAAATGATGTTTTGTAATATTACAAACAAATAATTAACAAACTCTTAGCATAATTTTAATACTACCACATCCAATCAACCCTATGTTCTACTAAAAAGTTTTATGACACCATGAATTCCATGGACTCTCAGATACCATTTGCACCCTCAGATTCTAAGCTATCTATCATTATCCAGAGAATCAACTAGCCTTCCTATGTCAAAATGGAATCTCCCACAATTTTCAATATGGAAAAGACCCAAGTTGACCTTTGGTATCAACAAACCTTTGATTACCTTAACCTTGCCATCATTCCCTCTATCCTTTCTAAGAATTCTTGAAGAGCATTTATCTAGAGTACCTCTCATTATACCACTATAGGATGAATTCTTTATAAGTGTGGCTTTGATGGTCTTCTCTTCCATTTCTTACATAGTCATGAAGCCTCTTAAGATATCAAGGAAATGCATGATGAGATTTATGGGGGACACTTTAGTGGTCTTGTTATAGCTAAGTGAATATTTTTCCTTCACTATTATTGGCCTACCATTAACCAAGACTACTATGATTATGTGAAAAAGTGTGTCAAGTGTCAACAACATTCCAACTTTAATCATGCACCTAGACATAATATTTGATTTTCCATTGATTTCTATCCCTTTTCACAATGGGGTCTAGACCTCATATGTGAAATTAATCCCCATTCCTAGTAGTGACACCACTATATCATCACTATGACTAAATATTTTACTAAGTGGGTAGAGGTTATTCTTCTTGTTTCAATCAAATTAGAGAAGATTATCAACTTTATCAACAATCATATCATCTATCACTTCAATGTTCTTCATAAGATTATCATTAACAATGTTAAATATTTCAAGAGCAAGAAATTATAAGGTCTATATGACACATTGAACATTAAGTTAAACTTTTCCTCACCTTATCACCCTCAAGTGAATGGATAGGTTGAGGCCTCTAACAAAACTCTTAATAATATGGTAACTAAAATGTTTAATGCATCTAGTTAGGATTGGCATTTTCACATCCCATTTTCCTTATGGGAATATCACACTAGCATTATAACCCCTACAAGTTTTAGCCCCTTTATTACATATTTGGAGTAGAGGCCATCTTGCCTCTTGAAGTCTAAATCCCATCTCTTTGCATATCATTGCAAGATCTCATTACTGAGGATGATTATTTTCAATACCATTTAGCTTAGCTTGATCTACTTGACAATCATCATTTAGTATCCCTTATACATATCTATGTATATTAGGAGCACATTAAGCATGCCTATATCAAACACCTTAGACTGTGGGAATTCAACATCAGAGACCTCATCCTAAAGAAAAATTAGCATGTCACCAATATGGATAAAAGAAAGCAAGGCAAGTTTTTTTCAATTATCTTAGACCCTATATCATAACCCATAAGTATGGATTAGGAACTTATCAGTTGTCCTCTCTTGAAGGCCACCCAAAACTTGAGCCCCTTAATGCTTCACATTTGCATCCATTCTTTTGTTAAAAAGGATCAACTTTACCTCTTGTTTAACTTAATCTCATTCCTTTTTATCCACCCACATTCCTTCTATCTCTTTTATGGGAGACTGATTAAAACTACATCATGTGATATTGTATCACAATCATGGTCTAAATCTTGAATGATGGGTACCATGGCTCTACCCATGGCATGATTTTCATGGTACTTTCTACCCTTCTAGAGATGGATTCCCATGATCATTGTCACCTAAATATTTACACACCTAATCAAACTTATTATTCTTTTAGCTTTTCCCTCATAAAGGTAAACCCCTAAGCCTATATAAGTAAGTTATGTCTAGCAAAATAAAACAAACAAAAATAAAAAATGACACTAGTAGAAATCATGGGTCATCCAGCATTCATATAATGCTCCCTCAAAGGATATCTATATAAACATATCTAAAATTATAGAAAAATAAGGTATACTACTCCCTTGAAGGACAAATATCACAAATCCTTGAACAAAACACATAAACTTAGACCACTCCCTTAAAGGATGGCTGAGTAAAGAATTATTTTAAAAGAATAGAAATTTATTGGAAGCTTCTCACCTTGATCACCTTCCCATATAAAACAACAAAGAAAAATAACCATTATCAAAATCACAAGAAAATCAAAATAATCTTAAAAGTCATAATCAACTCTCAAGAAATATAATAATGTGGAAACCACAATCGAATTTCATAGGTAGACTTCCTGCATCAATCAATATCCATAGTTTGGTATAGACTTGTTTATCCTATCTCTTTGGACACCTATAGAATAAGCATGATAATTTCATAAATAGGTTCCATTTTCATCCATGTCCCCTGTAAGTAAGGGATTTTTGGGCTTACTTAACATTGTGTGGTCAAGACACCTTTTTTAACCAACTAACCAATGCTAATGTAAATCATTAAAAGGGCTTATGTTCATTAAGACAATCTAACTTTAGTTTTTTTCTAGTCCTTGTCAAAGTAGAAACATTGTGCCCTCTTCTTATCCTATCATTTATCTCTTGATTATATTCTCTATTCTCCCATATAGTGTTGTTAATTAAATTACCTCATGAATTATTTTTTAAAAACAAATTCATAATGAGCATAACCATAATCATAATCACAACCATAACAAGCATAATAAAACCATAACATCCATGAGTATTTAAATAATCAACCATTTTTCACCACATGTCTAAATAATGAAGCATATAATAATTAAGATTTAGCCTATGATAAGCAACCAAGAAGAATAACCATATATCAAAAACATCTCCTGCCTAGCTTAGCCTATATCAGTGTCTAACATCCATAACATAATCATCATACATAATCAATATAAACATCACATCATAAGCATTAAGCATTAACACAAATAATGAACATGAGCATAAATAAATATCATATATATCTCATGAGTCAAATAAAATAATGTGTATAATTGGCTTAGACCCTATATCATAAGGTAGTCACCATTAGCTTATAGTTCACCCAAATCACCAGATGCCAAATCTCTGAAGTCAATAGTAAAAGTGAACAAAATGATTTTCACATTTAATTTTTACCTATTAGGCTTTCTAAGGTTTTCATCTTGATCATTGATGATTAAGGTAACTATCAACAGTAGCCCTTGTGTACCCTAACCATATATAGATAGGATGCTCACATTTTTACTCTCACCTAAGCACACCCATATTTAATAAAAGCCACCCATTTTTACCCACCCTTAGAGACTACCTTCTCTACCCTTTTTGACCACCTCATCATCTTTCTATTGATCCATTTTAGCCCAACTAGTGCATGTTTTGTGACACGTTGTTCTTTGTCCTTTGACCATAATGAAAACATTGCCATGTTGATCACATTATGAACTTATTCCACCTCACACTTACCTTATCTTCTTTTGTCTTTTTATGAGCACTTCCTACCTCATATACTCATGGCACTTAACTAATTTGTGTTTTCATTGGGAGCACTTCCTACCTTGGATACACATTTAAACATAAACATCACTTAAGAGACTTGAAAGTGTACCTATACACCATGCCTAAATATGGTCACATAGTCCACTTATATATTATTCTTCTAACATTGACCCGTATTTTTACCAACTTGACAACTTAATCTATGTGTGATCTTAGCTATTGCAGTTTTTTGTCACACTTTGTGTACTTGTTTGAACTTTAGTGCCCAACCTATCACCCACCTTCATGAAATTCACCTTAATAATAACCTTCACCCACATTATCAAAACTACACCTAATTCTACTTTACCTCATCAACTCCTAGTTTGAGAGGGAACACCTCTTCCCATACTCAAGGCAATTAGACCTTTGACCAACATTAGTTTTTGTTTTGAAACTTGTTAATTCAAAGCTACATAACAAAAGGGGGAAAAATATAAATACCAAAAATATACACACCATGATTTCAAATGTCACGTCACCCCTATTTTTCCTTAGTACCCCCTTGGGACCAATTTGACCTTTTGAACCCTAATCTAACCTAACCATGATCAACTAAACTGGCTTAGCCCAACCTTTTACTTACATTTACCTTTCAATATTGACTATCAATGATCAGGTTGACCATTGAAAATCACCCTAAATATTGATAGGTAGGGTCCACCTCCTCAACCAATAACATGAAAGCCACTTACCTTGATTTTATAAATATAACTCATCTAAATTTGGTTGAAAGCCATTACATGAGTGAGTTATAATTAGAAGGCCTAGTTCACACCTTGTTACAACTCTCTTTCCTTACTTATAAGAAGAGAGGAACATGGAGGTGAAATCTATCTACAATTATTATCAAGATCTTGTGAATCCAAAATTATCTTTTTATAGGTCAATCATCATCAAAAATCTAACAAACCAGCTACTATGTTAGAAAGCTAGCTTGACATCATAGAACTACCAAAGTGCCAAGTATCGTTACTCTATTAGAATAATATCAGACTCCACCAATGAGTCAAATACCTCAATCAATCACTTGATCAACATTATACAATATAAGTATCTATTTTTTGATATTCATTTAATTTATTTGTCCCAACCATCAATCTACACACAATAACTATTGATGGTTGTCCCAACCATTGATGGTCATCCTAACCATTCATGGTCACCTTAACTGTTGATGGTTATCCCAAAAAATAATGGTCACTATGGTAGTAAATTATATCAATTTATTTCCACTTACCTACCCCCAAATAGATATAATTTTTTGTGTCCCTACCTAATTGTAGACCCTTGCCTAATTTTATGAAGTAGACCATAATCATCTAGTACTAGTATTAATTAGATTATCATTATTTTAATCCTTTCTAGTCTACTTCTTAGCAATCATTTCTTGTGTTTAATTTTAGTACCTTTTAATTATTTATGCGAGTAATTTATATTATATTTATAAATTTAAATATTTAAAACATGTGGATTGATAGCCCATGAGGAAGCTCTTGCTTATGAGGTCTAGCTATTTCTAGGCAATCCACTCAACTATCTATCTAACAAACACATTTTATTTAGTGATTTCTTATCTATAGGTCATCCTTCCAATAAAAATAAGAGTTATTCATAATCTTTTGATTCCATGTACACATAACCAAATAAGTTTTTCAACCATACCCATACTTAGTTTTTTCTTTTCCCTTTTTGAAATAATAAAGCTAAAATTCACTAAAACATGGAGATTAGGAGGCCTAAAAGGAATAATGGTTCAAATATTAGGATCATAACTAGGGTTTTGGTCAAGGTTATTGTACTCCTAGGGATTAGGGAAGGCATCCAAGGTCAAGAGGTAATACTCCCCAAGTGAGAGACATTGGAATGTTGATTTCAAGGGGTCCTTCATGGGGATTTGGGTAGAAGGGATGGATGAGCTAGTTAAGGTGTGGTTATTGGAAGAGGTAGATTCATCATTGTTTGGTAAAGGATTGGTAGATGGAATGATAATAACATCATTTATCCTATACATCATGTTGCATGATGTGAAAGGACTTGGGTTAGCTTGTATGGTAACTACTTGACCTTTTGCTCAAATTTAAAACACCAATGTAGGGTGGATGACACAAAATTTATGGAATGGATCCAAGGGCATCCAAGTAGAACATTGTACTATAATTTTCCTTCTAATATGTATAAGAGCTCAAGAATCATCTGAGATCCTTAATGAATGTGGAGGATGGAAATTCCTAGAGTTTTTTCCATAGTGTCATTGAAGGAACAAAGCACCATTATGGTTTTTGACATAATGTTCTCTAGAAATTTTAGTTGATCATATGCATATGATGAGTAATGTTAATGATAGTGCCACATCAATCATAACCCTTTTGATGTGGGTTTGGTTGATGTGTCAGGTAATGAAGAGTAGAGGATCCAAATACTAGGGATGAATGGAGGGTATTTTTGAATCTTTAAAGGTAACAAGGGTGGAAAGTTAGAAGCCTCTAATAAAGGTTGATAGAGGTTGTGGATCTTCTAGTTGAACCTCTATGGTCTAAAAAGCCTCTATCATCACCTAGTGGTGATGGGGAAAGGTATTTATTAGTTCATATAAACTCATTTTCACTAGTGTTTGGTGAATTTTATTTATAACTAATCTTTAGATTGACTCATAAGGGTTGGATTGGGAGGTACCTAAGATGGAAACCTTGGGCTTAAGTGAAGGTGTTTGTGTTTAGTTGGGTGATTGGGTGGTGGAGGAAGGGTATGTCTATAGAATATACACCTTTTCCTTCCATTTATCCTTTTTTTAGGTTTGTGATAGTGTGACCACATGGATGTTATAGATTTGTTAAAGAGTTGTGTTAGAGAACTCATTCAGTCCCTCCTCACTCTTAGATAAGAGTGTAGGAGTAGGTAATTTTGGGGTGGGGAGTTGTGGATTTTAGAGTGATGGTGGGATAAGGGGAAGATATTTTGATAATATATCATCATTAACACATATCTAATGGACTAGGACTTAAATAGCTTTATAGTTATTTGTATCATGCCTCAGTGTTCTATGGTATGAGAAAATCATATTATCATTAAACTAAGATGGCTTAAGACTATGGGGTGAAAATAGGAGGAAAAGTCAAGAAATAATCTTACAATAATATTTTTAGGATAGTTAATTAAGACTAAAACAAAGGTGGTAAGGTAGTTTGGGTTTCAGATTTGACTTTTGGGGTGGAAGCCTTCTTAGGAGTAGGCTTCACAATGCAAGTTTTTGGTGGTGAAATATTTTTGGTAAGTGTTTTTGGAGTAGATTACTTGGGGGTTAATGGTTTGGAGGTATAAAGTATAGAGGTTTATGGTTTGGAGGTATAAGGCTTAGAAATAAAAGACTTGGTAGTGGATAGTTTGAAGGTAGAAGGGTTAGAAGTAGAAGGCTTGATAGTGGATGGTTTGGAGGTAAAAGGCATGGAAAGGATAGGTAGAGGAGTATCTAAAAGAAGAGATTGGGTTGGGTTTTTTTTCAAAGACATGTCTTCTTAATATAAGGATGGGTTCCTAGATTAGAAGAAAGATGTGGTCCTAAAATGGAAGGAAATGTAGAAATGGGTGGCAAGGTTTTGGTTTTTGGGATCCTAGGTGGCTCCACTTTCTTGGTTGGCTTAATGTGGAGGTTATTTAGTGGGATAGATGGTTATAAATCCAAATTTAACCAAGGGTGAGTAAGGATCTGATTAGGAAACATTCCTAAGTTTTTGATAAGCTTTGTTGGGATGGTATAAGGTGCTTGGGTTACTCTAGGTGGAGTTAGTTTGGTTGGTTCAACTATGGTTTGAGAGGTAGAGATTTATAATAGCTTGGTTGGGATGATGGTGGGTTGAATAGTGGAAGTGGAATATTAGGTTGACAATGGTATGGTTGAGGTATCTTAGTTGGTTAGATAGGGGAGCCTAAGATAATGCCAAAATGTGGAACGATTCATGTTGGGTTGTGATAGGTACTCTAGGTTTTAAACCAGTTTAGAAAAAGGCTTATAAATGGGTTTGGTTCCTTCAATATTGGTCTCAAAGGACAAACCCATGGGTTGAGAGAGGGGAGTGGTTTCCTTGTCCTTTTACTCAATCAAGGTCCCTAAGGTTTGAGAGGGTGATTCCTCCATGAGAGGGGCAAATAAAATTACCTCTTCCTTAGGAATGCTTTCCAAAGGAAGAGTGTATTACTCTATGATGGAAAAGAAATGTATGGTGGTAATGGTTGTCTCCTTTGGTATGCCTTTCAAAGGAGAGGTTGGTAGATCCACTACCTCAATAAGTGGAGAAAGGGGAATATTTTATTCCTTTGTTTTGGTTCCCAAAGGAATAAAAGGTGATTCCACCACATCAATAAGTGGGGAGGAAGATGAATTGGTTTTGGTAGTGCTTTCCTAAATAATGAGCTCACTAAAAAACTACATTGGTAGTATGGACCTCATGATTGTGAGAGGATTCCACTTTATTGTTTTCATTATTCATGAAAGGGACATGGTTGGAAAAAGGTTGTCTAAATATGTCAAGTGACTGATTTGGTGGTGCATTAAGATTATATATCACAAGTTCCCCCTTGTCAATCAACCCTTGGACAATTCTTTTAAAGGTATTTCATCTAGTAAAATCATATCCAATGACATGGTTGAAGGCACACAATTCATTATCCTTATAAAAATTGGGTATAAGGTGAGAGAAATTGAATTGTTGTGGGGGTTTAATTAGAGGAAATTATATGATATTTGATTTCAATAACTTTTATAATACTAAAGAATATGACTCCCCTAACAGAGTGTATTACTTTTGGTTATTATGGTTTTGATTTCAAGTATTTTGGTTGGAAGAATTAGAAGAGTTAGGTTTGTTAACAACTAGAGGAGGGGTGTTTTTAAGGACAACTACATTTTTAATTCCCTTAGTTTTAGAGTGGTTGGTGGTTTTAGAAGAGGAAGTTTCATTTGACATGAAACTAGAGTTTTTTTTCTCAATTTTAGTTTCCTCTCATCAATTGCTCTAATCTCTAATTTCCATGCCATGGTGAAAGCTTCATCAAAGGTCTTGAAATTCTAAACCTACAGAGTAGAGGAAATATGTTTGGCATAAGCTTGAGAGAAAATCTCAATTAGCTCAAGCTAGGTCAAATAGAAAGAGATTTGGTTTATCAAACCTCTCCAATGGGCCATGAAATCAATAATTGACTCATCCTCAAATTGCCTAATGGAGTACAGATCGGTAATGGAAACTTTCTTAGATATATTTATGGAAAAATGATTTAAGAAGGTTTGAGCTAATTAGGCAAAATAAAAGAGGGAATGTTTGGTAACATCACTATACTAATCCAATGATGGACCAGATAGGGACATGGGAAAGGTGTGAAGAAGGAGAGCATCATCATAAAAAATCAAATAGCAAGAGTGTCTAAATGTTCTAAGATGTTGCTAAGGATCTTCCTTTCTTTAAAATTTTGAAAGTTCCCATTAAGGAGGATAAGGTTGGATTTGGATAGGTGGATGAACTAGTTCATTTTAAATTAAATCATATGATAAGAGGTTATGGGAACTAAAAATAGATAACTCCATCTATCTATGGTTGTGCACCCCCATAGTTATAGGGTAAATTATATTAGGGTTGGGTAGGTGAAATATAAGGATAACTAGTGGAAGGTTGTGAGGTTGCCACATATTGGTATGTGGACATGGGTGGTTAAAATAACACCATGTATGGGTAATCAGTTATAAGAGGTTGGGTAGAAGGTGGAGCCATATACCCTTATGGATTAGGAATATAGCTTGGGTTGGATGTAATGGGTACTTGTTGAGTAATTGACATGGGTTGGGTTAGAGGTATGGTTGGGTTGATAGGTTGAGGATGGGTGGTGGCCTTGGTATTAATGGGTGTAAGGGTATAAGGTATGGAAACCACCAAGCTTTGTAATGGAGTGGAGGTTGGTGGGTTTAAGATAATAATAGGGGTGGTAATATTAGTAGAGGATAATCCAATGTTAAGGGGGGTATAGGTGCCCAAAGGTTGGGTTGCTCTTATACTATAAGTGTTATTAGTTGGGGTAAAAGGTGTTGGGTGTTGGTTGGTTGGATGGGTTGGTTTTAGATTGTGGTATTAGTGGGATTATTGGTAGAATAAGATGCTTGGGTGACTAAGTGTTGGGTGGAAATGATGGTAATAGAGGTGTTACCCATAAGATGGGATGGCATACCATAAGGTGGATCAATATATGGAATTGAAGTGGGGGTATGGTGAGATATGGTGTTAAGGTAATGTTGGAGGGATATGGAGTTGTTATATATAAAGGTGGTGAAATTCATATCACCTTGGGTAATTATCTGAGGGATACTAGGACTTTCAAAAGGATGGGGAGAACCCTCTATATCTGAGATGTACTCCATGGATGAAGAAGAAGAGGAAGACATGTGGTTGGGAGGTGGAATTTGATTTTCTTGGTTTCTTAGTTGTTGTCTAGTGAGAACCATGCAAGAAAGGGGAAAATGAAGATAAGAGTGATCTCAAAACTTAAAAGAAAATAAAATAAAAAGGTCTCAAGGAAAACAATGCATACATTAAATTGCATTAAAATCCTAAGATAATTTATTATCTCTTTTTAGGATTATGCCTCAATTTTAAAGAAGTTATGAAGACCAACTTGGGTTTGGAGAATGGGTACTAGAAGAAGATATCTAAGGATGGTTTCAAGTAGCTAAATGGATCTCAAGATCTATACTAGAATTGGGTACATGGCTTGATATTGGGGCCTACCCTGTCACTTCACACATTATAGTGATATGGTGTTGGGTGCTTAGATAGAATATATTGAGTTTCTAGAGATTATACTCAGCTAACATACTAAGTTGGTTCTCCTCTTGGTGGTGAAATCCAAGTAGGATAGCCAAGGAAAGCTAACCATTAGGTGATTAAATCCCAATCATGCCTTATGTCAATGTTTTTATGTTTGATTGAATGTGTGGTTTGGTATTATGTGTGTGATAAAAAGTGAGACTACAATTAATTTATTTGATTAAAATAAGCTATGTGAGCTAATAAATACAAGCAAATAATGGATGAAAAGTTAATTTTAATCCAAAATAAAATTTTGGTTTCTTTTCAAATGAATACAAAAAAATTAAGATGCACCTAGATGATATATGATGCAAAAGCCTAGGCGTAGAATGAGTATTTTTTATTTTAAAAAATGAAAGTAAAAAAGATTGTTTTACTTTTTTCTCTAAGAAATCAAAATAAAATAGAAATTACATTTTGAAAAGGAAGAAAGGAAAAGGAACGTTTATTTTTTTAGAAAATAATCCAAGAATGAATCTTCTCTAATGTAAGTAAATGTCCTATAGCTACAAACCCAAAAAAATATCAAGGGTCTCACTAGGCATGCTAGAATATTTCACTAAAATTATGCTTATTTTATTTAGAAAGAAAGTTGTAGAACTTGAAAGAATAGTAAGGTTAGTATAACCTTATGTCTTGTGCATTTGTGAATCTAGATGATTGTTAATACTCCTATTTTTCTAAGGAGGATGACCTATAGATAAGAAATCAATCTAGAAAATGGTGGATTAGTGAGATAGTAGGGTGGAATGCGTAGTGTGAGCTAGATCCGAGAAGCACAAGCTTCCTTGGAGGATATCAATCCATACTTTTAAAATACTTAAGTTATAATAAACTAAAAATAGGTGCATACATAAAACTAAAAAAGGTACTAAAATCAAATACAAGAAATTCTTGAAAAAAAACAAGTAATATTTTGACTAAAATAATAATAAACAATTGAATACTAATGCTAAATCACTCAATCTTGATTCAAAAAATAAGTTGAAGTTTTATGATAAAATAGAAATTCAAAAAGTGGAATTTGGGTGTGGGAAAATGGGTCAAATCAGCATGTTATTGTGAAAATGGACACACAGTGACCATTGGTGGTCTAGGTATGACCATCAGTGGTTAGGTGACCATTGGTAGTTGTTAACCATTAGTGTTTAAGGAAGTCTATCAACAGTTAGGTAAGACCATTGGTGATTACTGTGGGATTTGCTTTGGGAAAATAAGTCTATTGAAGGGAGTTAATAGAAAGTTTTTTGGAGTTGTGTTTGGGTTGAATGCTATTTTACAAGACAAAAGGTAATACTCAGAGGTATTAAATTTAGGGATTGGGTGTTTGGGTGATTGGAATAAGCAATGGGTGGTTTTGGGTAGGAGGTGAAATGTCTAGAGTTGCAAAACTCCAACATGGGAAAATGGGATGAAAGGGAAATAAAGGGGAATGACACAAGAAATGAAATAAATAGAGATAATTACTAAATTTTGATAAAAAAAACATAGATACTTAGTTTTAAGGTGTTACTAGTCTGAGGAGTGTTGATGTTGGCTAAAATCTTGTTGTGGATCCTGGAGCAATGTTAGTAGAGTAACTGTACCTTAGCTCAACATAGTGATTTGTACAAGCACCCTAAGCCTCTGACTTGGTTCTTGATTCACTAAAATATTTTAGATTCACTTGAGAGTCAAAATATCTTGCCCTTGAATGATGATTTCAACCTTCTCTTCATCTCTTAATATAGGGGAAAGGGAGGTTGAAATGAAGAGTTTAACAAATAATTTATCAAATAGTTTGATCAATAGTCTAATTTTTGCATTGATCATGTGAACATCATACTAAAATTATATAGTTGGTAATCAATTGGTGAGTTTAGTTCTAATTTTAGTTGATTCCTTTGATCATGCAAGAGTTCAAGTAAGCACTAGCGATCTAGGTCAACCATTGATGGTCGAGGGATGACCATTGATGGTTAGGGAGACATATTCAAAATGGCCAAGATTAGTCATTTTCACTTATGTTTGGTGGTTAAGAAGTTAGGAAATGGTCTAAGGTAATTAAAGGGGGTCATGGGGTACTTTGATGACTAGAAATACATTGCATGGTTTTTGAGTGTCTATAGTATTTGTACCTTGATTTATCTTTTTCATGGGATGGTTTTATACTATGTTTGTAGTTTTTATTATGGAGGGTGCAGATACTACTTTGGACAAATTTAAGGATACAAAAATAAAGAGCAAAAATAAACAAATGCAAGAAAGCCAAGATAATTTAAACAATGTAGACACGATATACTTAGAAATTGGTAAGCTAGGGTGATAAATGCTAGGTTAGGACCAAATGAACAAGTCTAAATTTAGAGTAAATTGGGTTCATGAAAATCCAAGACTACTAAATGATTAAAAAACTCAAACAAGTATACCTTAAATAAGATAGGTAAACTAAGGATACAAGTAAAAATGGTAATAAAACATCGATGTGAAAGCAATAACAATACTTAATTAAAAAATAATGGGAAATAAATGGTCAAACAACATTGATGAGTGATTAGTAACAATCCTTACTCAATCATCAATGTAAAAAGTGAATAAAAAGAAAAACAACATTGGTGAGTGAGAAGTAATAATCCAACCTCACTCAATAATGGAAAAAGAGTACATCAAAGTAGAAACAAATGCAGTTGTATGAATAAAGGGGAGTTAAAAAATGGATTTTTTTCCAAGTAAACCAAGACAATTCTATAAATGTAAAGCAATGGTGAAAAGAAGATAATCCATAGTTACTCAAGCATATTATTTTGTTCTAAAGATAGATAAAATGTAAAACAAAGTATTGTTATTATATTTTTAAGATGTGAAGAAGAAGAAATATATAAGTGGTAAAATATATTTATAATCAAAATTGATTGTAAAAGGGGGAAATAAAATTGGTGGTGGAGGAAGTTAAGTAAAAAGCAAGGTATATAAATTATTTATCAAAGTCAAGACACTTAAATTAGGTTTGTCAAAATAAGAGGACTGTCGACATGAAGGAATTTTAAGTAATTTTCATAACCACACAAGTCTTAGGTAATCAAATGAAGTATGAATATCATCCCATGAAAGGCTACATACATCAAAAGAAAAATGGACTTACCTTCCCATAACTTGTTACCCATTCTTTAGGACCCCTTATAGAGCCATCAGTCTTTTGTGAAGGTTGGGTACTTATGTGAGAAATTAGGTAACACTATATATTTTTTTGAATTCTCATATCATAATCCAATTGCCTACCATACCCCAATGGACCTTATCTCTATCAAAAATCCAAATGTAGATTTTGAATTTTGACTGGGGATAGGAGATGTGTTGTCAATCATGTCTTTTGGTGTGTTTTTTACTTCAACATTGTATGTTTCCTTTCAATCATTGAATTTTGTTTTAAATTATTTATATTTTAAGTTTTTATGTATTTTTTGATACCTCCTCCGTACGTATTTGAATAAACAAATATGGGTGCTAAAAATGAATATAATTTGAAAAATGTGGACTTGGTTGGTAAGAAAGGGAAATGAGAGAGAATGGTGTCTAAGATTCTTATTAATTCATGTGAAATAAAAGGGTTATCTTGAATTTAACCTTATTTTATCTAGAGTGGAATGAAAGGAAAGGAAATCAAGGGGAATGAACACGAAACAAATTGAATTACTTTAAATTGTTAAAAATGTGACAAAGGTGAAAAGGGATAAAATGATAAGTATGATTCCTTATATTAAGAATGTATGGAAGTGTAGAGAAACATGATAGCATAGTTTGTTGTGTAAGTTTTATCTATAAAATAAATAAAAAATAATGCCAAGAATATGGGATCAACAACTTGTAATCATTTCTTAACATTTTAGAAAAGGAACACTTGGTTGAACAAAGGTGTTTTAAAATTAAATGATTATTTTATGAGGAGAGCCTAGTCTTATCCATGGTCTTACACTGAAACTCATTAAATAAGAAACCAAGAGGGTAAAAAAATGGTATTTGTGAGGAGGGCCTAGTCGTATCCATGTTCTTACATTGCAATTCATAAAAGATAAATTCAAAAAAGTGAACAAAGTATGTGAAAAAAATTAGTAAAAATGGTGTTTGTGAGTAAATCATGGTCCTATCCATGGTCTTACACACTAAAACTCACAAAATAAAAGCCTAAGAGGGTGCAAAAAAAATGGAAAATAGAAAATCAAATAAGAGCAAAAGGAATTCATGAGGAAGATTGGGTCCTATCCATTGTATTATAATGTAATTCATGAGAAAAATAAACCAAAGGACCAAAAGAAGGAAATAAGTTTTATGGAAAGAGAAGACTAAGGTAGAAGGTGAGACCCATGTAGAAATATTTAAAAAAAGTGTTAGTAGTATAGAATATAAAAATTTGATAAGAAGGGAAATATCTATGTAAAGTATTTATTTAAGAATTGTGCATTGGTGGGCTCTTTGAGAACATGGCCTTCATTAGTTTGGTGGTGATAGGTGCTAAGACTAAGAATATATTTCATTAAATAAGGGCCCCAAAATTTTTCAGCATAGTTACTTGATTTATCATGGGTATAGTCTAATTTAAAGACTAGATCACTAATATTGAAAGAGAAAACTTTAACCATTTTATTATGTTATTTGGCGATAAAAGCCTTATATTAGTGATTGTGTTTCAAAGTGGATAAATGGTGTTCATCAAGAAGATCAAGAGTATGAAGGTGAGTTTCACACAATTCCTCATCAGTAATGATACCATGAAGAGATATACATAAGGAGGTAATATCAACTTCTAGTGGTAGAATAGACTTAGAACTATAGACTAGTGAGAATGATATTTCCCTAATAACAGTATGAATGATAGTATGATAGGCCTAAAGTGAGGGATATAAATAGATATGCCAATTTGTGTGAGTTTTTTGGATGGTATTTTAAAGGATTTTATTGAGAGTTTTATTTATGGCCTTAACTTGGCCATTACACTATGGATGATAAGGTGTGGAAAATTTGTGGGATATTTTAAATTAATCACATAATTGCTTCACATCCTTGTTCTTTAAATTGACACCATTATCATAAATAATATATGGGGAAATCTAAAATGATTTGGTTGAGGATGAAATTTAAAATAGTAGTGCCTATGACATTGAAAAGAGGAATAAATTCTACCCATTTGGTAAAATATTTAGTAGTTGTGATGATAAAAATATGCCTATCTTGTGACCTAGGTAGTTTACCGATGATATATAATCTCTGCATGGAAAATGGCCAAGAGGATTCCATAGTTTGGAGATTAGCTGGTGGTAAATGAAATAAATCATCATGCAGTTGTCTAGGACTACACTTTGTAGTGAAATCAATATCATCATTCTCGAGAGTAGGCCACAAGTATCCCATATGTAGGAATTTACATGTTATATCATGTTCACTATAGTGACCACCACAAATTTCTCCATGTTCTTGTTTAAGGAGAGGAAGGACCTCTCATTTCATTACATAATGGAGTAGGGTACCTTCTACATTGCAATAATAAATGGTGTTATATCGGAAGACATTTTTAAAAGCTTGTTTGTGAATTCTAATCTTTTCATGAGAATCCATGTTCAAAGGATAAGTTTGATATTTGAGAAATTGGATAATGCATTTATACCATGGGCTCTACAAAATAGTGATAACCTCAATATGACAAATAAGTGAATCTTGAAATTTGATAGAAGATGGGGAATTTTTTATTTGAATAAGAAATTGGGAATCACTTAAAACTTGATACAGATGAAATAAGGATGTCACAAATTCAAGAGTCAACAATAGAGTTCTAATCTCTTAGAATGGGATCAGTGGTAAAAGAGGAAAACTCTTTGGTGAGGGTGGTGTCTATTTTATGATAAGTAATAATATTTTCACTTTTATATTGATAATCACCATTAACCTGATGGTAGATTAGTTGGGAGTCACCCAAAGCATACATATATAGAATATATAAGTCAAGGGCTGCAATAATGCCTAAGATTAATGCTTCATATTCTTCCATGTTATTAGTGACATCAAAAGTGAGTCAAAATACCAAAGGGATTATTTTACCATGAGGACTAGTTATAATGCAACCTACCCTAGCTCCTTGGAGACATTTGGCACCATCAAAGTGTAGGGTCCATGTGTCTTCATGAAAATTGACATTATTTTTGAGAAGTTATTAGATAACTACTTTGGATTTAGTTGTATCAAGAATGACATAGGTATCTTCTTTATTACTTGAATATAAATCATTAGTGAATTTGTGAAAGTAATATTTAAGAGAGATAGCTTGATTGAGACTTTCAATATTGAAAATTTTATCATCAAGGAGACTATCTTGAAGATGATTGGTAGTGGGTATAAGTACCACTACAAGTTGGTTGGTAATGACTTTCCCTTTGATTTTTTTTTACATGATGATTCAAAGGTCAATTTATATTAAGATAACCATCCACTTGCCAATTCTATCTCCAGGTATAAAGTCTTTGGATAAGAAGTCACAAAGTGGGTTGAAAGGAAATATGACATAGGTTATTTTATAGAGCATGTAGTGATGAATATTTTTAGGTGTAAAATATATAACAATAAAATCACATTCAAATTTGGTATAATTTTTTTTGTAATGGATTAGGCATTGACTAGTATAGTAAATAATATAATATATTCTAGTATCATCTTGTTGGGCAAGCATTGCCCTAATTGATATAGGTGTATAATAAGTGTATAAAATCAAAGGATGATCATTGGATGGTGGAAAAAGGGTAGGTAGATGGAGAAATGATTATTTCATGTTTTCAAATGCCTTTTGAAATGGATAAATCCATTCTATAGCATTACCATTTTTAATAAGGGAATCAATAGAATAAATGAGATAAGCCATTTCAAGGATGAATCATCAGATTGCCCCAAACTTTCTAAGGTAAGTAAAAATGTTTGGAATGGAGGAATAGGCATGCTAACTATAACATTTATTTTAGTGGGATTGACATAAATAACATGAAGAGAGATGAATAACCCTAGTAATTTACTAGATGTAACACCAAAAGCACATTTGGAGGGATTGAGTCTAACTTTATACTTGATGAGTTGATCAAAGATGATGGCTAGATTAAAATGATGGGTTTTACAACTTTTATATTTGGAAATGAGATCATCCATATAGGTTTCCACAATATTATGGATAAGGTCATAAAAAATGTGTGTCATATCCCATTTATAGGTAGCTCTGGAATTTTTAAGGTTGAAGGGCATTTTAACGTAGTAATAGGTTCCCATTCCATAGTGAATGTTGTATTGTGTTGGTATTTGGGGGTGATATGAATTTGATTGTATCTTAAAAAATAATCCATGAGGGAAAATATTTTGTATCCATTAGTGGAGTATATAATGGAATATATCTAAATTAATGGAACATTATCTTTGGGATAAGCGAGGTTGATATTATGAAAGTCAATGAAGATGTGAATAACCATGGTAAATTTTTATGAATGGGAATGATATTTGAAACCCATTCAAAATAGTCTATAGATTTGATAAAATTGTCATCAAATAGTTTGATAAAGTTTTTATAGCATAAGATGGAAACTTTGGGGGGAAATTTACACTATTTTTATCAAACAAGTTTGGCATTGGGATATTTTATTGTGTTGTGTACCACAGTAATAGGATTGATACCAGGCATGTCCTCATATGACCAAGAATAAGTATCATGATATTTAATAAAGAATAGTCTAAAATTATCATGGTCAGTTGGCATGAATTCTTAAAAAATAGTTATAGGTCAAGGATATGAGGGTGTGACATATTTTATTCTCATGGTTTCCTCAATAATCATAACATTTTCATCATTAAAATGATATGGTTCATTAGGAAGAGAATAAATGGGATTGGTTTTAGGGTTAATGTTGGCAATGAAGTTGTTAAAATGAGTGGCCTTTCACTTAAAATTACCAAGTTTTTGATATTTCCAAGGAAGTTGAGGTTCTTGGGAATAGAGTAATTCCAAGATGGATTCATCATTAATTAATGTAGGTAAAGGTCCATAATAGTACACATATACTTCAAGATCAATGATTTTTTTAATATGGTGATCATATTTAGAATGTATCTAACATACATCTATAGCCTTGGCATTGAGAGTGATGTTGGGAGTAGGTGAAACTATGGAGGAAGGTTGATTAGATTTAATTGATTTTAAAATAAGTGAATATTTGAAATCATTGATGGGTAGAGAATATAGTAGAGTAACTAGTGTGATAGGAGGTAAAGAAGGTGCCAAATTTTTTGAAGTTGTGAGAGGTAATATTTGTTCAAACATCCAAGGAGTATTAAGAAGTGAAGAATTAACTAGAGGTACAATACCTTTAGGTTCTAACTCAATATATGTGGAAATAGTATGAACATCACAGTTAAAAAATATATTTTAGATAAGGTTTTATAATAGTGTTGAACATTCAAGTCTCTTTATTGAGATTGGGTCATAATGTAGTTATCATCGTAGGTTAGAGATATGGTACATATTTGTGTCTCGAAATGAAATTCTAAAGGTGAGATGCCTAATCACTAAATTTATGTTGTGACATGGTTAAAGGGTTTTGAAATAAATTGGACACTCCATAATCATTACAAGTGAATTCATATTCTATATAAGATGCTTCGTGTGCATTACATGGAGAAGGGAAATCAATGATTTCATTGATAAGAGGTATGGTACAGTCATGAGGTAAGAAAGAAGGAGGAATCCATTCTAGAATGTAAGTAGGTAGCTTGGTATTATTGCATGTGTTTTATAAATTATTTGGCTCATCATCATTAGAATCAGTAAGAGTGACTTGTAAATCTAGATTCATATTGATGAATTTAGGTAAAGGAGCACTATTAATGTTTGGAATAGTGTGAATCAGATACTAAGATTTAGGATTAGAAATTTGAGTACTCCATGGATTAATATCATACTCATATTTATAAAATTTGGAATTATGAATAACATTGATACATTGGATTCTAGAAGAGGCAATTTCCATCATGTAATGAGTCTATGGGAGTCTTACGAGTATATTATAAGATAATGTTAAATAAAAAAACATAAGCTTGGCATGCATAGTTTTGGGTCTAATAGTAAGAAGGATATAAATACAACCAAGCATATTTTGATTGGTATTTTTGATTCCAAAATATGTTAAATAAGTTTGCTTGAGAGGATCTTTGTTATATCTAAGTTGTTGAATAAGCCAAAGAGATGTCACATTAATTCTTGACCCTTTGTCTACTAATAATTTTCAAATGAGTGTGATATTAATATCTATTTTGATAAAGAGAGGTGGATCATTGTCTCTAAAGAGAATTTCATCATTGATCATGTCTTCTTCAAGGAACACTATGGAAGGTTTTTAATAAGAGCAAATAGTTTCAATGGTATGAAATTCTATTGGTTGAGGATCGTGAGAAGGTTTTTCCTCTTCTAAGTAAGATGGTTCTTTGATTTATTAGAGTTGTTGTGTGAGGAGTTTTTGTTGATAGGGAGATGTGAAAACTAATTCCATGTGAGGAATTTTTCAAGGCATAGAGTTTAGTTCCTCTAAGAAGTTCCAATGAATTTTGGAAGAGTAAAAACCAACATAAGGCTTGGGAGGTAAGATATGTTTGGGAGGAAGAAAAGTGGTTGGAGGTTTGGATTGAGGAAGTGGTTCTTCATTTATGTATGAAGGTAATTTAGTGGTAGTAGTATCTTTGAGAAGTTTCTATTATAGTGATGGTTTATTTGGTTTGGTGATGGGATCTTTGTGGGCTGGTTTGCATTGATAATTAATCTTAGATAGATTCACTTATTGGGAATCGGTATAGTATTGATCATAATAAAAAATAATCACAAAATATTCTTGTATGGTTATTAAGGGTTAGATATAGATGAATATTTTGGATTATTAGAGGAAGAAGGTTTGAAAGATTGTTTCTTTTGAGAAACATTAACATAATATTAAAAAAAAAATTGATCATCGCATCATGATTTAATGAATCTCTTAGCATAAAATAAATGACAAATTTTGTAATCCTCAGATATGTCTCATGTGAATGACTTATATCAACATGAAACCCAAAAAATTGATTAGGATCATACCATTTGTGGGGATTACTAGGATATGTGAATGGTTTAGAAGGTACTAAAAGTTATTTCATGATTAGCAATAAATGGTAGGATTGGGGATTTTACACTTTTGATACTTTTGGTTTGGGTTGAGGAGGATTGTCAATTATTACATTGGTTAAATGTTAAAAGGATTACTTGAGGATTTTTGTTCTAGGTTCAAACTATTTGATTAAAAATTCTTGATGCTTAGCTTAGTCAAGAGCATCATTTAAAGTTTTGGAGAAAAAGTTATAACCTTGTATCAGAGTGAAGGTGTTAAAGATGCATTGAAAATTTTAAACAAGTTGTCATCAGTCATGTTGTGATCATCCTTGTGAGCCAAATATTTCCATTGTTTGATAAAATAATGAGTTTATTTGGTAGGATATTGCTTAGCATTGATGAAATGACTAATATAAATTTTGATAAGATCATTATATTGTAGTTATTTAACTAAAATATTGACTAAATCTTTAAGTTTCCATATAGAATGTTGGGGATGTTGGTTATACCATTATAATACATCACTAGTGAATTTTTTAACTAGATTTTTAGTCATGGTGAAGGTATTAGTTTGGATCCACTCTTTACAAAGATTACCAAATGCCTTAAGAAAAGATACAGAGTCTTTAGTACTATACAAATATAGATATATTACCAATATAAATAGAGATAATGAAATGCGATCCAGTATCATTTTAAATGTATTGAAGCATATTATTGTGCATGATAGGTTGGGGAATGGCATATCCTATGGCATCCTTAAGAGGTGGATGTATAAAATTTTGATTAGTTTTGGGAAGAATAATGAGAGGATAATTAGCCATGTTTATCAAATGATGTTGTAGTTGCATCATTTGTTAGGTGTTAGATGTTTGCATTACGTTAATTTGTTGTAATATTTGTGTAATAATTTGAGTTTTATAAATTGGTAGGTTGGTGTTTCTATGAGTATTCTCTAAATTGGTATTAGGGGGAGGGTTACTAGGTGGCAAATTTCCTATGGGGTTATTTTTTTGGCTTGTATAAGTTACTCCCATAATATGGTAATATGTTTGAAGTTGGGAATTATCTTGATAAGTATAAAAATTATTTGATCTACAAATATCATCTATTGGAGTGATGTGAATTATGTTGTAATCAAAATATGAGGGAGGAGAAGAGGTACTACAAGAATGAGGATCCTCATGGGTAGTGAAGGTAGGAAGAAAAGAACATCCCATATAGTGTCTAAATAGATTAAGGTTGTCCAAAAATATTATGATAGGGGATTTCATGATGCTTGGAGAAATAATTTGAGATCAAGAATTAATGAAGAAAAGTATATATAGAATCAACCACACATAGAATAATATCAACCAATTTTTATAGAGTTGACTAGGTCAACATAGTTTGTGATAAAGGTCCATAGAATAGGATGCAAAAGACACATTCAAATTGGTTGACTATGTTCTTGTTGGCCAAAATTGGACCACATATGAAGCTTTTTACTATATATCTTGATCAATCTTCATCTACAACCATGTTTTGAGGATTAATGGAAGGAATTACTCCCTTCAGGGTTTTGGTTCACTTGTCTTTTCTTAACGAGTGCAACTATATAGAAAACCAATAAATGAATTAGTTTTGATAAATAGGACAATGAGATAAGTTCATAATTGGTGACCTTTAAAGGTCTAAGTTTAGTCATGATCTACTTGGTTCATTGGAGAAAAATAATTAACAAGTTTGATCCAAGTATATGCCTTAAAAATGATCTAGCAACATGGGACATGTTAGAAGATTTTAAATTAAATCCCTAGAAAGTAGTCATTTGGGTTCAAATCTTCAATAAAATCTTGAAATTGAATGTGGGGATACCAAGTGTTAAATCCTCACTTGATCAAATTAAATATCGATGGAATGTAGATAATATCACTAAGTTAGTAGGTTAAAATATCATGGATCAATATCGATGATGTATATTATTGCATACAAATCCTAATCAATGATATACATTCAAGGTTGGAGTCAATAAAGATAGATCGATGACACACATTAAATTATGCATCAAAGATATAATGCTGAGAAAATTTTCAAAAGGTTAGTATATCATGAGATTGAACACATTGATGATAAGTGTCTTGATCATGGTGAACTCCAAGAAAAATGAAGGACCACATGTAATCATGAAAAAATAAGATCAACAGTGTGCATTTGATCTAGCAGATCAAATATCTAAAACATGTATTCAACCATGTGGATGGATATTGATGGTTTGGATCAAGGTTAAAAAGTCAATGTGCCTAGATCAAGGTCTAAGTTTAGTCATGATTTACTTGGTTCATTAAATCAAAATTATTTACAAGTTCTTGCCAAATATATGACTTAAAAATGATCTAGCAATGTGAGATGTGTTAGATGACATCAACTTAAAGCCTTAAAAAGTAGCCATTTGGGTTCAAATATTCAATAAGATCCTAAAATTGAAAGTAAGGCTACCAATTATCGAAGCCTCACTTGATCAGATTAAAGATCAATGGCACGTGGGTAATCTAATGAAGTTAATAAGTCAAATTATCCTAGATCAAGATCAATGGTGCATATTTTTGTATATAAATTCCAATTGATGATCCAAATTCAAGGTTGGACTAAATAAAGATAGATTGATGGTGCGTGTTAATCATGCATCAAAGATCTAATGGTGAGCACAAGGTCAAAAGGTTAGTAGATCATGAGATTCAACATATTGATGACAAATGTCTCAATCATGGTGAACCCTAAGCAAATTGACATACTAAATTCAATCATATAAAAATAAGATCAATGGAATGCATTTGATCTTGAAAATTAAATATTTATGACATGTGTTCAACCATGTGGATGGAGATTGATAGTGTGGATCAAGGTAAAAAAGTCAATGAGCCCAGATTGTAAGCGAGTCCATCACATGGTGTAAGCATCTTAACTAGATAGAGACTCATCAAAAGGTCCACAAAAGGCATACAAAGATTCCAAGTGTCACTATCCTACAAATAATTATCTAAAAGTGTGTATAGATCCAAGTGTCACAATCTTGAGTGAAAATTAAAGATCAATGACCAACATTGAAATTCAAGGCTAGGAAACTCTTGAGGGGATCAATGAATAAAATTAAATCAAAGATCTAGGAGGGGTGAGATGTGGAAACATTTCCAAAATGATAGCAATCATATTAAAATATATATGATAAATAGTGTGGTAGGGAGGAGATGCCACATAGGCACACACGTCAAACAAAAAGATTTGTTGGACCCATGGGTAACCAAAGCAAAGATTTCAAACTCATTATTACTTTTTAAGCTTATTTAAGATCCCTGGTTTGAATATTTAATGTTTACAAGCCATGGTGTCTAAGGTTGAAATGTTGTTTTTTTTACTAAACTCACATGTATAATGAGTTCTTGGCTTCCATAATACTTTAGCCTGTAAAACCATGGTTTCTTGATGATTCAAGTTGAATGGATACATCAAGGAGTGAGGTGTCCATGGAAAACCAAGAAGGGAATTGTTTTTCTATTCCATGAAGACCTAAATTAATTTCCAAAAAGGCATTATACAGTCAACAATATAATAGTGGAGCATGGTAAGAGGATGCTCATAGAATTGATATCAAGATATTTTTTTCAAAAGATGGCTAGGCCTAGTTTTGATCATCCTCTCATAAGTGATCAGTCACCTACAATAATCCTAAAGGAAAATAATCACTTGGTATGATTACCATTATCATATCTTTTTCACTAGCTAGTAGGTGGGTAATTGGTACCCAATTGTTTGGGAGGATCTATTTGAATGACTATACATGGCAATCATAGCACATAGGGGCCATGGTGATGGATCCAATAGATTGATCAATCAGGGATCCAACTCAACACCTGATGTGTACTCTTCACCCTAGCATAAAGATGCTCCTATGTACTATAAAGCCTAGCTTGATCTAGTGAACAAAAAAGACTTTCATTTGACAAGGTGAAGCCCTACCAAAAATTTGTAAGAAAGACCTCTTGAAGAAATAAAGATAATTTTTACCTATATCTTGCCTCTGAATTGTGTTTAGAAAAACTTGTGTATGATGGCATTGTGAATGAGTTGCTTTCATGTCCATTGTCCTTCATTCTTGCCTCCTTTTAGGTGTTTTCAATCTATTTGTAAGTCTAAACTTGTGTTCTTTCTACCATTAATGGATGTTTGGTGTGAATATTATAATTCTTCCTTGCTCATTCATTGATTGGTGAGCTTAGTTTATGAAATACTTATGAAAATTAGCTATATTGTGAGATTGTGTGAGATGGAATTATGTTATGCTACATTAATGTTTATTTCATGCTATGTGAGTATCATTAAAATTTGGTGTATCACCCATTTATCTCTCTTAGTTACCCTATATCCCCTCTCTATCCCTTTTTCAGGTAGAAGCATTAGTTTAGGTGATCCATCAAGATGAAACCAACCTTATCCAGAGGTTTAACCCCATAAAATGATACCCATAGCTTGGGTTTGTTCCCATTTTGTGGCTTAGTTGTAGGGTGTTGACCATTTTCACCACAAGCCAAAATGGGTTAACCACCTATAGTCAAAATATTATATAGGGGATTTTTATAATGTCATGGTGTATGTTTTATCTCTTTTGATGTCATTTCATATGCCATTATACCTTTGGTCATAGTCTAGCTTTGTCCTTATGTCATTTGGTATCTTATGGGTCATTTAAGGGTTATATATATATATATATATATATATATATATATATATATAAGTGGTAGGTATTTATGGCAATAAATTCAAACTAGGATCATGGAAAGGGTCTGCATATGGCCTCAAGGAGTTTATTTAGAGTTTTAAAAGTTTAGGAACAAGCTTTGTGAAGCTAGCCCATCAATAGGATGTCATAAATAACTAGAATAGAACAACTTGTGAAATTTATAAATATGATCAAAAGGCCTTACATGACCATCAAAACATGCATGATCAATGTTCATAGTGATAATATCATTCTATGCAAGTTTCATATCTCAATGTGTCTTCTATCTCAAGACCTAAGCCTTCCAATTTTAGTTTTTTGAGTCTAAAGGGTTAGGTCCTCCTACACATCACATAGGAATGAACAAACCAGATATTTTGTGGTTTTTTTTACCTTAACTTAAGAATCCTCATGAGCCAAAATATTATATAACCATGTATTTTTTCATGCCAAGTTCATCCTCTGAAAGTTTCAAGTTTGTGTCAGGTTTCTAGCTCAAGGTATGAAGTTTCAAAGTTGAACCATTAGAGTAATACATCCATACAAACATAAAAAAATCTTGATCAAAACAAACCATTTTAAGAATAAATTTGATGGTTGTATGAACTTCAATTATGGTAAATAATTGTCATTTAAAAAGAGTTCATACATCAAATTTGACCTCGTGAAGTAGCTATTGGATTTCAAACAATGGGTCTGAGTAGATCTAACGGTCTACATTACATCATACATCTTGATCTAGTGGTGTGAGATGAGTTAAAAGGTCAAAGAGATTGAGAGGATACTAAATTGAATATGTGCTAAAGATAAGTATAATAACAAGATCCTAAAACCAACATGTGACTCCCATGTGGTACAAGCACTGAAGCTGACAGTCTAATATCAAGATCCTAAAACCAATGCATAACTACCATGTGGAACAAGCACTGAATCTGATAGTCTTGTAATGAGATCCTAAAACTAATGTGTGATTAACATGTGGCATAAGGTTGGATAGAGTTGACAAGTCAAGGAAAATATCAATGAATCATGATCATTTATATCAATTAGGATCAATTTTGAAAGATGGGTCAATATGTTAATAGGTTGGGTCAGATATTGATGACCAATTAAATTAAAGGTTAAGAAGCTAAGGCAATTCATGGAGATTAAACACATGAACAAAGTTGAACTAGGGAATTTTTTTAGGGATAATAGATTCACCATTAGATCTTGATTAAATTATAGGAAGTGGACACAATAATATATCCAATAAAGGGATGCCATTAAGGCTAAATTCAGACCTCTGGTTCATAGATGTGTGGCATGTAGGGTTTGTTCTATAACTACATTTGCTAGTATAAAAGGGACCTATACATACAGTGAATTATTAGATCTTGTATAGATATAATGGGTCTATTTGGACCTATTTAGATATAATAGGTTCAAGCATGATCCAATTAGAATAAGAGATATATTTTGTAAGGATGAAATGAAGGAATACGAGTATACCCCAATGTTTTCATCCCAAAGACCAAACTGCATGAAAGAGACCCTTCTCTCCACTTTTGTATGCCATGACAAACTGGTTAGGAGTAGTTAGCACCAAGATAAATTTCTAATTAATGAATTTTATTGTTGTAACTACATTGATGATAGAAATTATCTTGAAACCACTTTATCTAATCATTTTAATCATATGTAGCATGAGTAAAGGAATAATGAACTATTACAACTACTTGAGATGACCTAGATTAATAAGGAAGATCCAAAGAAACATACTAACAAAAGAAATTGTAACTATAGTTCAAATGAGGTTAAATGCATTTTATTCCCCTTCAAACTTCTCTTTTCTCACTTATCTCTCTCAAATGCTATAAGAAGCTACCATTTTGGCCTTTTTAGGAGACCACACCATGTATGGTGAATCCTTACTTGATTGACATCATATTTTGACTTTGAACATTAATGCAAGTATGTTTATAAGTTTTAAATAATTGTCTAAGTTTAAAAGTGATGTATGGTGATGATAAGTAATAATTATATATCCTTCCTTCCCTTATCCTTTCATGTTTGAGAAAGAGTTCCTAGTCTAATAGGTCATATAGAGTCTAGTCTAGTTTGTAAAACTTTATTAAGTGTAAACTTGTCCTTGAAGTGTGAAATTTTCCCTTTAGTTCATTTGCCTTGTGTTATTTCTTGAATATCACTTCTATATTTAAATTATCATGTTAGAACCCATTAAGACTTAGAGATAGTTTGTTTGCCTTATTTCATCATGGTATAATTATGATGGTCATGTAGAAGAAATTTTGGTACATCACCTCCTTTAGTGTAGGTTTAATTTATGAATTCTCTAACTCTTTTCCCATAAGTAAGTAGTATTTTAAGTGATAAGTATTGCACAATATATTCAAGGAGCTAGCCCTTAAATCTAAAGGCTCATTTCCAATATAGGTACATCCACATACCTAAAAATGTTCTCATGTTTCCAAAATATGGAAGAGGCTTGAACACCTTCTTATAGGGTGTGATATTTGGTGACAATAGTTATGGCACACTTTATGGGACACATTGTCTTCAAGACAACTTATTAAGGTGAATGTTGGTCTTGACAACATCAGATGTAAATTGGTGTACTACTCAACATTTAATGACTCCTTCATGGTAAATATAGTTCAAGTCCATTTGTTTTGTTATAAACATGCCCTCATAATTCATGGTTCTCACTAAGTCATCCTCTACTATAACAATCAATCCCATTAACTCACCCATTAATCTTGAAATCCCTTTTGTAATTCAGCATCCACAACCTAATCTGCCCTTTGAAGAACAAGTAGATTTTACTAGTGAGGAAGAGGTTGAAGAGGCTAAAGAAGTTGAATATATTTAAGAATAAGACATTGATATACCTCATTATTTCCCTTCCTTCAATATTGATATTCTAATTCAACTTCATGCATATGGTGTCATTCCTTCTAATGCCATGAAAGGTGTGCACACATTCAATGGTGAGAGTCATTTCACACCTAGTGATAACATTAGAGATTTTTATAAATTTTGTAGTTTCTATAATATTTTTTGAGAGAAAATTTCCATTAGACTCCTTTCCATTTACCTTAAAATGAAGGATCTTGATTGGTATAATAACATGGGATGAGTTTGGAGTGTTGTTGACTTCCAGATTTGAAAAAAAAAGTGACCATGCTTCTCTTATACATCAGCTCAACATGATAAAAAAGGGATCCAAAGAAATAATACATGACTTCAAAAAAAGGTTTCATAAGAATTGGCATAGATTGCATCTTCATATGAGACCACCTACTATCTTTATGTTCCCTACTTACTTGAAAGCCATTGGGATTGAAATTGTTTTCATGGTTAAATCTATGGGAGATTTTGCTCTTATCAAAGCATATGATATTGATATCAAAGCTGAAAATAATCTCATCAAAGTTGAAATATTTAATCCTAAGATTTATATTCCTCCTTTTTATCATACTTCTACAAATACTCTAGATGTATCCCAAGTTCCCAATGTCAATACCAAAACTAAGGTTGCTCCTAGGTAGGCAGAAGATGATGCTTATTACAAAGCATATTTCTTAGGATTAGAGGCTTAGAATAGGAAAGATAATATGTAACAAGCTACCTATCATAATCCTTAACACTATCATTAATAATATGGAATAGGAAAAGGCCAATGGTAGCCTAATACCAATAGGCCTATAAATGTATACAGTCTTAACTCTACCACTAATGCAAGAGAGATGGTACTAGTTCATAGAAATTTAGTGCAAGGAGAAGATTGGTATAAATACCAATTCATGGATGCCAATGATAATGAAGAGAAATATTTGATGTTCCAAGGATTAGTTACACCCCTCCTATAAAATGAATATGAGGTGATGATGCAAGTTAATGAGGATTGGCAACCTCAAGGAGAGATCTTCACCAATTTTCTAGTTGAAGAAACTTTTGTACTAAATCAAAGAACCTCTATCATATAAAATACAAGGGCTAAAAATAAGACTCTAGGAGGGAGCATTATCATTCCCATAGTCTCATCCAATCCTCCTAGAAGGCAATAAGATATAGCTACAAGTGTGATAGTCTAGAAAACTTATGCATCTCCATCAAGTTAAAATATGGTAAGGTCTGATCCTATTCCTCAAGGTACAAGTAATTCTCTACCTACAAGAGCCAAAGAGGAAGTATATATGGATTATTTAAACATTGTAGATTCTTTAAATAATTCTAAAACATCCATTTTTCTTTGGGATGTTCTTCATATGCCTAGTCAAAAATAACTCCTACAAAAGTAGTTATTTTCTATCCTTACTAGTGTCTCACCCTTGAATCAAAGTCATGGCCATATTTCCCTTGAGAATGCTCCTAATACCATTATTGAACCATACACTAGGGCTGAGAACCTCCACCACTTTACCTCACCCTAATTATAGGTGACAAGTGTATACACATAATATTTTTAAGTTTTATCAAATGTTGGTGTGTTATATCTTGCAAGAACCTATCAAGACTCAATCTCTCTGAGTGCATGCCTTAAAGGATGCACTAGGAAAGGGGTGTTCAGACCTTTTATGTTTCAAAAGATTTTTGTCCCTTATTTCCACATTATTACCAATCTAACTAGCTCTTAAAATCATTCCCTAAGTTATTACTCCTCCCTTGAACACTCTTTCAATATTTTTCCTCTTTCCATCCTCCTTTTATTACCTTAATTCCATTTTAGACTATAGGTTATACTAGATCAACCAACATTTACCCTATATAGTCTAGGGGTGTTTTTCACTTTTTGGGTTTATTAGCCTTTCAATTGACCTAGCTCAGACCTAGTGAATTATCCCCAAAAACATATAAGGTCGACTGGGTTGACCCTATACAAATAACATTTTTAGGAGGATTTAGGGAAAGATATACCTATAAATAAAAGATAATTTCATAATTATTTTAATATTTAATCAAGAGTTACTATTTTCTCACACTTTTTCACAATCTACTCTTCCACCATTCTACTTGAGTAGTCTTAGCTTAGGCTTTCTACTTGGAGAATCTAGTCTTATGGATATGTCTTGGATGCTTTGGCCTTTTTTAGTGATCCTTACAAAAAAAACCTCTTGTGAAGCCAATTTGGCTAATGGATAGATTGAGTCTTGATGGCTTCACATTTAGGTAAGTATATTATAACTTTGTTCTCCTCTCTTTAGTAGATAAAAGTAGCATAAATGTTGGCTCAAATAATATTACTCTTTATATTTAATGTATTAATGTCTTACTCATACTTAGCTTAATTGAGATTATCTTATACATGATTTTATTTCTTTACTAATCCCTTTGTTGTGCCACAAGCTTTTGTGTGCACTAGAATATATTTACTTCCTTATTATTAGAATAGAGTGAATATTAAACCTTAGGACTCTTTTAGGGTTGTTGTGTGATTGTGTTAGACTATAGGCTTTGGAATCCTACCTCACATGGTGTATTATGATAAGTGATCCCCTAATAGGGTATAATGGATCCCCCATATTGGTCATGCTCCCACTTAACAAATGTATTCGCAATCGAAAGTGTAGGTATGCTCTATCTTATCTGAGCTAGGATCAATTTATAGAAATGATGCATTTTTGATTGCATACATTATAGTGAGATTAACATGAAACTATCCCTTGAAGTAATTATTTCACTTTATTTAATTATTTTTATCATATATCTATCATATTAGATTGACTCTATTGACCTAGTTCTAATCTCTATGTGTAGGTTCTCTAAAATAGGTAACTAAATCAACTCAAATGACCCAATATAGGTTTAAAGACTTCCAAACTTCTAGTTCAGACTAATAGGTTGACCTATTCAACTTTGTACACTTTTAGACATCCAAATTTAGCTACTAGGTTGACCCAATTGACCCTATACATTTCAAGCACTCAATAATAGGATTCTATAAAGCTTGATCAACCCATTTGACCCAATTTGTAGAGGTTTCAAACATATCCTAAGGTTATTCACTAGCAAATTTCACTCTTAACATCTCTAATCTACTGAGGTTACTTTATATCTCTCTATCTCTTTCTTTTCTATCTTTCCTTTCACAATTTTTAGTCTTCAAAACTACCCCTACAAAGTCAACAAGATCGACCTTATTGACCCAATTTTATGTTTTATGTGCTATCTAAATAATTAAGTCAGCTAGGCATTTTTAGACCTTAATTTCGTAGTATAGGTTCAACCTTATCAACCCTATTCTATATTTTATGCATATAGTGTCAACACTATACCTTGTTTTAATTTTGAATTAACCTCTATATGCTAGTAATTAGTTTGCACCTTTTTTTTCTTGTTGCTTGCATGGTTATAATCATTCACATAGTCTAATTAGTGTATTTTTAATTAACCATTTAGTTTCACTATTTTTTTATGCACACACATCCAAATCACTTAATCTAAAAAACCATTTTAACATTTGTCTACCCAAGGTCAACCTACTTGGATTTCATCACCAAGGGGGAATCCAAATTGATACTTTGGTCAAGCATAAAGCATGGTTAATGGTATATTATAGCTAAGCACCCAACACCTTTATCACTGTGGTGTGTGAAGTGAGGGGATAGGCCCCAATACCAAGCCTATATCATTGTCACTATAGTCCCTTTTAGACAAAACTTCCTAAAACCATCTTTAGATTTTTATCTAGTTCCTTACATTAAAACCAACTTCCCATCACATTTAAAATAATATTATTAATAAATATAATAAACTTCTTAGGTTTACCAATTAGTTAGATCTTTACTTTTCAAGTTGATCGCTTGCTCTTTACTCAATTGTGTGTGAAAAAACTTGCATTATCTAGCATTAGTGTAAGGTTTTTATATTATGTTCTTCAATTGGATTAGCCAAAATTGATTCAATTGACTATTTATTTCCCTTTAGCTCTTACTTTCCTAGATTAGCTACAAAAATTGTCTTATTTCAGTTCATAACTTGTTATCAACCTTCTCATTTTCCCTTTCTATTGTACTAGCTTGACCCAATTGACCCTGTACCTTTTTCCATCCTCTATGCATTATACGAGATCAACCCAGTCGACCCTATACTATTTACAAACCTTCTTCATTGTTTCCCTCTCTTCACTATACTGGATCAACCTAGTTGACCCTATATAGTTTACAAGCCCTATGTCCTATGCAAGGTTTGACCTAGTCGACCCTATACTATTTTCTTCTTTCCCTATTCATCAATTTAATTACCTTTTTATATAATTCCATCATATTCATCTCTATTAAATTAGAATGAAGTATCCTATCAAGATATTCTTAGGATATCTTGAATTCATTTAGATATTATATGAGATGTTCATTTCTTCCACTCTTTTCCTCCCAAAAGCACCATCACTTTTTGGGCACCTCTTCTCCTCCATCTAAGAACTATAACATGGTCAAAATAAGACCTAAAAATGAAGTTTATGGATCTAATCCTTTCTTTACTTACCAAGATAATTCTCATCTTCAAAATCTTCAAACTAATGTGGGAGCAATTGATATAAGTTTATTCAACAACCCCACTAATAACCCATATTCTATCAATCCTCCCCCTAACACCAATTTGGGGAGTGTTCCTACCAACACCAATCCACATCTTGATACAACCCAAATTTTATCCCAAGTTATCTAACAAATGAACATAATGCAAAATTCTAACACTATTTAAATGATGTATTTTTAACAATATTTAACCAATGTGGCTAATCAACCTCCAACTATGCATCCTCAAGCTAATCCCTATTTCATTCCTCCACCTCTTAGGGATGACTTAGGTAATGTTATTCCTCAACCCATATTGAATAAAAAAAATACTTTAAACCATTCAAAATGAGCCTTTATCCCATTTATTATATCCATTGATATTGGTAACATATCTCTAACTATAAATATGATGGGACTAAATACCCTACATCATTTCTCAAAGTCTTTGACAACCTTTACAAAGAGTGGATCCAAACTAATACCTTTTCCATAACTAAAATCCTAGTCAAAAATTTTAATGGTGATGTATTAGAATGGTATAATCAAATTCCCCAACACTCTATTTTTAAAATTGAATATTTGGTTAATCCTTTGGTTAAAGAGTTTCAACACAGTGATCTTCCCAAAAATTGTCTTTGCCACTTCATCAATGCTAAACAATCTCCCACTAAATCAGCTCATGATTTTATCAAAAGATGGAAATAATTGGCTCATAAATCTAATCATAACATGAATAATGATAATTTATTCAAACTATTTATCATAAATTTGACTCCCACTCTTCAATATAAGGTTCAAACCTTTTATCCCCAAACACATAATGAAGCTCTTGATTAAGTTAAATGTCAAGAATTTCTCATGAAGCAATTCAAACTTAATCTAAAACTTCTTAAAGGATATTTTAAAACATCTAATGCTATCACTAGTAATACTCTATAAACCAAACGAGTTACCAAAACTGATGTTCCTTCACCTTCTCATACACGACTTTCATTTCAGTAAATGAAAAAATTTTTCCCACCCTCAAAACCTTACATCTATCCCAATTATCCTCCTAAGTGGTGTGACCCCAATATATTTTTTTGGTTCCATGATGACATTGGGAATTCTCATGAATCTTGAATAAGGATCACTAAACTTGTTGTCTCTTATATACTAGGTGATTCATTCAATCATGAAGCTACGATCAATCTTTGTCATCAAGAATACATCACTACTTTTAAAAAATTACAAAATTCTAAAGATTTTACCTCTAACAATCAAAAATCCTCTTCAAATAATCAATAAAATTCTAAGGATGTTTGTGCCATTTATGTTGATTATGGCCAATATTTTAACAACTCTCAATATGTCAACACTGGTAAGGTTAATTATCATTGTAAACTAGCTCACAAATATAAAAATCCATCTTTGGAGGAACAAATTCTTAATGATACTACCACCATAAATCCTAATTTGGAAGCATGGAAGAACAACTTCCTCCTTCTATCCCTCCATCCACATCTATTCCTCCAAAGTATAATTTAGATCTTAAACCTCATGTTGGTTCTTTTAAGTCTCATTGTAACTTTCTTGAAGAAAGTAACTCTATGCCTTATGATATTTCACCTCTGGAGTTGGTTCATTCTTCAACCTATGATCACAAATTCTTTATGCAACAACTTCAATAAATTGAATATCCTTCTTCCATAGATGAACCACCTTCTATCGAATCTCAACCTACCAATGTAAATACCATTAAAACTATGTGTCCTTCTTCCAATCCCTCCATTGAATTCTTTGAAGAGGACATGATCAATGATGAAATTCTCTTTCATGTTGATGACCTACCAGTCTTTATCAAAATAGACATTAATACCACTCTTATTCAAAAATTTCTAGTTGATAAGGCTCTAGTATTAATTTGACATCTTTATGGCTTATATAACAACTTGATTATAACAAGGATCATCTCAAGAAAAATAATCTTACTTGTCATGGTTTTGATAATATTAATCAAAATACACTTGTGTATTTATCTTCCATTAACCATTCGACCTAAAATAGTTCAAACAAAGATTATGGTCCTTAATCTTTCTTTATCTTATAACATACTCCTTGGTCATCTATAAAATAATCAAACGAGGGCCATTGCTTCTTCTGGTATTCAATGTATTAAATTATTACCCAATGTAAAATGATATAAGCATGAAATTGATCCCAACCCATGGAACATTCAACTTCGCAATCCTAAATCAAAATATTGTATTCCTACCATTCCTAAAATTAATAGTCCTCCTTTACTTGAGTTCATCAACATGAATCCTAATCCATAAGTTATTCTTGAATATTCTAATGATGAGGAGCCCAATTATTTACAACATACTTGTAATACTACCAAACTACCTCCCTACATTTCACAATGGCTTCCTCCTTCTCTCTTACCAAAAGACTATATTGTTCCTCTCATGGATGAGATTACTAATTTTCCCCCTCCATACAATGCTCAAGATTATTATTTACATAAATATGCCTTCACTTGTAATGATTCTGGAGTTGTTTAATTAATTAAATATCCTCTCATCATGTCTCCTCATACATTTAGTAATATCAATATTTCATCCTCTGAAACTCCCCATAATTCTCAAGCATGTATGATTTCTCCAACATATGGCAGTAACTATATCATGACCCAAGCTCAATCTAGAGACTTGGATGTCTATAATTATCAAAAAACCTTATCCCAAATTCATTCTTTTAATCAAGATGTTCATACCATTTTTATGGATCATACCTTAGATCCTAAGGGTCATATACCTACTACCAATCTTCCTCTTATCAATAATCCTTGGGTGGTAGAGTAAATAATGCCTTCCAAATCTATATAAGTTCCTACACATATTTTACCACCTTTGGATCCAATCATTATATCCAATCCTTCTTCCATCACTGAATCTACCAACCCACTAATCTCTTCTACTCCATCTACTTCTACTCTCAAAATTACACTTGATGCCAAGGTAACCAATGTTTGTTAGGTACATTTTTATTATGATCAGCATGCTAATAAAATCTTAGATCTTGAAGTAGATTTTGAGTATTATGGTCCTCTTCCAACCTTGCCTAGTGATGAATCTATTCTTGAGTTACTTTATGCCCAAGAACCTCAACTTACTCATTAGTATCATAAACTTAGAAATTTTAAAACTAAAACTCCTTGCGTCAATAAATTTGTTACTAGTGTTGATCTTTAAAAAAATCCAATTTTTGCCTTACCTAATTCACCCTACCACTTTCAATATGGTAATTACATGCTTATCAAAGAAACCACTCACGTTGAATATGATAATCCATCTTATCCTTGACCTATCATGGTTTCTTGAGAACTCTCACCTTTTGAACATTATAGTTTTAACTTATTCTTTAATAAGTATTATGAGGCTTTCATTTGGTCCTACAAAGAAATGCCTGGCATTGACCCTAGCATTGTGGTGCATAAAATCATTACATATCTTGATGCCAAACCTATGCATCAAAAACAAAGAAAATTTCCACCTAAAGTTTCCACTTTATGTCATAAGGAAATCATCAAATTACTTGATTCTAACTTTATTAAACAAGTGGATTATTATGAATGGGTTTCTAACATTATCCCCATTCAGAAGAAGGTCATTATGGTCATTCACATTTTCATTGATTTCCATAATATTAATCTTGCTTATCCCAAAGATAATTTCCATTTACCTTCAATAGATGCCATCATTGATTCCATGGTTGGTTACAAAATTATATCTCTTATGGATGGTTTTTTGGGATACAATCAGATTCATATTACCCCTAAGGACCAACATAAGACTACTTTCACCATGGAATGGGGCACCTATTGCTATGTCAAAATGTGCTTCAGCCTTAAAAATTCTAGATCCACTTATCAATGAGAAATGACTCACATATTTCATGATCTCATCCATAAAATTGTTGAAAATTTAAGTGGATGATCTCATTGATAAATCTAAACATTATAAAAATCATCTTTCTTATCTTGTTATCATCTTTGACCATCTCCTTAAATATAAAGTTAGACTTAATCCTTACAAATGTATCTTTAAAGTCACATTTTAAAAAATTTTAGGATTCTTAGTCTCTCTCCATGGTATTGATGTTGACCCTTCCAAAATTAGTACTATCATCAACATGCCTATTCCTCATTCTATTCCTAAACATACTTATTTAGGCAAACTTGAGGCAATTAGATGATTTGTTCCCAAAATGGCATATCGAATTCACTCCATTAATTCACTTATCAAGAAAAGTACTGATTTAGAATGGATGGATCCATGTCAAAAATCCTTTGATAATATGAAAAAGTCTTTGCTTCATCCACCCACACTTCATACTCCTTCCAATGATAAACCCTTGATTATATATACTTTTTCCACACCTATTTTAGTTAGGGTAATGCTTGCCCAACAAGATGATACTGGAAGAGAGTATGTTATCTACTACATTAGTTGAGGCCTTATCAATGATGAGACATATTATACCAAAATTAAGTGTTATAACATTGCCATCTACTTCATACCTAAAAATCTTCATCATTATATGGTTTACTAGACTACTTATGTCATTGTTCATTCTGACCCCCTTCACCATTTATTTTCTAAATCCTTTCTTATTGAAGATAGAATTGGAAAATGGATGGTCCTAATAAATGAATTTGATAGCCACATCATCACTTAAAAATTTATTAAAGGGAAAGTCATAGATGATTAACTTACCATAACTCCCATTCTAGCCACTTCTTCTCTTCAAGATGATCTTCTAGATGACAATATCATTTATATTGAAGGTATTAATCAAGCTCTCTCTCAAAATTACTTTCATAGCTTTACCACTGATCTTGAATCCAATCAAATTGATTAATCTTCCACTCCCTCTGGTAATACTAAATGAAAATTAGTTATCGAGGAGCTTCTTAAAATTAATATTGACTTGCATGAGGATACTTGGACCCTTTAATTTGATGGTGCTAAATTCTTTCAAGGAGCTAGGGAAGGTTTCAATCTCATGAGCCCTCTTATAAATATCATTACTTTATATTTTTGCTTCACCTTTGATGTCACCAATAATATGGCCAAGTACAAAGCTCTTATCTTAGGCATGAGAGCTGATCTTGATTTAGACATTTAATACCTTCATGGTTTAAGTGATTATCAACTTATTTTCCATCAAGTTAGTGGTTATTATCAATGTAAAAGTAAAAACTTCATCACCTATCATCAAATTTAAACCACTCTTGCTAAGTATTTTATCTCTTTCACTATTGAGCTTATTCTTAGAGATCAAAACTCCATTGTTGATTCTCTTGCCTCATCAACATCTCTCTTTTATCCTCATCAAATTCTTTTTGATCTTTCCTTTATTATAAAAATAATAAAATCACTATCTTCAACTCAACCACCAAATTAACTTCTTTACCATATCAAGGTTATTACCATTCAAAAAATACCTTGGTATCAAGACATCATTCAATTCTTAGAACATCAAACTTATCCTCCTAATTTAGACTTTCATGAAAATACATGCATTCATAAACAAGCTTTAAAATATGTATTTCAACACAACATCTTTTATTATTGTAATGTTGAAGGTAGCTTTCTCCATTGTGTTATGAAATATGAGGCCCTTCCTTTTATTGAACAAGAACATGGGGGAATTTACAATGGTCACTATAGTAAACATGCTACAACACACAAATGATTGCATATGGGTTACTTTTGGCCTACTCTTGAAAAGAATGCAATTGAATATGCTAAAAAGTGTAATACTTATCAGCTTCATGATGATCTAATCCATTCACCTCCATCTAAACTTCAACCTATCAAATCTCCTTGGCCATTTTCCACTTGGGGATTTGATATCATTGGTAAACTTCCTTGCTACCATGATGGGCATGTCATTATTATTACTGCTACCAAATATTTTACCAAGTGGGTAGAATCGATGCCCCTTATTAACATCAATTATCCTAGCATTTAAAAATTTATTCTTAACCAAATCATTTTCCAATTTGAATTTCTGCATGCCATCATTTTTGATAATGGAGGTAACTTCAAAAACAAACATGTTAAATAACTTTGTGCTAAATTAAAAGTCAATCACAAATTTTTCACACCTTATCATCCATAATATAATGGCCAAGATGAGGCCACTAATAAAATTATAAAAAAAAATTCTACAAAAGATAATCCATGAAACTTGCATGGATTGGCATCTTCATCTTTACCCTGCAGTTTGGGCCTATCAGACTAGCATACACATTACCACTAGGGAAACTCCATTCTCGCTAGTCTATGGTTCTGATTTAGTTCTTCCATTATAATTTGAATTTCCCCATCTTCATATATCTCTTTATTTTATTATTCTTAATGAATAATTGCATGAATTTCATCTTCATTCCCTTGATCTACTTGATGAACGTCATATTTTTGCCTTACAACATAACCACCAATACAAGGCTTGCATTACCATACAACATAACAAACATGTTAAAATTCACACTTTTAATGTTGGATATATTATCCTTAAATTATAATACACTCATGATAAAGAAGGTAAATATGCCCAAAAATGGTGGGGCCCATATCTGGTTAAAGACATTCTTTGTCTAAGCACCTACCACCTTCAAACCAATTAAGGCCATGTTTTCAAAGAGCTCACCAATGCTCAATTCCTTAAAAATTACTTTGCATAATCACCTTATTCTTGTAATTCTTTCTATCTACATCTATCTAATAGTTTTTTAAGGTTACTTAAGCATGAGTCTCTCCCTCTACAAAATTTTTTCTCTTTTTTGCAAACCTTTAGTCCTCCCTTTTGGTCTTTTGGTTTCTTGATGTACCATAGTCTTCTTTTTTCTTCTCACAGTTTTATTTTGGCACCCCTTGGGTTTTTATTTTGTGAGTTACTTCATAAGACTAAATACATGACCTAACATTCCTCAAAAAACCACCATCTTTTTCTTATTTTTCTTACACTTTATTTATTTCCAATTTTGTTTTGGCACCCCTTGGGTTTTTATTTTATGAGTTATTTTGTAAGACCACAGATAGGATGTGGCATCCCTCACAAAATTACCATCTTTTACTTCTTTTTTTCCTTACTTTATCTTTTATTTTCTTGATTGGCACCCCTTGGATATCTCTTTCATGAAGTTGCAGTGTAACACCATGGATAGGACCCAACCCTCCTCATAAAATTACCATCTTTTCATCTTTTACATCGTTGTTCTCAAACTTTAGATTTTTATTATTTTGATAAATGGAATTTGTTCAAACAATCTATGCTAGCATTATTTCCTCCATTTCCCTCATTCTTATGATAAGGAATCACTTTTTACTCTCATTATATCCCTTTTTTCCCTTTGTCACATTTTTTAAAATTTGAAGTAATTCAAATTTGTTCCATGTGTCATTCCTCTTGATTTACCCTTCCTTTCATCTCCAAATGGGATAAAAAAGGTTGAAGTCAAGATAGAACTTTTCTTTTACCTAGATTTATGAGACTCTTAGACCCCATACTCTTTAACATTTCTCTCTCTTAACAACCTTATCCCAAGTATTCAAATAAAATTCATCTTTAGCACCTATGTTTAGTTTTCCAAATCTATATGGAAGAGGAATAGAAAATGCCATGAAGAAAGTTAAAATCCAAATCATTTGAATCAAAAGTCAATGCTATATAAAATGCAATATATAAATATTAAAAGTTAAAATGACACTAAAAAATATGATTGGAAACACATCTCCTATCTCTAATCAAAGCTTAAAATCCATAGTCAACCTCAGATAGAGTTGACATCCTTTGGGGTATAGTAGACTAGTATATTGGTATAGGGGAATTCAAAAACTTTATAGTGATACCTACTTTCTTATGCAAGTACCCAATCTTCACAATAGATCGATGTCTTTATAAGGGGTCCTGAGGAATGGGGAACACATTTTGGGAAGGCATGTCCATTTTAATTTTCATGCATATAGCCTTCATGACATGATCTATAGACTCAATTTGTTGACCTAAAATTTGTGTATCTAAGAGAAGTTCTTTAGATTCCTTAAGGTTGAAAGTCCTCTTGTTTTGACAAACTAATTTGAGTGTCTTGAATTTGATAAAGAGTTACTCTACCTTAGTTTTTCTTTCATTATCCCCTCCATCCATTTCATTTCCCCCTTGATAGAAAAATTATGATGCCAAATTTATTTTCCCTTCTTTAATTCCTTCTATTTCACCTCTTAAAAACATGCTAACATTACTTTGTTTCAGTTTTATCTATCCTGAGAATGAAATAACATGTTTCAACAACTATGGATTCTTCTTTATTAACACCATGATTTACATTTATAGACTTACTTTACTTTCCTTTTACCATTTGTCATTGTTTCAATTTCTTATTGTTATGAACACCTGAGTCTGTACCCCTTTTTCCATTATTGAGTGAGGTTGGCTTGTTACTTCTCACTTGATAATGTTGTTTTTCTTTTTTATGCACTTTTTCCATTGTTAAGTGAGATATGGATTATTAATACTCACTATTATATTAATTAACATTTTAGTTCATCTTTTACTATTGATTTTTTTGATGACCATATTTTTTACATGTATCCTTGGTTTGACTTGGTGAGTTTTCCTTTCTTACTTAAGGATAACTTGTTTGAGTTTTTCAGTCTTTAGTAACCTTGGACTTTTGGTTACCTAATCTACTCTTGTTTGACTTGGTCATTTGGTATAACATAGAACCTATCACCCTAGCTTTCCAAATTTCCCAAGTATGTCCCATCCTCAGAGCACCAACTATCTTAGTTTTTTTTTTGCATTTGTTTATTTTTTCTCTTTAGTTTTGTATTCTTATTTTTCTCAAAAGCAATCTCTATGCCCTCCATAATCAAAAATAATAACATAATAGACAACCATCTATTGATAAGGGTAAGTCAAGGTACACATTGCATTTACTTTTTAGTTATTTAATTTTTAGTCATTTACTTTCAATTATTTTTGCTTTAAAATACAACTTTTTTTAGCATCAACATTGTGTGTTACTATGTTATTTATCATAACACCATCCCCTATTGCACTTTAGTGAAAATTGATGAGCTTTGAGTGGGGCATATGTATATACATAATATTTTAAACTTTTATCAAATATTTATGCTACACATCTTGTATGAACCTATCAAGACTCAATCTCTCTAAGTGCATGCCCTAAGGGGTGTATTGAGAAAGGGGTGGGAAGACCTTTGGTTATTCATAAGACTTTTGTCCCTTATTTCCACATTATTACCAATCCAACTAGCTCTTAAAACCATTCCCTAATCTATTACTCCTCTATTACACACTCTCTAGTCTTTTATCTCTTTATCCTCATTTTCTTGCCTTAATTCCCTTTTAGACTATCAACTATACTAGATTGACCAGGGTTGACCCTGTATAGTCTATTGGTATTTTTAAATTTTTGTGTTTTTTAGCCTTTCAATCAGCCTAACTTAGACCTAGTGAATTATCCTCAAAAATATATAGGGTTGACCCTATACATCCAATGTTTCTAAGAGGATTTAAGGAAAGATATGCATATAAATACAAGATCATTTCATCATTATTTCAATATGCAATCAAGAGTTATTATTTGTTTGCACTTCTTCATAATATGGTCTTCCACCATCTACTTAAGGAGCCTTAGCTTAGGGTTTTTACTTGGAGAATCCGGTATTTTGGATAAGTATTAGATGTTTTGGCTTTTATTAGTGATCTTTAAAAACCACAAAAACCTCTTACAAAGCCCCTTTGGCCAAGGGAAAGATTGAGTCTTGATGGTTTCACATTTAGGTAAGTATATTCTAGCTTTGTTTTCCTCTCTTTAATAGATAAAAGTATCATAAGTTTTGGCCCAAATAATATTACTCTTCATATTCCATGTATTAGGGTATTACTCATAGTTATCTTAATTGAGGTTCTATTATACATGTTTTTATTTCTTTACTAACCCCTTTATTGTGCCACAAGATTTGGTGTGCACTAAATTAGATTTAACTTATTGTTATTAGAATAGAGTGAGTATTAAACCTTAGTAATTTTTTAGGGTTGTTTCATTATTGTGTTAGACTATAGGTTTTGGAAACCTACTTCATATGGTGTATTATGACAAGTGATCCCTTTATCAGGTCTAGTAGATCCCCATATTGGTCATGCTCCTACTTAACAAATTTATTCCCAATCAGAAGTGTAGGTATGCTTTATTTTCTCTAAGCTAGGATCGATTTATAGACATGATGCATTTTTTATTGCATATAACAATTTGGTACGTAATTACATAGTCAATAGTGGAACTTCTACTTCTATCATGCCCAAAGTTGTAGCTGATAAACTATGCTTGAAATATGAGCCACATAGTAAAGGGGTCCTTCAATTAGATGGTATACCTACCAAGACATTAAGACTGATAAAAGTCTTTATGGTTTTCTTGCATGGTTGTCATAGTTTTCCTATCTTGAAAGACATAGTTATGGTTGATCTCCCAACTCACTTAGCAATGATCCTATCAAGGGACTTAATAGCCAGGATAGGTGGATATCTTTTAGATAACTAGTCTTTCTTATATTTCATAATAATATACAAGGTTAAGGTTATAATTAGGACACAACCACTTTCAAGGTTGCATATTGAACCTTACATTGAGATAAGTTATAATTTAAATTATGTTATTCATGAAGAAAAGGATTCTTTTATAGACGATGGTACTTCCTCCAAGCTTGAAGCCATTACAAATTTGTTTCTTGATGAATATGGTACTAATACTTATGATCATGATTGTTATGCCCTCATGGAGAAACCTAATCTAGGAGTATATTATATACATGAAGGAGTACCGATACCTCTACTTGCCAAGGAAGAGGGTGAAGATGATAAGCTATGGAAGATATTTTTTTATGGTTCAAGAAATAAAGTTAGTGTAAACAATGGTGTTATGTTTGTCTCCCCATCTAAAAAATATTATTATTCTTCATACATATTTCCTTTTAGTTTTACTTGTAATGTAGTTAAGTATGAAGGTTTAATTCATGGCCTTCAATGGGCAAGGATAAAAGGAATCAAGAACTTGCAAGTATATGGAGATAGTGAATTAGATATGCATCAAGTGAGGAATGTGCTTGCTAAAAAAAACCCTCTTTTTAATTCATATAAGCATAGGGTATGGTATTTTATCTAAGACTTCAATGCATTCAATATTCAATCAGACCCAAGGGAGCAAAATAGTCATCCTTATAGACTAGCTGCCATAGGAGCTCAATTTGATACTCAAACTTCCATAAAAGGGGAGGTTAAATAGTCTCATATTAAGATCATTATCAAACCTTTTTTACGTTATAATGAAGTGTCTTGGATTTTTTTTGATATTTATAAACACATTGCATGCTTATTTCAAAATGAGGTTGAGTTTTCTTCAAAGAATAAAAGGAGGCTCCAAGAACAATTAGGTGATTAGATTATGAAACTAAGAACCAATAAGATACCTAAGGTTTGGTGACCTTAGAAATTATCTTCAATTAGAATGATAAAATTAATAATGATAAATTGAGTATGTCTACAAAAGAGGAGAATTATGAAAGAGTCTTGATCTTCAAGGAAAAACTCCTCAAACTAGGTAAGGTATGTTTTACACTGGAGAAGCAAGCATTAATTTAGATGTGTAGAGATATTCATGATATATTTTTTGGGAATATAAGGAAATAAAATGATTTGATCCTATCCTAACACAATAACATTGATTTAGAACCTAGAGTTTAAATGGTTAGGTAGAAATAAAGACCCATCAACCCCAAAGTTGATAAAGTCATGAGGTTATAGCTTACCAAACTCCTTGAATCTAAGATAATAGTTCCCATCAAGAATTCAATATGGTGAAATAAATTTTTTCCTATTCAAAATAATAATGGAAATATAATAATTTGTGTAGACTTTAAAGACATTAATAGAGTGTCACTCAAAGATCACTATCCTCTACCTTCAATGGAGAAAATTTTGCAAATGGTTTTAGATTCTCAATGTTTTTCACTTCTAAATGGATATTCAGGATATAATAATATTTTAGTCAATAAGGTTGATTATTTTAAGATAAAATACATTGTTAAATGGGGGACTTTTTCTTATATAAAGATGCCCTTTGGTCTATCCAATGTCATGCCATATTTCAAAGAGCAATGGACATAACCTTCAAAAGTTTTATCAAAGAGATGATATTGGTTTATCTAGATTATATAAAAATATTTTCTAAATATGATAATGAACACATGCAAAACTTGAGATAAGTTTTTGAAAGATGTAGGTAGTATGGAGTATCTCTTAATCCAAAGAAGTAAATCTTTGTTGTTGATGAAGGTAAGCTCTTAGGACATATTATTTCCAAGAATGATTTGAATATTAATAATAAAATAATAGAGGATATTATAGGATTATCATTTCTATTGCATAAGAAATTTCTTGAAAGTTTCTTAGTTAAGATAAATTTTTCAAGGAGGTTCTTACCTAGTTTTGTATCTTTGGTGAAACCTATCATAGCTATGCTCAAGAAGAAGCAAGCATTTTCTTGGACCAAAGAGGGTAAGAGTAGTTTTGAAGCCATAAAGAAATTAATTAAAAAATATACTACTCTTTTTAACCATGATATTACTAAATAATTAATGTTGTGTTCGTTTACTAACCTTGATACTATCTCAGCCATGTTAATGGAAAAAAATGATGAGGGTGTGGAATAACCAATTGTATTCTTTAGTTAAGGTTTAGAATATTATGAATTCAAGTGAAGCTTTGTAGAGAAATAAGTTTTTATTGTAAGGGGACTAAATAATTTCAAACATATGGTTTCAAATAATAATATTTATGCTATGGTCTCTCATCCTAATACCAAGGAGTTTCATTTGAGCAAAGACCTTAGTGAAAAGAGAGCAGGGTGGATCACTAAAGTAATGGAATATTATTTTGATATCAAGGTGAAAAAAAGGGTAAGAGGTAAAGTCCTTTGTGAACATATATATTTAGAACTTCATGATTCAAAATAAGTTACTCTATTCAATCATGATTGTTCCCAACCAACTAGTTCATTGCCTCTACAAAGTTGGACACATGATGTGATCATATTTATTTAAAATAGTGAGTATCCTAATAATATGAGTAGTTCATAAAGGAGATATTTTAGATTTCAAGCTATACTCTTTTATCTTATGGATGGTGTGATTTTTAGGAGGGGCATAAATGGTTTGCTATTAAGATGCATTGAAAATGACTAGTTTGGAATGTTGCTTGAGAAGTTTCATGATGGGATAGTAGGAGGTCATTTCTATCTAAGAACCATAACTACCAAGATCATGAGGGTAGGATAATATTATCCTATACTCTTAAAGGATTTCCATACTTGGGTGAGAAGGTGTGGATAATGTGCTTTCTTTGTAGGAAATTCTGAAGCTTGAAGCTCTTTCTTTGAAGCCTATCTAATTTGATCAACCTTTCATTAAATGGGGTCTCTATTTCATTGGCATGATAAATCTCCCATAAAGTGTTTGTAATAAATAAATACTCATAGCAATTGAATACTTTAAAATATGGGTTAAAGTAGTAGCAATGAAGGAGGATAATGAGAATGATATCTTGGAGTTCTATGAGAGCATCATAATAAGGTTTGGCACTTATTCTACTATTATTTTAGATAATGCTCTTACTTTTATGGGTGTTAAGATAATTTATTAGGAAAATGGTAATGGAATATTATTAAGGATTTCATATAATTATTACTCTCAAGGTAATGGGATGGCTGACTCAACTAACAAGAATCTAATCATCAAGAGAACTTTAGAGCATAACCAAAGAGCCTAGCACACCAAATTGAAGACAACCTTATGGGCTGATAGGATAACTCCCAAGATGTCAACAAGGAATTCTCCTTTTGTTCTAGTCTATGGAAGGGAAGATAGATTTTTTATATCTCAAGAGATGCCTACCTTAGAGTTATCACATCAACTATGGTTTCTTGAGAACACTCCAATAGAGGTGATATTGCCAAAATGAATGAATTTATAAGAGACTAGAGATAAATCTCATCATGTTATGGAGCATCACCAAATAATAATGAAGAGGTATTTTGGCAAGAAGGCAACTCCAAGATCATTTTAAGAAGGTGACATAGTATTAAAATGGGAAGAAGATAGATCAAAATCAAGGAGCCATATCAAATTTGATATCTTATGAAGTGGACCCCATATCATCATCAAGTGTAAGCAATGTAATTCTTTTCAGTTAGTAAGAATAAATGGAGAACTACCTATCCCTATGAATGGGATACATTTTAAAACTTTCTATTGAGAACTAAGGGTCAATTTTGTAAATATTAGATTAGGTGTGAGTTTCCTTTCTTGTTGTGTTGTGTTCCAATAAGTGCTCTTGAAGCACATGTGTATTTTTTTTGTATCTTATTATTTTTATTTTGTATCATTTTTGTGCATTGTCTATAGGTAATTAATATGTCTAGCCTATATACTTGTAACTCCGTATCCCAATGGACAATATTAAGCAACTAGTCATGGCATAACAAGCATGCCACCCTTAGAAAATTACCAAGAATGTTGACCATTTTTACCATAGGACAAAATGGGTCAACCCCATATAGTAAAAATATTTTATAGGGGATTTTTATAATGTCATGGTGTATGTTGAACTCTTTTGATGTCATTTCATATGTCATTCTATATTTGTTGATAGTCTAGCTTGGTCCTTATGTCAATTGGTGTCTTAGGGGTCATTTTAGGGTCATATATGCAAGTGGAAGGTTTAAATGGTAATAAATACAAACTAGGATCATGTAAATGGTCAACATGTGGCCTAAAGGAATTAATTTAGAGTCTTAAAAGTTTAGGAACAATCTTTATGAAGCTAGGTCATCATCAGGACGTCATGAAAAACTATAATGGAACAAATTGCTTATGAAATTTATAAATATGCTCAGAAATCCTCAGTGACCATAAAACCATGTGAAGTAAATTTCCTTAATTACAAGGTCATTCTCTATAAATTTCATATCTGGATGAGTCTTTTATCTTGAGATGTAAGCCTTCTAAGTTTAGCTTGTTGACTCTAAAGGGCCAGGCTATCCTACATGTCACATAGGAATGAATGAACCAAATATTTTATGCATTTTTATCTTAACTCAGGAAGACTTCGTGAGAAAAATGATTATATCACCATGTATTTTTTCATGATAATATCATCCTATGAAATTTTTAAGTCCATGCAAGTTTTTTGTCTTAATTTATAAAACTTTAAAGTTAAATCAGCAAAATAAGACGTCCATGTAAATGTCAAAATAGAGATCGAGCAAAATAAACCATTTTGAGATTAAATTTGAGGGTTTCAAAAACATAAATTATGGTAACTTTAACATAATTTGATGATAATTTAGACATTAAATTTGAGCTCATGAAGTATCTATTGGATTTCAAATAGTGGGTCCCAGTAAATCTAATGGTTTGTATTGCATCATACATCTTGATTCAATGGTGTGAGATGAGTCAAAAGGTCAAGGATCTTAAGATGTTTCCATGTGTCATAAGCATTAAAAATAATATTTTTATAATAGGATCTTGAAACCAATGCATGGTTTCCATATGGCACAAGTGCTAAAGCTAATCTTTAAACTAATACATGACTACCACATGGCACAAGCACAACAACTAATAGTCTGATAGTAGGATCCTAAAACTAACATGTGATTAAGATGTGGAATAAGCTTAGACATATTTTATAGGTCAAAGGAAATATCAATGACTTGTGATCATTCATATCGAGTAGGATCAATGGTGTGAGATTGGTCAATATTTCAATAGGTTGAGTTAGATATTGATGACCCATAAAATTAAAGGTCAAGAAGCTAGGGGACTTTATGGAAATTAAACACATAACCAAAGTCAAACTAGGGAAAGATTTTATAAATCATTGATCTACTATTAGATCTCAATAAAAACCCATTAAGTAGACATAATGATGTAACCAAGGTGATTAAGAACATAAAGGGACACCATTAAGGCTAAATATGGACCTCTAGTTTGTAGATGTATGGCATGTAGGGTTTGATCTATGACTGGGATTACCATTATAAAAAGGACTTGTGCATATGGTGAATTCTCAAATCTTGTCGAGATAGAATGCGTCTATTTGTACCTATTTGGATAAATAAAAAGGGACTATCTAGTCTATAGGTCTACATGAATATAAATATTATAGGAAAATTAATAGTCTGAGATTGGTTTTTTTGTCTATAGTGAACCTATGAACATGGGTATAGGTTCAAGCATGATCTAGTTAGAAAAATATATATCTTTTATAAGGATTCCATGAAGTCATACATGTAAACCCCAATAGTTTCATCCCAAGGAGAAAACTACATGAAATGGACCCTTTTCTCCACTTTTGCATGCCGTGACAAACTGATTAGGAGCAGTTAGGACTAAGACAAATTTATAAAATATGGATTTTATTTTTGTAACTATATTGATGCTAAAAATTAAAGATTAACAAGGTTTATCAAAGATCAACATTTCTAAGAAGCCACCAAGCAAGGAAAACATGGTTCTCACCAATGAAACCAAAGGAACTAATGAATGTAAATAAAATAATGGGTCAAACATCCTCCCTTATATATTTATATAATCATTGGTGACTCTTTGGTACATAACTATATGGTAGACAATGGAGCAATTACTTCAATGATGCCAAAGTTAATAGCTAATTAGCTTGGTTTGAAGTATAAACCCCAATCTAGGGGAGTTTTTTTAGCTTGATGGGTCTTTCACCAAACCATCTAGCATCATAAAAGGTATAAAATTGACCCTAAATGTTTTTCCTCATATTTTAAAGGCTTAGAATGTGTTGATTCTATATGTGCCTCCTCATTGTTTTCTATGTTTATCTAGAAAAATCACAATAAAATTAGGGGTTATCTAGTGGTAGATTGGTCCTACATGGATTTTAGGATAAGGTATGGTACCAAAGTGTCTATTAAAGTTTAACCTATTACACAATTTCATATAGATCCTTATGGGTTAAATAGTCTAAACATTGATTTCACTATTCTTGATGAAGATAAACACTTAGTTCATCAAGAACTAGACACTCATCTTGAAGGTATACCTGATATGTTCTTGGAGGAGTTATGGAGTGAAAATCAGATAATTAAACCTTTAGAAGGTGTTAAATAAAGGGACATGGGTGTCTACTTCTTGCATGAGGAGCAAGAATTCTTGCCATCCCTTACTAGGTCACAGGAAGATACTAGTGGTTTTTGGAAATTATTCTTTGATGGCTCAAGGATCAAACATGGAGTAGATGCATGTGAAATCCTAGTATCTCCCTCCAATGATAATTACTTCTCTTCTTACAAGTTATAATTCAGTTTATCTTGCAATGCAACTTAGTATGAGGACCTTATCCATGAACTTTAATGGTCTAGTAAGAGGGGAATCAAATAGTTATAAGTATATGGTGATAGCGACGTAGTAGTGCATCAAGTTAGAGGATAAAACACCATAGAGAATACCTTAATTAATCCTAAAAACATAGAGTGTGGGGAATAATTTAAGACTTGGAGACCTTTAACATCTAAATAGTGTCAATGAACCAAAATCATCATGCTAATAGGTTGGTAGCCTTGGGAGCTTAGTTTGACATCCCAAACAAGCTAAAAAATTCCAAAGTGAAGCCACATGTTAAAGTGGTGATAAGATCATCAGTGTTAGGAAATGAGGCTCATTGGTATGTCTTAGACAATGACAATTAGATTGCTTGTTTCTTGCAATAGGTTGTTAATTTTTTCTTAATAAACTAGATTAAATTCCAACATCAGTATGAGTATCAAATTATTCATCTAAGGTATAACAAACTTCCTAAAGGTTTGGTCATCCTTGAAGGTTTTTTCCATGAGGGAGACCATATGAGGAAAGACAAGGTAGTAATGTCAACTAATGAGGATAACTATGAAAGAGTTCCTATCCTCAAAGACAAGCTCTTCGATCTTGGAAAGGTAAGAACTAAGGCTAAAAGGCATGATTTTGTTTAACTTTTCAAGGAATATTCAAAAATATTTTCTTGGAAATATAGTGATCTAAGAGGATTTCATCCCAAGCTATCCTAACACACTATATAATTAAAGGTTAATGCCAAGCCTGCCAAGTAGAAGAAAATCCCAAAAATTGAAGAGATAATGAGGAAAGAATTGACTAAATTGATTAAATCTAATATCATCTTTCCTATCAAGCACTCCTCATGGGTAGCCAACTTGGTACCTATGAAGAAAAATAATGGTGAAATCTGGTTGTGTTTTGACTTTAGGGACCTAAACATGGCCTATTTGAAAGATCATTACCCCTTACCATCTATGGAACAAATCCTTAAAATGGTTGTTGGTTTAGATTGATTCTCTTTTTTAGATGGGTATTTGGGATATAATCAGGTGTTGGTAAGAGAAGAAGACCAATATAAGACTACCTTCACCATAAAGTGGGGCATATATGCTTATCAAAAGATGCCTTTTGGCCTATCTAATGCTGGGGCCACTTTTCAAAGATACATGGACATGGATTTCCATAGCTTGTTAAATTAAATGGTGCTGGTCTACCTAGATGACATATTAGTTTTTTCTAAGAAGGCTAGTGAACACTTGGAGTACCTAAGGTTGATATTTCAAAGATGCAAAGAATATTGGATCTCATTTAATCCCAAGAAGTGTCACTAAGATAGTAAGGGGCAAAGGCTTATGTGATCATATGGTGGATGAACTTCATGAAGATAAAGAGGTTGTCTTGGTAACACAAGGTAACTCACAAATATATGTACCTCCATTTCATACTAGTTGGATCTAGGATATGACACATTTATTGATAACATGTGAGTGCCCATAAGGTATGGATAGGGGAAAGAGAATGTATTTTAGACTTTAGTCTATACCTTATTTATTGGTTGATGGGGTTCTATTCAAAAAAATCTAAATGGGGTGTTTCTAAGGTGCATCAATGATGACCGAGTAACTAGGCTTTTGGAACAATTCCATGATGGGCCTATAAGAGGCAATTTTGCTCCAAAGATTATAACATCAAAAGTGATGAGGGATGATTATTATTGGCCCAATATCTTCAAGGATGCATATACAGGGGTAATAAAGTGTCAAAAGTGTGCTCTCTTTATAGGCATGTAAATTTTGGTAGACCTTCCTCTCAACCCATTCTAGGTGAAACAACCCTTCATGTAGCGGGGTTTAGAGTTCATAGGAATGATCAACTCACCTTCCAATGGAGGACACAAATGGGTACTCATTGATACTAACTACTTCACCAACTGGGTGGAAGTAATTTCCCTAAAATAAGTCAATAAAATAATTGTGTTTGACTTTTATGATAGCATAGTTGTGAGGTTTGGTATACTATAAACAATAATTTCAAATAATACCTTAGCATTTGTTGGCATGAGGACAAGTGAATGGGAAATTTAGTTGGGCATCTACCTTAGTACATACTCAAATTACTACCCTCAAGGCAATGGACTAACAAATTCAACAAAAAAAAACTTTATAAGGATCATCAAGAGGACTATGAAATAGAATCATAGAGTATGGCACACAAAATTAAGGACAACCTTATGGGCTGATAGAGTGACCCCAAAGTTTCCATTGGAAATTCACCATTCATACTTGTATGTGGAAGGGAGGCTAAATTTCCCATCTTTATTAAATTACCTTATTTGGAGTTATCTCATTAGTTTCAATTGATGAATAATGATTATATGAGTGTAAGGATGATAGAGTTCATAATTCTTGAAGAAACAATGGACCTTGCAATGAAGACACTAGAGTCACAACAAGCTCAAGTCAAGAAATCCTTTGAAAAGAGAGCTATAGAAATGGAATTTAAAGAAGTGGATCTAGTCCTCAAGTGGGATTCAAATAAGGCCAAGCCATAAAATCATACCAATTTTAACATCTTGTGGAGTGGCCCTTACTTGATCCATGGATGCAAACAACATAATTCTTTTCATCTTATCTAGCTAGATGGAGAGTTATTACCCATCCTAGTCAATGGGATTCATTTAAATACTTTTTATTATGATATTTTTTAGCCATTTTATATATTGTACATAATATAATATATTTTATTTTTTTCCCTATAAGTTCCTTGTGCACATCTTTTTAGTTGTGTGTTCCCTTCCCTAATTGCCTTTGGCATAGTGTTTTTTTTATAATTTTTTCCCTTAATGCTTTAAGAGGAGGTTTTCTAAAAAGGGACAACCTTTTATCATTTTTTCATTAGCTAAGAAATAAAAATTTATGACCATATATTAACAATGGATTAGACAAGGTAACTAATCTATTGCATACCAGGCATGCAATCCTAAGAGGTTACCAGAAATGTTGGCTAAAATAGGCCCACATATGAATATTTTGCCTATGTAGCCAAATTAATCTTCATTTATATCCAAGGTTTGAGGATCAATGGAAGTAATAACTCCATTCAAGGTTTTGGTTCATTTATCTTTTCTCAACAAGTGTAACTATATAGAAAACCAATAAAGGAATTGGTTTTAACAGATAGGATAATGAGCTAAGTTTATAATTAGTGACCTTCAAAGGTTTAAGTTTAGTCATGATATATTTGGTTCATTAAATAAAAATAATTCACAAGATTGAGCCAAGTATATGCCTTAAAAATTATCTAACAGCATGGGATGTGTTAGAGGAAGTCAAATTAAAGCCCCAAAAAGTAGCCATTTGGGTTCAAATCTTCAATAAAATACTAAAATTGAACATGGGGATGCCAAGTGTCAAATAATCACTTAATTTTATTAAATATCAATGGCACATAGATAATCTCATGAAGTTATTATGTCTAAATATCATTTACCAATATTGGTGATGCATATTCTTGCGTATAAATCTTGATTGATTATCCGTATTCAAGCCTAGAGTCAATAAAGATAGATCGATAACATGCATTAAATCATGCATCAAAGATATAATAGAGAGCACAAGTTAAAAATATTAGTAGATCTTTAGATTGAACATGTTGATGACAAGTGTCTCAATCATGATTAATCCCAAGTAAATCGATAGACTACATTTAATCATGTAAAAGGAATATCAATGATGTGCATTTGATCTGACAGATCAAACATCTACAATGTGCATTCAACCATGTGGATAGAGATTGATGGTGTGGAACAAGGTCAAAAATTCAATGATCTTAGATTATATATGAGGCCACTACATGGATTAAGTTCACTAACTAAATGGATAATGATAACAGGATCCATAGAAGGCACGCAAAGTTGCCAAGTCTCACAATCCTACAAATAAATATCTAACATCATGCACAAATCCAAGTGTCATAATATCAATTGTAGATTAAAGATCAATGGACAATGTTGAAATTCGAGTCTAGGAAAATCCTAAGGGGATTGATGGAGCAAATTAAATCAAATATCTAGGGGGATGAGATGTGGAAACATGTTTGAAATGACAACAATCATATTTAAATATATATGATAAATAGTGTAGCTGGGAGATGCTACATAGGTGGACACATCAGGATAAAATATTTTAGGGATCCATGGGTTACCAAAGTAAATACTTCAAACATGTTTCCATCATTAAAGTTTAGTTAAGATCCTTGGTTTAAAGATTTAGAGCCTACAGTCCATGTTGTCTGAGTTTGTAGTGTTGTTTTATGATTGTACACACACATACAATAGGTTATTAGATTCCATAATACTTTATCCTAGAGAACCATGGTTTCTTGATGATTCAAATGAGATGGATACATCAAAGAGTGAGGTGTCTAATAATGGAATTGGTTTTCCATTATGTGAAGACCTATATTAAGTTCCAAAAAGGCACTGTACAATCAACATGATATTAGTGGAATGTGGTAAGAGGATGATCATATAATTGATATAAAGATCATTGTTTCTAATACAAGTTAAGCTTAGTTTTGATCATCCTCTCATAAGTGATCGGTCACCTACAACAGGCCTAAAAGAAAATAATTACTTGGTATGATTACCATTGTCATATCTTTTGCACCAATTAGCAGGTGGGTAACTGGTGCCTATTTTTTCATGGGATATATTTGAATGACTACATGTGGTAACTTTAAAATAAAGGGGCCAAGGTGATGGATCTAGTAGAATGATCAACTAGATCTCCATATTAGCAACCGATGTGTACTCTCCACCCTACCACAAACATGCTTTTGTGTGCTATAAATCCTAGCTTGTTTTAATGAATAAAAAATACTCTCATTTGACATGGTGAATCCCTACCAAAAAATTGTAGGAAAGACCTCTAGAATAAATAAAGATAATTTTTACCTATCTCTTACCTCTAAATTATGTTTATCAAAACTTGTGCATGATGACATTTTGAAGGAGTTACTTCCATGTCTGTTATCCTTCATTATTTCCTCTTTTTAGGTGTTTTAAGGCTATTTACAAGTCTTAACTTGTGTTATTTCTACCATTAATGGAAATTTGGTGTGAATCTTAGAATTATTCCTTGCTTCATTCATTGTTTAGTGAGCCTAGTTTAGGAAATAATTATGCAAATTAGCTAAATTATGAGATTATGTGACCTAGAATTATATTATGTTACATCACTATTTATTTCATGCTTATGTGAGTGTTAATAAAATTTGGTGCATCACCTATTTAGGTCTCTTATTTACCCTATATTACCTTTCTATCCCTTTTCCAAATAGAAGCATTAGTTTAGGTGATCCATCAAGAGGAAGTTGGCCTTCTTCAGAGGTTCAACAACACAACAAGATACCCACAACTTGCGGTTGTTCCCATTTTGTGGATTAGTTGGAGGGAGATTGAATAACCCTCTTCAAGGGTGAAAATTAATTCCACAATAGTTTCTCAAAAGATAAAAATATAACATGCTATAAGGATACATACTCATATGATTTGACTATGTATAATAAATGAAGTAGAAAAAAATGAAAAAGAAGACACAATTAGATAAATTGAATATGTATTACAAAGTAGGAATTATAATAGTCTGATAAGTTAAATAATTAAACAACTTGACTATGTATGCTAGAGGAGAAATCTAAATAAGCTAAAAAAGATACATAGTCAGACAAGGCAACTCTTACTAAAGGGAAACAAGAATAATAATTTGTAAAAGACTATGTCTATAGGGATGATAGTGTTATGAAAATAGAATTTTTTTTGCTAGATAATATCTAAGGAAATGAAATGAACCACACAAAAAATTGGATCAAAAGCTTCCTCTAATAGACAAATTTTGAATATTGCACTTAGCTAAAATAAAAGAAAAGATGAAAAACTTGGGAGTGAATATTGGCTAACACACACCACCTTACCTAAGGCACCTTATTCCAAACAACCTTTTACCTCAAAATCCAAAGCCAAGACCACTAAACCTTTAACATCTTTAGTAGAATACTACTCAACCATTTTCCATAGGTTATTACCCATTAGACCTTTTGACCCTCTTGATTCAAAACCCATCTATTACAATGATCATCAAGTGTGTTCTTATCATAGGACACCTGACCATGATACAGAGAACTAAAAATCTCTCCAAACTATTATCCACCAACTTTATGGTGAGGATGATATATTAATAGAATAACCTATAAAAATCCATCTATTGATCCCACTAATAACCATACCTACCCAATGCTTACCCACTCCTCCAATCTTACCTTAGAGTGATGATGAGTCTTCCCAATATCCTACCCCAACTCCTCCTATCCATACTATCAATGTGGTCATGAGATCACATCAAAAAGATAAGGGGAAGGTTAAGGTGTCCATTTCATTGACATATGCATTTCATTGATTTATCCATCTTTAACTTCCCAACCAACTCAAACCCATCCATTCCCATCTTCAACTAAACCCAAGGTGTCTATTTTAGGTGCCTCCCAATCTAACCCCTTAGAATTCATAAAGAGAGTTATCCTCAAGCAACTTCACTAGACCCCAGTGAAGATGAGCTTGTATGGGTTGATCTCTACCTCCCCCCATCACTACCAAGCGCTAATAGAGGCTTTGAAATTGGTAGAGTTCCAACTTGAAGACCCCTAAGCTCTTGTAGTCTTTGATGTCACCCTTCATATTTCTAGCCATATTACCTTTAAGGATTCAAAAATACCTTCCATCTATCTAGATGACCAAGATCCCCCTCTCTTCATTACTACTTACATCAACCAAACTAACATCAAATGGGTTATGATTGATGGTGGAGATAACATTCACATTATCCCCTTCCATGCTTATAACTAACTCAACATGTTGGATAATGTCATGTCCAAAACCTTAGATATCCTTTAATCATTTAATGATACCATGGCCACTACCTTGGGGAGTGTTGTCCTCATAATGAAAGGTGAATTTCAATACAATGTTTTATTGGGATGACCCTAGATCCAATCTATAGGTTGCATCCCCTCTACCCTTCACCATTGTATCAAGTTTGATCATGAAGGATAATTCATCACCATCCAAGATGACCCAAGTCCTTTCTTGAAATTCAGCATGACCTATGACCCCAATGATGTCTTTATACCCCCATCCAACACACCCTCAATAACTAAAAACCAACCTTTAAACTCAAAAGTGAATGTCATATCCCCTTCCACCGATGAGGCATCCACCAATTCCTCTATCCTTTCAGACCAAATCCCCACCATAGAACCCTTGGAATCAAAATTCCATCACCTTTCACTGGGGGAATATCATATTTTATCCCTTAATGCTTTCCCTACTCCTCATGAGTATGGTCACCTTACTAACCAACTGAGATATGACCCCAATGTTAGAAATATTATTTCATTTAGACTTCCCTTCTATTAGACATGTTTTGTCTATGGGGGACTAGACAAACTCCTTGGTGATTCTACCACATCTCTTTCACCCTAACCATTTACCATCAACTTCTCTTACCTAGATAAACTGAGTTTCTCCAAGACATACATCCATTGGTGTTCTTGGAAAGGATTTGGACTTAGGTGATATGAACATGGCCCACATGATTTAGTCACCATTGAAACCAAAAATCCTCATGGGAAACATGCCCTTAGTTTCATCGTACCTAACAAGAAGCAACCCAAACCACCTCCCACCACCATTATTGAGGAAGATACCCCTCCCTCACCAACCTCTCCTTTGTTCTCATGTGAGGATGATGACATCATCCCACCTAGCTTTTTTTTTCATCCATATGATCATATTTAGATCCCTAACTTATCAAATGGATGGGTTAATTGTAACTATCCCTTTAACCCATCTTAAGATGATATTATATGACTCTCCTACCATTAATACTATTTAGTGTCAGGATGATGAATCCATTCTCACCTATCTTGGTGCCCCAAATTTTTCCATCCATAAATCCCTTCCTCCTGAGACTTTGGCCATGTTAAATGAATCCACCATGGATATCAACTTGGGTACTTCAGATAACCCCTGCATTGTCAAATTCATCTAAAAGTTGAATGCTAAGGAATTTCAAGATTTTCCCTCTTTCCTCCAAGACCATAATATAATATTCACTTGGTCTTATAGAGACATTCCTAGAATGGACCCCACTATTTCTATCCATAATATAGTCACCCACCATTACACCAAACCTATCAAGAATTTTTTTTGATGCATGTACCCTCACATAGCCCTTCTCATCAAAGAAGAGATTCAACATTTTTTATCTATAAACTTCATCCAACCCATTGACTATCCCTAATGAGTCTTGAACATCATGCCTATTACCAAAGCCACAAGGGGACTACACATTTGTGTGGACTTTCATGACATCAACCTCACTTTCCCCAAAGATGACTTTCCTCTACCAAGAATCAAATATATAGTTTATTTTATGACCAACCATGAGATGTTATCCCTCACATATCAACATAAGACCATATCTACCATCCCTTGGGAATATTTTGCTATAGAGTCATGCTTTTTGGGTTAAATAACACTGGTGTAACCTACCTATGTGACATGACATAAATCATCAATGACCTTATCCATAATATTGTCAAGGATTATTTGGATGACCTTAAAAAATACAAACTCCAAAAAGATCATTTAGCCAGTCTCAAGATCATCTTTAAGTGATTTATCCATTACCATGTCTACCTAAACCCTAAGAAGTCCATTTTTGGGGTCTTGTCAGGAAATATCCTTGGATTTATCATCTCCCTTCATGGAATCAAAGTCAATCCTAACAATATCAAAGCCATACTCAACATGCTCCCTCTAGTTAACCTTAAGAAACTCCATAGTTTGTAGGCAAAGCTTAAATCCATTCATCACTTTATCTCCCAACTTTTAGATCGATGCAAACCCTTCCACCACCTTCTCAAGAAGGATGTCTCTTTTAAGTCAAATAGTGACTATCAAAAGGCATTTGATTCACTCAAAAAGTAAATTTTGTCTCCACCTGTCCTTAACCCTCCCAAGGATGACCAACCTTTTTACCTTTATATCTCTACTACTGATCATTCCTTAGGGGAATACTTTCTCATCAAGATGAACAACATAGAGAGTAAGACATATACTACATTAGTTACACACTTGTAGAATATGAGACTTGGTACACCCATACTAAGAGGTTTTTCTTAGCTTTAGTATTCATGGGCACCAAACTTCACCACTACTTTCTTAATGATAAAATCTATGTCATAACCAACTCTGACCCACTCAAGTACATGCACTCCAATTTGTACCAAAACTAGTGTATGTCCAAGTGTCTCATGCTCTTTATAGATTTTGACCTTAAATTCCTCCATAAAAATCCAATTAAGGTTCAAGTCATTTCCTACCAATTATCCAAGGCATCATTATCATACAACCAGCCTCCTCCTCTGGAGTTCCTCAATGAGTCCATTATGACCCTCTCTTAGGAAAGCTTCACCTATCAAGTCAACACTTTCTTTGATGGTTCAAAGTGTCAATGTGGTGGGGAAGAAGGTATCATCCTCATCCCCTTTGATGGTGAACCTCTCCCTTTGTCCTTTAAACTTGATTTTGAATATACCAACAATATGGTTGAGTATGAAGCCTTAGTCATTGGCCTCCAAACTAACTTATCCCTAGGAGTCAAAATAATCAATATATTTGGTGACTCCCAACTTGTGGTCAATCAAATTAATGACTCTTACTAGTGTAAAAATGATGTTTTATAATATTACAAACAACTATTTGACAAACTCTTATCATAATTTGAATATTACCACATCTAATCAAACCTATGTTCTACTAATAAGTTTTATGACACCATGAATTCCCTTGAATCTATGATACCATTTACACCCTTAGATTCTAATCTATGTATCATTATCCATAGACTTACCTAGCCTTCTTATGTAAAATTGGACTCTCCCACCATTTTCAATATAGAAAATACCCAAGTTGACCTTTGGTATCAACAAACCTTTGACTACCTTAATCTTGCCATCATTCCCTTTGGCCTTTCTAGGAATTCTTGAAGAGTATTTATCTAGAGTACCTCTCATTATACCACTATGGGAGGAATTATTTATAATTGTGGCTTTGATGGTCTTCTCTTCCATTTCTTACATAGTCATGAAGCCTCTCATGTTATCAAGGAAATGCATGATGGGATTTATGGGGGAAACTTTAGTGGTCTTGTTGTAGCTAAGTTCATATTTTTGCTTCACTATTATTGGCTTACCATTAACCAAGACTACAATGATTATTTGAAAAAGTGAGTCAAGTGTCAACAACATGCCATTTTACATCATGCACCTAGCCATAATATTTGATTTTACACCAATTTCTAGCCCATTTCACAATGGGGTCTAGAACTCATATGTGAAATTAATCCCCATTCCTTGTAGTGATACCACTATATCATCACTATGAATACATATTTTACTAAGTTGGTAGAGGTTATTCTTCTTGTCTCAATCAAAGCAGAGAAGATTATCAACTTTATCAACCATTATATCATCTATCGCTTCAATTTTCCTCATAAGATTATCATCAACAATGGAAAATATTTTAAGAACAAGAAATTCTAAGGTCTATATGACACATTCAACATTAAGTTAAACTTTTCCTCACCTTATCACCCTCAAGCGAATGGATAGGTTGAGGCCTCTAACAAAACTCGTAATAATATGCTAACTAAAATGGTTAATGCATCTAATTAGGATTGGAATTTTCACATCCCATTTTCTTTATGGGAATATCACACTAGCATTATAACCCCTATAGGTTATACCCCCTTTCTCTCATATTTGGATTAGAGGCCATCTTGCCTCTTGAATTCCAAATCCCATCTCTATGCATATTATTGCAAGATCTCATTACTGAGGATGATTATTGTCAACACCATTTAGCTTAGGTTGATCTACTTGACAACCATAATTTAGTATTCCTTATCCATCTCCATGTATATTAGGAGCACATCAAGCATGCCTATAGAAAACACCTTAGAGTGTGGGAATTAAACATCAGAGACCTCATCTTAAAGGAAAATTAGCATGTCACCAATATGGATAAAAGCAAGCAAGGAAAGTTTTTTTAATTATCTTGAACTCTATATCATAACTCATAAGTATGGATTAGGAGCTTATCAATTGTCCTCTCTTGAAGGCCACCCACAACTTGAGCCCCTTAATTCTTCACATTTGTGTCCATTATTTTGTTAAAAAGGATCAAGTTCAACTTTTGTTTAACTTAAGCTCATTCCTTGTTATCCACCCACATTCCTTCTATCTCTTTTATGGGAAACTAATTAAAACTACATCATGTGATATTCTATCATAATCATGGCCTAAATCTTAAATTATGGGTACCATGGCTCTACTCATGGCATGATTTTCATGGTACTTTCCACCCTTCTAGAGATGGATTCCCACAATCATTGTCACCTAAATCTTTGCACACCTAATCAACCTTCTTATTCTTTTAGCTTTTCCCTCATAAAGGTGAACCCCTAAGCCTATATAAGTAATTTATGTCTAGCAAAATCAAACAAACAAAAATAAAAAACCATACCAATAGCAATCATGGGTCATCCTTAGCATTTATAGAATGTTCCCTCAAAGGATATCTATATAAGTAGATCTAAAATTACACAAAAATAAGGTAGACTACTCCCTTGAAGGACAAATATCACAAAGCCTTAAACAAAGAACATAAACTTAGACCACTCCCTTGAAGGATGGATGAGTAAAGCATTTTGTCAAAAGAATAGAAATTTATTGGAAGCTTCCCACCTCGATCACCTTCCCATATATAACAACAAAGAAAAAAAATCATTATCACAATCACAAGAAAAGCAAAATAATCTTAAAATTTGTAATAATCTCTCAAGAAATATAATAATTTGGAAACCACAATTGGCTTTCATAGGTAGGCTTCTTGCATCAATAAGTATCCATAGTTTGGTATAGACTTGTTTATCCTAGCTCTTTAGACACCTATAGAAGAAGCATGATAATTTCATAAATAGGTTCCATTTTCATCCATCTCCCCTGTAAGTAAGGGATTTTTGGCTTACTTAACATTATGTGGTCAAGACACCTTTTTTAACAAACTAACCAATGCTAATTTAAATCATTAAAAGGGCTTATGTTCATTAAGACAATCTAACTTTGGTTTTGTTCCAGTCCTTGTCAAAGTATAAACATTGTGCCCTCTTCTTATCCTATCATTTATCTCTTGATTATATTCTCTATTCTTCCATCTAATGTTGTTAATTAAATTACCTCATGAATTTTATCTTAAAAACAAATTCATAATGAGCATAACCATAATCATAATCACAACCATAACAATCATAATAAAACCATAACATCCATGAGCATTTAAATAATCAACCATTTTTCACCACATGTCTAAATAATGAAGCATAGAATAATTAAGATTTAGCCTATCATAAGCAACCAAGAAGAATAAACATATATCAAAAACATCTCATGCATAGCTTAGCCTATATCAGTGTCTAACATCCATAACATAAGCATCACACATAATCAATATAAACATCACATCATAAGCATTAAGCATCAACACAAACCATAAACCATGAACATGAGCATAAATAAATATCATATATATCTCATGAGTCAAATAACATAATGTGTATAATTGGCTTGGACGCTATATCATAAGGTAGTCACCATTAGCTCACAATTCACCCAAATCACCAGATGTCAAAGCTCTCAAGTCAATAGTAAAAGTGAACAAAATGATATTCACTTTTACTTTTTACCTATTATGCTTTCTAAGATTTTCATTCTGATCATTGATGATTAGGGTAACTATCAACAGTAGCCCTTGTGTACCCTAACCATATATAGTTAGGATGCTCACATTTTTACTGTCACCTAAGCACACCCCTCTTTAACAAAATCAACCCATTTTTACCCACCCTTGAAGACTACCTTCTCTACCCACCTTGACCACCTCATCATCTTACCATTGGTCCATTTCAGCCTAACTAGTGCATGTTTTGTGACACATTTTTCTTGGCCTTTGACCATAATGACAACATTGCCATGTTGATCACATTATGAACTTTTGCCACCTCACACTTACCTAATATTCTTGTCTATTTATGAGCACTTCCTACCTCAGATACTCATGGAACTTAACTAGTTTGTGTTTTCATTGGGAGCACTTCCTACCTTGGATACACATTGAAAAATAGACATCACTTAAGAGACTTTCAAGTGTACCTATCCACCATGCCTAAATATGGTCACATAGTCCACTTATCTATTATTCTTCTAACATTGACCCTTAGTTTTACCAACTTGACAACTTAGTGATCTTAGCTATTGCACTTTTTTGTCACACTTTATGTGCTTTTTTGTAGTTTAGTGCCTAACCTATCACCCACCTTCATGAAATTCACCTTAATAATCACCTTCACCCACCTTATCAAACCTACACCTAATTCTGATTTACCTCATTGGCTCTTAGTTTGAGGGGGAACACCTCCTCCCATACTCAAGGCAATTAGACCTTTGACCAACATTAATTTTTATTTTACAACTTGTTAATTCAAAGCTACATAACAAAAGGGGGCAAAATATAAATACAAAAAATATACACACCATGATTTCAAATTTCATATCACCCCTATATTTCCTAAGGACCCCCTTGGGACCAATTCAACCTTTTGAACCCTAACTGAACCTAACCATGATCAACCAAACTAGCTTAGCCCAACCTTTTACTTAATTTTACCTTTCACTATTGACTATCAATGATCAATTTGAACACTAAAAATCACCCTAAATATTGATAGGTAGGGTCCACCTCCTCAACCACTAACATGAAAGCCACCTACCTTGATTTTATAAATATAACTCATCTAAATCTGGTTGTGAGCCATTGCATGAGTGAGTTATAATTAGAAGTCCCAGTTCACACCTTGTTACAACTCTCTTACCTTAACTATAAGAAGAGAGGAACATGGAGGTGAAATCCATCTACAATTATTATCAAGAGCTTGTGCATCCAAAATTATCTTTTTATAGGTCAATCATCATTAACAATCTAGCAATCTAGCTACTATGTTAGAAATCTAGCTTGACATCATAGCACTACCAAAGTGCCAAGTACTATTACTCTATTGGAATCACATCAAACTCCACCAATGAGTCAACTACCTCAATCAATCACTTGATCAACTTTATACAAGATAAGAATCTATTTTTTGATATTTATTTAATTTATTTATCCCAACCATCGATCTACACACAATAACTGTTGATGGTTGTCCCAACCATCGATGGTCTATCTAATCATTGATGGTCATCTTGACCATTGATGGTCACCTTAACTATTGATGGTTATCCCAACCACTAATGGTCATTGTGGTAGTAAATTATAGAAATTTATTTCCACCTACCTACCCCCAACCAAATCTAATTTTTTATGTCCCTACCTATTCATAGACCCTTGCCTAATTTTATGAAATAGACCATAATCATCTAGTACTAGTATTAATTAGCTTATCATTATTTTAATCCTTTCTAGTCTACTTCTTAGAAATCATTTCTTGTGTTTAATTTTAGTACCTTTTGATTATTTATGCAAGTAATTTCTATTCTATTTATAAACTTAATGATTTAAAACATGTGGATTGACAGCCCTTGAGGAAGCTCTTGCTTTTGAGATCTAGCTATTTCTAGGCAATTCACTCAACTATCTATCTAATAAACTAATTTTATTTAGTGCTTTCTTATCTATAGGTGATCCTTCCAATAAAAATAAGATTTCTGCACAATCTTCTGATTCCATGTACACATAACCAAATAGGTTTTTCAACCATACACATACTTAGTTTTTTGTTTTCCCTTTTGGAAATAATAAAGCTAAAATTCACTAAAACATGGGGATTAGGAGGCCTAAAAGGAATAATGGTTCTAATATTAGGATCATAATTGGGGTTTTGGGTAAGGTTCTTGTACTCCTATGGAGTAGGGAAGGCATTGAAGGTCAAGAGGTAATACTCCCCAAGTGAGAGACATTGGAATGTTGATTTCAAGGGGTCCTTCATGGGGATTTGGGTAGAATGGATGGATGAGCTAGTCAAGGTGTGGTTGTTGAAAGAGGTAAATTCATCATTATTTGGTAAAGGATTGGTAGATGGAAATAGAATAACATAATTTATCCTATACATCATTTTTAATGATGTGAAAGGACTTGGGTTAGCTTGTATAGTAACTACTTGACCTTTTCTCAAATTTAACACACCAATGTAGGGTGGATGACACACAATTCATGGAATGGATCCAAGGGTATCCAAGTAGAAAATTATACTATAAATTGCCTTATAATATGTATAAGAGCTCAATAATCATGTGAGGTCCTAAATGAATGTGGAGGATGGCATTTCCAAGAGTTTTTTCCATAGTGTCATTGAAGGAACAAAGCACCATTATGGTTTCTGACATAATGTTCTCTATAAATTTTAGTTGATCATACGCATATGATGAGTAATTTTAATGCTAGCCCCAAATCAATCATAACCCTTTTTATGTGGGTTTGGTTGATGTGTCAGGTAATGAAGAGTAGAGGATCCATATCCTAGGGATGAATGGAGGGTATTTTTGAATCTTTAAAGTTAACAAGGGTGGAAAGTTGGAAGCCTCTAACAAAGGTTGCTAGAGGTTGTGGATCTTCTAGTTGAACCTCTATGGTCCAAAAATACTCTATAATCACCTATTGGTGATGGGGAAAGGTATATATTAGTTCATATAAACTCATCTTCACTAGTGTTTGGTGAAGTTTATTTAGAACTACTCTTTGGATTGACTCTGAAGCGTTGGATTGGGAGGTACCTAAGATAGAAAACTTGGGCTTAGGTGAAGGTGTTTGTGTTTATTTGGGTGATTGGGTGGTGGAGGAAGGGTATGTCCATAGAATACACACATTTTCCTTCCCTTTATCCTTTTTTTAGGTTTGTGATAGTGTGACCACATGGATGGTATAGATTTGGGAAAGAGTTGTGCTAGAGTACTGCTTCAGTCCCTCCTCACTCTTAGATAAGAGTGTAAGAGTAGATAAGTTTGGGGTGGTGGATTTTGGTTTTTAGACTGATGGTGGGATAAGGGGAGGATCTTTTGATAGTATTTCATCATTAACACATATCTAATAGACTAGGACTTAAAAAGCTTTATAGTTCTTCGTATCATGCCTCAGTGTTCTATGGTATGAGAAAATCATATTATCATTAAACTAAGATGGCTTAATAATATGGGGTGAAATGGTCTTATAGGAGGAAATTTTAAGAAATAATATTACAATAATATTTTTAGGATAGTTGAGTAAGACTCAAATAAAGGTGGCAAGGTTGTTTGGGTTTTGGATTTGACTTTTGGGGTAGAAGCCTTCTTAGGAGTAGGCTTCAAAATGGGAGTTTTGGGTGATGAAATATTATTGGTAGGTGTTTTTGGAGTAGATTACTTGGGGGTTAATGGTTTGGAGGTAGAAAGTATAGATGTGTATGGTTTGGAGGCAGAAGCCTTAGAAATAAAAGACTTGGTAGTGGATAGTTTGAAGATTGAAGGGTTAGAAGTAGAAGGCTTGGTAATGGATGGTTTGGAGGTAAAAGGCATGGAAAGGATAGGTAAAGGTGTAGATAAAAGAATATGTTGGGTTGGGTTGTTTTTGGGAGACATGTCTTCTTAATAGAAGGATGGGTTCCTAGGGTGGAAGAAAGATGTGGTCCCAAAATAGAAGGCAATGTAGAAATGGGTGGCAAGGTTTTGGTTTTTGGGATCCTAGGTGGCTCCACTTTCTTGGTTGGATTAATGTGGAGTTTCTTTGGTGGGATAGATAGTGATAAATCCAAATTTAACTAAGAATGAGTAAGTATCTGATCAGGAAACATGCCTAAGTTTTTGATAAGCTTTGTTGGGATGGTATAAGGTGCTTGGGTTACTCTAGGTGGAGTTGGTTTGGTTTGTTCAACTATGGTTTGAGAGGTAGAGGTTTCTACTAGCTTGGTTGGGATGATGGTGGGTTGACTAGTGGAAGTGGAAGATTAGGTTGACAATGGTATGGTTGAGGTCTCTTGGTTAGATAGGGGAGCCCAAGACAATGCAAAAATGTGGCACAATCCATGTTGGGTTATGATAGGTACTCCAAGTTTTGAATCAGTCTAGAAAAAAGGATTATATATGGGTCTGGTTCCTTTGATATTGGTCTCCAAGTACAAACCAATGGGTTGAGAGAAGGGAGTGGTTTCCTTGTCCTTTTACTCAATTAAAGGCCCTAAGGTTTGAGAAGGTGATTCCTCCATGAGAGGGGTAAATAAAATGACCTCTTCCTTAGGAATGCTTTCCAAAGGAAGAGTGGATTACTCTATGATGGAAGAGAAAGGTATGGTGGTAATGGTTTTCCTTTGGTATGCCTTTCAAAGGAGAGGTTAGTAGATCCACTATCTCAATAAGTGGAGAAAGGGGAATATTTAATTCCTTTATTTTGGTTCCCAAAGGAATAAAAGGTGATTCCACCACATCAATAAGTGGGGAGGAAGATGAATTGGTTTTGGTAATGCTTTCCTTAATAATGAGCTCACTAAAAAACTGCATTGGTAGTATGGACCTCATGATTGTGAGAGGATTGTGCTTTATTGTTTTCATTATTTATAAAAGGGACATGGTTGGGAAAAGGTTGTCTAAATATGCCAAGTGACTAATTTGGGGGTGCATTAGGATTATATATCACAAGTTCCCCCTTGTCAATCAACCCTTGGACAATTCTTTTGAAGGTTTTTCATCTAATAACATCATATCTAATGACATGGTTGAAGGCACACAATTTGTTATCCTTATAAAAATTGGGTATAGGGTGAGAGGAATTAAATTGTTGTGGGGGTTTAATTAGAGGAAGTTGTAAGATATTTGATTTCAATAACTTTTCTAAGACTGAAGAATATGACTCCCCTAATAGAGTATATTAATTCTGGTTATTATGGTTTTGATTTCAGGTATTTTGGTTGGAAGAATTAGAAGAGTTGGGTTTGTTAACAACTAGAGGAGGGGTGGTTTTAAGGACAACTACATTTGCAGTTCCCTTAGTTTTAGAGTGGTTGGTGGTTTCAGAGGAGGAATTTTTATTTGAAATGAAACTAGAGTTTTTTTTCTCAATTTTAGCTTCTTCTCATCAATGGCTCTGATCTCCAATTTCCATCCCATGGTGAAAGCTTCATCAAAGGTCTTGAAACTTTGAACCTACATAGCAGAGGAAATATGTTTGGCATAAGCCTGAGAGAAAATCTCAATCAGCTCAAGATAGGTCAAATAGAAAGAGAGTTGGTTTATCAAACCTCTCTAATGGGCAATGAAATCAAAAATTAACTCATCCTTAAATTTTCTAATGGAGTAGAGATCAGTAATGGAAAATTTCTTAGATATATTTATGGAAAAATGATATAAGAAGGTTTTAGCTAATTAGGCAAAATAAAAGAGGGAATGTTTGGTAACATCACTATACTAATCCAATGATGAACCAGATAGGGACATGGGAAAGGTGTGAAGAAGGAGAGCATCATCATAAGCAATCAAATAGAAAGAGTGTCTAAATGTTCTAAGATGTTGCAAAGGATATTCCTTTCTTTAAAATTTTGAAAATTTTGAAAGTTCCCATTAAGGAGGATAAGGTTGGATTGGGATAAGAGGATAAATTAGTTCATTGTAAATTTAATCATATGATAAGAGGTTATGGGAACTAAAAATATATAACTCCTTCGATCTATGGTTGTGTACCCCCATAGTTGTAGGAAAAATTCTATTAGGGTTGGGTAGGTGAAATATAAGGATAACCAGTGGAAGGTTGGGAGGTTGCCACATATTGGTATGTGGACATGCGTGGTTGCAAGAACACCATACATGGGTAAGTGGATATAGGAGGTTGGGTAGAAGGTGGAGCCATATACCCTTGTGGATTAGGAATATATCTTGTGTTGGATGTAATGGGTACTTTTTGAGTAATTGACATGGGTTGGGTTAGAGGTATGGTTAGGTTGATAGGTTGAGGATGGGTGGTGACCTTGGTACTAATGGGTGTAAGGGTAGAAGGTATGGAAAACACTAAGATTTGGAATGGAGTGGAGGTTGGTGGGTTGGAGATAACAAGAGGGGTGGTAATACTAAGAGAGGGTACTCCAATGGTAAGTGGGGTATAGGTGCCCAAATGTTGGGTTACTCTTATACTATAAGAGTTATTAGTTGGGGTGGAAGGTGTTGGGTGTTGGTTGGTTGGATGGGTTGGTTTTAGATGGTGGTATTAGTGATATTATTTGTATAATAAGATGATTGGGTGACTAATTTTTGGGTGGAAATGGTGGTAATAGAGGTGTTTCCCATAAGATGGGATGGCATGCCATAAGGTGGATCAATATATGGAATTGAAGTGGGGGTACGATGAGATATGGTGTTAAGGTAATGTTAGATGGATATGGAGTTGTTATATAGAAAAGTGGTGAAATTTGTATCACCTTGGGTGACCATCTGAGGGATACTAGGACTTTTAGAAGGATGGGGAGAACCCTCTATATCTGAGATGTACTCCATGGATGAAGAACAAGAAGAAAAAGATAGGTGGTTGGGAGGTGGACTTTGATTTTCTTGGTTTCTTAGTTGTTGTATAGTGAGAACCATGCAAGAAATGGGAAAATGAAAATAGGAGTGATCTCAAAACTCAAAATAAAAGAAAATAAAAGAAAAGAAAAATATCTCAAGGAAAACAATGCATACATTAAATTGCATTAAAAGCCTAGGATAATTTATTATCTCTTTTTAGGCTTATGTCTCAATTTTAAAGAAGTTATGAAGACCAACTTGGGTTTGGAGAATGGGTACTAGAAGAAGATATCTAAGGATGTCTTCAAGTAGTTAAACGGATCTCAAGATCTATACCATAACTTGGTACATGGCTCGATATTAGGGCCCACCCTATCAATTCACACACTATAGTGATATGGTGTTGGGTGCTTAGATAGAATATACTAAGTTGCTAGAGATTATACTCAGCCAACATACTATGTTGGTTTTCCCCTTGGTGGTGAAATCTAAGTAGGATAGCCAAGGAAAGATAACCGTTAGGTGATTAAATCCTGATCAGGCCTTATGTCAATGTTTTTATGTTTGATTGAATGTGTGGTTTGGTATTATGTGTGTGATAAAAAGTGAGACTACAATTAATTTATTTGATTAAATTAAGCTATGTGAGCTAATCAATACAAGAAAATAATGGATGCAAAGTTTATTTTAATCCAAAAGAAAATTTTGGTGTCTTTTCAAATGAATACAAAAAAAATAAGATGCACCTAGATGAGATATGATGATGCAAAAGCCTAAGTGTAGAATGAGTATTTTTTATTTTCAAAAATGAAAGCAAAAAAGATAGTTTTACTTTTTTCTCTAAGAAAGCAAAATAAACTAGAAATTACATTTTGAAAAGGAAGAAAGGAAAAGGAATGCTTAATTTTTTAGAAAAGAATCCAATAATTAATATTCTCTAATGTGACTAAATTTCCTATAGCTACAAACACAAAAAAATATCAAGGGTCTCACCAGGTATGCCAGAATATTTCACTAAAAATTGTCTTATTTTATTTAGAAAGAGATTTGTAGAAATTGAAAGAATAGTAAGGTTAGTATAACCTTATGTGTTGTGCATCCATGAATCTAGGTGATTGTTAATACTCCTCTTTTTCTAAAGAGGATGACCTGTAGATAAGAAAGCAATCTAGAAAAAGGTGGATTAGTGAGATAGTAGGGTGGAATGCATAGTGTGAGCTATATCCAAGAAGCATAAGCTTCCTTGGAGGCTATCAATCCATACTTTTAAAATACTTAAGTTATGATAAACTAAAAATAGGTGCATACATAAAATTAAAAAAAGGTACTAAAATCAAATACAAGAAATTATTGAAAAGAAACAAGTAATATTTTTACTAAAATAACAATAAATAATTAAATACTAATGTTAAATCACTCAGTCTTGATTCAAAAAATAAGATGAAGTTTTATGATAAAATATAAATTCAAAAAGTGGAATTTAGGTGTGGGCAAATGGGTCAAATTAGCTTTCTATTGTGAAAATGGACACACAGTGACCATTGGTGGTCTAGGTATGACCATCATTGGTTAGGTGACCATTGGTAGTTGTTAACCATTAGTGTTTAAGGAAGTCTATGAACAGTTAGGTAAGACCATTAGTGGTTACTGTGGGATTTAGTTTGGGAAAAGAAGTCTATTGAAGGGAGTTAATAGAGAGGTTTTGGGAGTGGCGTTTTGGTTGAATAATATTATAAAAGATAAAAGGTAATACTCAGAGGTATTTAATTTAGGGATTAGGTGTTTGGGTGATTGGAATAAGCAATGGGTGGTTTTGGTTAGGAGGCAAAATGTCTAGAGTTGCAAAACTCCAACATGGGAAAATGGGATGAAAGGGAAATAAAGGGGAATGACATAAGCAATGAAATAAATAGAGCTAATTACTAAATTTTGATAAAAAAACATAGATACTTAGTTTTAAGGTGTTGCTAGTCTTAGGAATATTGATGTTGGCTAAAATCTTATTGTGGATCATGGAGAAATATCAGTAGAGTAACTATACCTTGGCTCAACATAGTGATTTGTAGAAGCACCCTAAGCCTCTGACTTGGTTCTTGATTCACTGGAATATTTTGGATTCACCTGAGAGTCAAAATATCTTGCCCTTGAATGATGATTTGAACCCTCTCTTCATCTCTTAATATTGTTGGAAATAATGTCATTGATGTCAAAGGTTTAGTATTATTGGTGATAAAGGACCCATTGCATTTAATGTTGTTTATCTTGGCTAATATGAGTTAATATTTATGAATATATTTTTGGTTGCATATGAGATAAAATAAGGGCCCATGGAGAAGTTGAAGAGTCACGAGATAAAGACAAAACAAGGATGGGACACATTTTCCCATGAAGAGTCATCTTGGGGAATACCAAGAGTCACCAAGTGAAGACAAAAGAGTAAAGGGTGAATTTCTCATGATGGGACACTTTGAGGAATACGAAAAGTCACCAATGATAAGGACAAAAGTGGGAAAGATGTTTTTGGTCATGAAGGGTCACCACATGACTTTTCAAATGCTTGGATATGAAGGGTCATCCAAGATTGGCACCATTTTCCATGAGAATTGAAAGGTCACAAAGGGGGAAGACAAAAGGCCATTTGGAAAGCTATAAATAAAGGATTGAGTAGCCATTTGTAATGTGGAAGTGAGAGGTTGATTTAATATTGTAATATCTAGCTTAGAAAAGTAATTGTGAGAGATGAATATGATTTGTATTTGTTATATCTAGCTTAGAAGAGCAAAGGTGAGAGAGAGGAAGGAGATGTTGTATTGATCTATCATTTGTTGAGATAACAATATTGAGAGATAGGTATGTGGTATACATAAAGGGGTTGGTGCTCCTGTGGGTTGGTGCTCACAAATTATTGCTGAGTTGGTGCTTAGCAAAGGGGTTGGTGCTCTTGTGGGTTGGTGCTCATGAATTATTGTTGGGTTGGTGCTCGGAAAAGGGGTTGGTGCTCGTGTGGGTTGGTGCCCATGAATAGGTGCTGGGTTGGTGCTCGACAAAGGGGTTTGAAGCTCTTGTGGGTTGGTTCTCATGAATTATAGCTGATGTTTGTACTTGGCAAAGGGGTATGGTGCTCCTAAGGGGTTGTTCTCATGAATATATCTAATATTGATTCTTTGTGGTTCTTCCCACATTGGGTTTCCATGTTATATTTGGTGTCTCTCTCTATCTTGTGTGGATGTTTATTGTTTGAGTTTTATTGCATATCTTGAATGTTTGATTAAGTGGAATTTGGTTAAAGGAAAGATTTATAAGATATATAATATATTGATTCACCCCCCTCCTCTTAGTATATTATGTGCTTAACAATTGGTATCAAATCAGGTTCCTTTTTGAAAAGTTTAATAGCTTGAAGGTAGATCGGGAAAGCACAATGGCTGGGTCACAGGAGGGATTTTCTACAAATAAGGTACCTTTTTTTGATGGGATGAATTAAGCTTTTTGGAGCATGAGAATGAAGGTTTATTTGATGGCCCTTGGATTTGACATATGTAAATTAGTGGTGGAGTAATATGAAGAGCCACAAACATCTACAATTACTCCAGTAGAAAAGAAGGCAAGTGAATGTAATGCTAAAGATTTAAATGCTATTTTATGTGGTTTATGTGAATCTAAATTTGTTAAAGTTATGCAATGTAAATCTACTTATGAAACTTGGGTGAAACTTGAGAATATTTACAAAGGTAATGGAAAGGTTCAACAAGCTAAGTTACAGACTTTCAGAAGGTAGTTTGAAAGTTTGAAGATGGAAGAAGAAGAATATATAGCAAGTTATCTCTTGCGAGTTGATCAGATAGTAAATCAGATTCAATGTCTTAGAGAAACATTAGAAGAGTCAACGGTGGTGTAAAAGGTTTTGTCAGATAGTAAATCAGATTCAAGGTCTTGGGGAAACATTGGAAGAGTCAACGGTGGTGCAAAAGGTTTTGAGATCTCTACCAATGAGATATGATGCAAAGGTTTCGGCAATCGAGGAGATGAAGAATTTAGCCAAGCTAAAGATGGATGAGATTCATGGTATTCTCATAGCATATGACATGTAGATAGAACAAGATAAACCCTCAAAGAGAGAAGTGGCTTTCAAGATATCAAAGAAGGAGAAAGCTAAGATTCAAGAATCAAGTGATAGTTCCAGTGATGATGAAGATGACAATGAAGCACTTTTCATTTATAGGTTGAAAAGAGAAACAGGTAAATATCAAGGAAAATTACCTTTTAAATGTTTTAATTGTGGAAAGATTGGACATTTTTTAGCTAGATGCCCAAATAAGGTTAAAGATTAAGAAGAAGAAAAGCATACATACAAGAAGAATTTCAAAGGCAAATCCAAGAAGGGATTTGAGAAGAAGAGCCCGTATTCTAAGGATCCTAGCTCAGTTGAAGATAGTGGAGTCAGCGATTCAGAAGAAGAAGAGATTCTATTCATGGCCATACATGATGATGATCAAGAAGAAGAAGAGGAGGAAGGTGAAGTAGATATGGAAGGAGAACTCAATTGTTCCCTAGAAGAGTTAGAAGTTGTTCAGAAGAAGAATCAAAGATTAAAGCGCCAAATTGAAAAGAATGAACAAAAGTCAAAGGAAATGATTGAAGATCTACAAGCACACTTTGAAGAAGCCAAGAAGAATGAAGAAGATCTCAAAGCATAGTTGGAAATAGCAAGAAAAGATTGTGAAAGGTATGTTATTAAAATTTCCTCTTTAAAAGAAGATATTGAGAAAGCAGTCAGTGATAAAGTAATCAGTGATTCAAAATTTGAAAATAGCACTAACATACTGAATAAGATATTGGAAAGTCAAAAAGCATATTCAGATAAGATAGGGATCAGTTTTGAGAAGAAAAAGAGCTATGTTGAAGCTTTGGCACAAGAGGAAACAGAAAAGGGAGAAGTGAAGAATACATAGGACATTCCAAATAGAGAAGGCTAGAAGGAACAAAGCTACAAAAGGCAATCAGCTCAGAGATATATAGATAGGTCTTATTTTTATGGCTATTATTTTTATTGTAATGGATATGGTCACAAGAAATTAGAATGTAGAAAAAGAGATAACAATTTTAGAAATAAGGAGAAGGAAAGTCAAGTAGATTCAAGCAGAAGCCACAACTCTTTTGCTCCTCTATCAAGCTTTGATGAAGCGACCATAGTATGCTATAAGTGCAACAACTTCAGACACATAGCTCAGTATTGTAGAAGCATGTTCGATCAGTCAAGAAGGATCAGAGTTTCAAAGCTCCATTCATCAAGAAGAAGAATCAAAGTGTCAAAGATCCATTCATCAGGAAGAAGATTCAGACATGTTCATGGTGGAAAAACAATTTTAAGATTCTATGATGGTGTAGACAGTTGTGCATGTGGGAGGTAAAGATCAGCCATGGTTAATTGATAGTGGATGTTCAAGGCATATGATAGGTGATAAAAGTAAATTCATTTCTCTAAAGAAGATAAATGGTGGTATAGTGAGATTCAGAGATAAAACCACTGCTAGGATAGCTAGAAAAGGTACTTTGACTTTGGATTATGGTAAAACTAAGACTAAAAATATTTTGTATGTAAAAGGTCTTAAGCATAATCTGTTGAGTGTTAGTCAAATTTGTGATCAAGGATACACATTAAGGTTTCATGCTAAAGGTTGTGAGATTAGAAGAAAAGATTCAAATTAGTTGATTGCAGATGCTCAAAGGACAGAGAACAATGCATATGTTTTGTCAGATATCTTCTCAAAGGCATGATCAAAGGATACATTCAAAGATCGGCGAGAGGAGTTGGGAGTAATTTCTATTACTTCCTGCCATTGATGTTTAGCATCAAGTGAGGGGGAGATAAGTGTTAGCTCCAAGTAGGCCCTTTGCCATTGATGTCAAAGGGGGAGAATAATAGGTACAGATATAGGTGTAGAAAATAGGTATAGGGAATAGGTACAAGTTACTACAGTAAAGAGGAGTTACTGTATGTTTTCAAATGATGGTATGTGCAAGTGATAGGATGTGGCAGTTTTAGGATTGAGGTTGCCATTAATGACAAAGGGGGAGATTGTTGGAAATATTGTCATTGATGTCAAAGGTTTAGTATTATTGGTGATAAAGGCCCCATTGCATTTAATGTTGTTTATCTTGGCTAATATGAGTTAATATTTATTTAATATTAATGAATATATTTTTGGTTGCATATGAGACAAAATAAGGGCCCATGGAGAAGTCAAAGAGTCATGGGATAAAGAAAAAAGAAGGATGGGATGCATTTTCCCATGAAGAGTCATCTTGGGGAATACCAAGAGTCACCAAGTGAAGACAAAAGAGTAAAGGGCAAATTTCTCATGAAGGGACACTTTGAGGAATACGAAAAGTCACCAAAGATAAGGACAAAAGTGGGAAAGACATTTTTCGTCATGAAGGGTCACCACATGACTTTTCAAATGCTTGGATATGAAGGGTCATCCAAGATTAGTACCATTTTCCATGAGAATTGAAAGGTCACAAAGGGGGAAGGCCAAAGGTCATTTGGAAAGCTATAAATAAAGGATTGAGTAGCCATTTATAATGTGGAAGTGAGAGGTTGATTTGATATTGTAATATCTAGCTTAGAAGAGCAATTGTGAGAGATGAATATGATTTGTATTTGTTATATCTAGCTTAGAAGAACAAAGGTGAGAGAGGAAGGAGATGTTGTATTGATCTATCATTTGTTGAGATAGTAACATTGAGAGATAGGTGTGTGGTATACACAAAGGGGTTGGTGCTCCTGTGGGTGGGTGCTCACAAATTGTTGTTGAGTTGGTGCTTGGCAAAGGGGTTGGTGCTTTTGTGGGTTGCTGGTCATGAATTGTTTCTGGGTTGGTGCTCAACAAAGGGGTTGGTGCTCCTGTGGGTTGGTGATCATGAATAGGTGCTGCGTTGGTGCTCGGCAAAGGGGTTTGAAGCTCCTTTGGGTTGGTGCTCACAAATTATAGCTAAGGTTTATACTTGGTAAAGGGGTATGGTTCTCTTGTGGGGTTGTTCTCATGAATATATTTGAGATTGATTCTCTGTGGTTTTTCCTACATTGGGTTTCCATGTTATATTTGGTGTCTCTCTCTATCTTGTGTGGATGTTTATTGTTTGATTTTTATTGCATATCTTGAATGTTTGATTAAGTGGAATTTGGTTAAAGGAAAGATTTATAAGATATATAATATATTGATTCACCCCCCTCAGTATATTTTGTGCTTAACAATTGGTATCAGAGCAGGTTCCTTTTTGAAAAGTTTAACAGCTTGAAGGTAGATCGGGAAAGCATGATGGCTGGGTCACAAGAAGGATTTTCTACAAATAAGGCACCTTTGTTTGATGGGATGAATTATGATTTTTGGAGCATGAGAATGAAGGTTTATTTGATGTCCCTTAGATTCAACATATGGAAATCAGTGGTGGAGGAATATGAAGAGCCACAGACATCTACAACTACTCCAGCAGAAAAGAAGGCAAGTGAATGTAATGCTAAAGATTTAAATATTATTTCATGTGGTTTATGTGAATCTGAATTTTTTAAATTTATGCAATGTAAATCTGCTCATGAAACTTGGGTAAAACTTGAGAATATTTACAAAGGTGATGGAAAGGTTCAACAAGCTAAGTTGCAGACTTTCAGAAGGCAGTTTGAAAGTTTGAAGATGGAAGAAGAAGATATAACAAGTTATCTCTTGCAAGTTGATCAGATAGTAAATCAGATTCAAGGTCTTAGAGAAACATTGGAAGAGTCAAAGATGGTGCAAAAGGTTTTGAGATCTCTACCAATGACATATGATGCAATGGTTTCAGCAATCAAGGAGATGAAGAATTTAGCCAAGCTAAAGATGGATGACCTTCGTGGTATTCTCATGGCATATGACATGCGGATAGAACAAGATAAACCCTCAAAGAGAGAAGTGGCTTTCAAGATATCAAAGAAGGAGAAAGCTAAGATTCAAGAATCAAGTGATAGTTCTAATGATGATGAAGATGACAATGAAGCACTTTTCATTCGTAGGCCAAAAAGTGGAATAGGTAAATATCAATGAAAATTACCTTTTAAATGTTTTAATTGTGGAAAGATTGGACATTTAATAGCTAGATTCCCAAATAAGTTTAAAGATGAAGAAGAAGAAGAAAACCATACATACAAGAATAATTTCAAAGGCAAATATAAGAAGGGATTTGAGAAGAAGAGCCTATATTCTAAGGATCCTAGCTCAGTTGAAGATAGTGGAGTCAGTGATTCAAAAGAAGAAGAGATTCTATTCATGGCCATACATGATGATGATCAAGAAGAAGAAGAGGAGGAAGCTGAAGTAGATATGGAAGGAGAACTCAATTGTTCCCTAGAAGAGTTAGAAGCTGTTCAAAAAAAGAATCGAAGGTTAAAGCGCCAAATCGAAAAGAATGAATAAGAGTCAAAGGAAATGATTGAAGATTGACAAGCACACTTTGAAGAAGCCAAGAAGAATGAATAAGATCTCAAAGCACAGTTGGAAATAGAAAGAAAATATTGTGAAAGGTATGTTATTTAAATTGCCTCTTTAAAAGAAGATATTAAGAAAGTAGTCAGTGATAAAGTTATCAGTGATTCAAAATTTGAAGATAGCACTAACATGCTGAATAAGATATTGGAAAGTCAAAAAGCATATTCAGATAAGATAGGATCAATTTTGAAAAGAAAAAGAGCTATGTTAAAGCTCTGACACAAGAGGAAATAGAAAGGGGAGAAGTGAAGAATATAGAGGACATTCCAAACAAAGAAGGCTGGAAGGAACAAAGCTACAAAAGGCAATCAGGTCAGAGATATATAGATAGGTCTTATTTTTATGGCTATTTTTTTTATTGTAATGGATATGGTCACAAGAAATTAGAATGTAGAAAAAGAGTTAAAAATTTTAGAAATAAGGAGAAGGAAAGTCAAGTAGATTCAAGCAAAAGCCAAAACTCTTTTGCTCCTCTATCAAGCTTTGATGAAGAGACCATAGTATGCTATAAGTGCAACAACTTCAGACACATAGCTCGGTATTATAGAAGCATGTTCGAGTCAGTCAAGAAGGATCAGAGTTTCAAAGCTCCATTCATCAAGAAGAAGAATCAGAGTGTCAAAGATCCAGTCATCAGGAAGAAGATTCAGACATGTTCATGGTGGAAGAAACAGTTTGAAGATTCTATGATGGTGCAGATAGCTCTGCATGTGGGAGGTAAAGATTAGCCATGGTTAATTGATAGCAGATGTTCGAGGCATATGATAGGTGATAAAAGTAAATTCATTTCTCTAAAGAAGATAAATGGTGGTACAGTGAGATTTGAAGATAAAACCACTGCCAGGATAGTCGAAAAAGGTACTTTGAGTTTGGATTATGGGAGAACTAAGACTAAAAATGTGTTTAATATAAAAGGTCTTAAGCATAATCTATTGAGTGTTAGTAAAATTTGTGATCAAGGATACACATTAAGGTTTCATGCTGAAGGTTGTGAGATTAGAAGAAAAGATTCAAATTAGTTGATTACAGATGCTTAAAGGACACGAAACAATGTAGATGTTTTGTCAGATATCTTCTCAAAGGCACGATCAAAGGATACATTTAAAGATTGGTGAGAGGAGTTGGGAGTAATTTCTATTACTTCCTACCATTGATGTTTAGCATCAAGTGAGGGGGAGATAAGTTTTAGCTGCAGGTAGGCCCTTTGCCATTGATGTCAAAGGGGGAGAATAATAGGTTTAGGTATAGGTGCAGAAAATAGGTACAGGGAACAGGTATAGGTTGCTACAATAAGGAGGAGTTACTGTATGTTTTCAAATGATGGTATGTGCAGGTGACAAGATGTGGTAGTTTCAAGATTGAGGTTGCCATCAATGACAAAGGGTGAGATTGTTGGAAATATTGTCATTGATGTCAAAGGTTTATTATTATTGGTGATAAAGGCCCCATTGCATTTAATGTTGTTTATCTTGGCTAATATGAGTTAATATTTATTTAATATTAATGAATATATTTTTGGTTGTATATGAGACAAAATAAGGGCCCATGGAGAAGTTGAAGATTCACAAGATAAATACAAAATAAGGATGGGATGCATTTTCCCATGAAGAGTAATCTTAGGGAATACCAAGAGTCACCAAGTGAAGACAAAAGAGTAAAGGGCAAATTTATCATGAAGGGACACTTTGAGGAATATGAAAAGTCACCAAAGATAAGGACAAAAGTGGGAAAGATGTTTTTGGTCATGAAGGGTCACCACATGACTTTTCAAATGATTGGATATGAAGGGTCATCCAAGATTGGCACCATTTTCCATGAGAATTGAAAGGTCACAAAGAGGGAAGGCCAAAGGTCATTTGGAAAGATATAAATAAAGGATTGAGTAGCCATTTGTAATGTGGAAGTGAGAGGTTGATTTGACATTGTAATATCTAGCTTAGAAGAGCAATTATGAGAGATGAATATGATTTGTATTTTTTATATCTATCTTAGAAGAACAAAGGTGAGAGAGAGGAAGGAGATGTTGTATTGATCCATCATTTGTTGAGATAGCAACATTGAGATATTGGTGTGTGGTATACATAAAGGGGTTGGTGCTCCTATGGGTTGGTGCTCATGAACTTTTGTTGAGTTGGTGCTTGGCAAAGGGGTTGGTGCTCCTATGGGTTGGTGCTCATGAATTGTTGCTAGGTTGGTGCTCAACAAAGGGGTTGGTGCTCCTATGGGTTGGTGCTCATGAATACATGCTGGGTTGGTGCTCGGCAAAGGGGTTTGAAGCTCCTGTGGGTTGGTGCTCTCAAATTATAGCTGAGGTTTGTACTTGGTAAAGGGGTATGGTGCTCCTATGGGGTTGTTCTCATGAATATATTTGAGATTGATTCTCCGTGGTTTTTCCCACATTGGGTTTCCATGTTATATCTGGTGTCTCTGTCTATCTTGTGTGGATGTTTATTGTTTGAGTTTTATTGCATATCTTGAATGTTTGATTAAGTGGAATTTGGTTACAGGAAAGATTTATAAGATATATAATATATTGATTCACCCCACCTCTTAGTATATTCTGTGCTTAACAAATATAGGGGAAAGGGAGGTTGAAATGAAGATTTTAACAAACAATTTATCAAATAGTCTAATCGTGAATTAATCATGTGAAAATCATACTAAAATTATATAGTTGGTAATTAGTGGGTGAGTTTTAGTCTAATTTTAGTTGATTCCTTTGATCATGCAAGATTTCAAGTAACTGCTAGCGATCTGGGTCAACCATTGATGCTTAAGGGATGACCATTGATGGCTAGGGAGACAGTCAAAATGGCCAAGATTAGTCATTTTCACTTATGTTTGGTGGTTAAGAAGTTAGGAAATGGTCTAAGGTAATTAAAGGGGGTCATAGGGTACTTTGATGACTAGAATACATTACATGGTTTTTGAGTGTCTATAGTATACATACCTTAATTTATCTTTTTCATGGGATGGTTTATACTATGTTTGTAGTTTTTATTGTGGAGGGTGTAGATACTACTTTGGACAAACTTAAGGATACAAAACTAAAGAGCAAAAATAAACAAATGCAGGAAAGCCAAAGTAATTGAAATAATGTACACATGATATACTTAGAAATTGGTAAGCTAGGGTGATAAATTCTAGGTTAGGACCAAATGACAAAGTCTAAATTTAGAGTAAATTGGGCTCATGAAAATCCAAGACTACTAAATGATAAAAAAACTCAAACAAGTATACCTTAAATAAGATATGTAAACTAAGGATACAAGTAAAAATGGTAATCAAACATTGATATGAAAGAAATAACAATATTTAATTAAAAAATTATGGGAAATAAATGGTAAAACAACATTGATGAGTGATCAATAACAATCCTTACTCAATCATCAATGGAAAAAGTGAATAAAAAGCAAAACAACATTGGTGAGTGAGAAGTAATAATCCAAACTCACTCAAGAATGGAAAAAGAGTACATGAAAGTAGAAACAAATGCAGTTGTTTGAATAAAAGGGGGTTTAAAAATTGAATTTTTTTAGAGTAAACCAAGACAATTCTATAAATGTGAAGCAATGGTGATAAGAATATAATCCACAGTTACTCAAGCATATTATTTTGTTCTAAAGATAGATAAAATATAAAACAAAGTACTATTAGCATATTTTTAAGATGTGAAGAAGGAGGAATATATAAGTGTGAAAATATATTTAGAATCAAAATTGATTGTCGAAGGGGGAAATAAAATTGGTGGTGGGGGAAGTGAAGGAAAAAGCAAGGTATATAAATTATTTATCAAAGTCAAGACACTTAAATTAGGTTTGTCAAAATAAGAGGACTGTCAACATTAAGGAATTTTAAGTAATTTTCATATCCACAAAAGTCTTAGGTAATCAAATTAAGTATGAATATCATCCCATGAAGGCTATATACATCAAAATTAAAATGGACTTACCTTCCCATAACATGTTCCCCATTCTTTAGGACCCCTTATAGAGCCATCAGTCTTCTGTGAAGGTTGGGTACTTTTGTGAGGAATTAGGTAACACTATAGATTTTTTTTTAATTCTCCTATCATAATCCAATGGCTTACTATACCCCAATGGACCTTGGCTCTATCACAAAGCCAAATGTAGATTTTGAATTTTGACTGGGGATAGGAGATGTGTTGTTAATCATGTCTTTTGGTGTGTTTTTGACTTTAACATTGTATGTTTCCTTTCAATCATTGAATTTTGTTTTAAATTATTTATATTTTAAGTTTTTATGGATTTTTATGTACCTCCTCCATACGTATTTGGAGAAAAAAATATGGGTGCTAAAAATGACTATAATTTGAAAAATGTGGACTTGGTTAGTAAGAAAAATAAATTAGAGGGAATGGTGTCTAAGAATATTATTAATTATGTGAAATAAAAGGGTTATATTGAATTTAACCTTATTTTACCTAGAGTGGAATGAAAGGAAAGGAAATCAAGGGGAATGAACATGAAAAAAATTGAATTACTTCAAATCGTTAAAAATGTGACAAAGGTGAAAAGGGATAAAATGATAAGTATGATTCCTTATATTAATAATGTATTGAAGTGTATATAAACATGATAACATAGTTTGTTTTGTATGTTTTATCTATAAAATAAATAAAAAATTATGCTAATAATATTGGATCACAAACTTGTAACCATTTCTTAACATTCTAGAAAAGGAACACTTGGTTGAACAAAGGTGTTTTAAAATTAAATGATGATTTTATGAGGAGAGCCTAGTCTTATCCATGGTATTACACTTAAACTAATAAAATAAGAACCCAAGAGGGTAAAAAAATGGAAAAAATGGTATTTTTGAGGAGGGCTTAGTCCTATCCATGTTCTTACATTGCAACTCATAAAAGATAAATTCAAAAAAAATGAACAACGTATGTGGAAAAAAGTGGTAGAAATGGTGTTTGTGAGTAAATCATGGTCCTATCCATGGTCTTACACTAAAAATCACAAAATAAAAGCCCAAGAGGGTGAAAAAAAAATGGAAAATAGAAAATCAAACAAGAGCAAAAAGAATTCATGAGGAAGATTGGGTCTTATCCATGGTATTATAATGTAATTCATGAGAAAAAGAAACCAAAGGACCAAAAGAAAGAACTAAGTTTTATGGAAAGAGAAGACTAAGGTAGAAGGTGAGACCCATGTAGAAATATTTTTAAAAAGTGTTAGTAGTATATAATATAGAAATTTTATAAGAAGGGAAATATCTATGTAAAGTATTTATTTAATAACTGTGCATTGGTGGGCTCTTTAAGAACATGGCCTTCATTAGTTTGGTGGTGATAGGTGCTAAGACTAAGATTATATTTCATTAATTAAGGTACCCATCATTTTTAGGCATATTTACTTGATTTATCATGGGAATAGTCTAATTTAAGGACTAGATCACTAATATTGAAAGAGCAAACTTTAACCTTTTTATTATGTTATTTGGCGATATAAGCCTTGTATTAGTGATTCTGTTTCAAAGTGGATAAATGGTTTTCATCAAGAAGATCAAGATTATGAAGGTGAGTTTCACATAATTCCTCTTCGAGAATGATACCATGAAGAGATATACATAATGAGGTAAGATCAACCTCTAGTGGTAGAATAGACTTAGAACTATATACTAGCAAGAATGATATTTCCCTAATAACAGTATGAATGCTAGTATGATAGGCCTAAAGTGAGGGATATAAATAGATATACCAATCTATGTGAGTTTTGTGGATGGTATTTTAAATTATTTTATTGAGAGTTTTATTTATTGCCTTAGCTTGGCCATTACACTATGGATGATAAGGTGTGTAATATTTGTGGGATATTTTAAATTTATCACATAATTGCTTCACATCATTATTATTTAAATTGACACCATTATCATAAATAATAGATGGGGAAATCTAAAATTATTTGGTTGAGGATGAAATTAAAAATAGAAGTGCCTATGACATTGAAAAGAGGAATAAATTCTAGCCATTTGGTAAAATATTTAGTAGCTATGATGATAAAAATATGCCTATCTTGTAACCTAGGTAGTTTACCGATGATATCTAATATTTGCATGGAAAATGGCCATGAATATTCCATAGTTTGGAGATTAGATGGTGGTAAATGTAATAAATCATCATGCAATTTTCAAGGACTACACTTTGTAGTGAAATCAATATCATCCTTCTCGAGAGTAGGCCACAAGTATCATATATGTAGGAATTTGCATGTTATAGCATGTCCACTATAGTGACCAACAAAAATTCCTCCATGTTCTTGTTCAAGGAGAGGAAGGACCTCTTATTTCATTACATAATGGATTAGGGTACCTTTGACATTGCAATTATAAAGGGTGTTATATCGAAATACATTTTTAAAAGCTTGTTTGTGAATTCTAATCTTTTCATGAGAATCCATGTTCAAACGATAAGTTTGATGTTTGAGAAATTGAATAATACAGTTATACCATGGGATATATAAAATAGTGATATCCTCAATATGAAAAATAAGTGAATATTTCAATTTTATAGAAGATGGGGACTTTTTGATTTGAATAAGAAATTGGGAATCACTTAAAACTTGATGCAGATGAAATAAGGATGTCAAGAAATCAAGAGTCAGAAATAGAGTTATAATCTCTTAGAATGGGATTAGTGGTAAAAGAGGCAAACTCTTTGGTGAGGGTGGTGTCTATTTTATGATAATTGATAATATTTTCACTTTTAGATTGATAATCACCATTAACTTGATGGTAGATAAGTTGTGAGTCACCCAAAGCATTCAGATATAGAATATATAAGTCAAGGGCTGCAATAATGACTGAGATTAATGATTCATATTCTTCCATGTTATTAGTGACATGAAAAGTGAGTCAAAATAACAAAGGGATTATTTTACCATGATGACTAGTTAGAATGCAACCTACCCCAGCTCCTTGGAGACATTTGGCACCATCAAAGTGTAGGGTCCATGTGTCTTCATGAAAATTTACATTATTTTTGAGAAGTTATTAGATAACCACTTTGGATTTAGTAGAATCAAGAATTACATATGTATCTTCTTGATTAATTGAATCTAAATCAATATTGATGTTGTGAAAGTAATCTTTAAGAGAGATATCTTGATTGAGACTTTCGATATCAAAAATGTTATCATCAGGGAGACTATCTTGAAGATGATTGGTAGTGGGTATAAGTACCACTACAAGTTGGTTGGTAATGACTTTCCCTTTGATTTTTTTTTACATGATGATTCAAAGGTCAAAATATATTAAGAGAACCATCCACTTGCTAATTCTATCTCCAGGTATAAAGTCTTTGGATAAGAAGTCACAAAGTGGGTTGAAATGAAATATGACATAGGTTATTTTAAAGAGCATGTAGTGATGAATATTTTTAGCTGTAAAATATATAACAAGGAAATCACATTCAAATTTGGTATAATTTTTTTTTAATTGATGAGGCATCAACTAATATAGTAAATAATATAATCTATTCTAGTATCATCTTGTTGGGCAAGGATTGCCCCAATTGATATAGGTATATAATAAGTGTATAAAATCAAAAGATGATCATTGGATGGTGGACAAAGGGTAGGAAGATGGAGAAATGATTATTTCATGTTGTCAAATGCCTTTTGAAAAGGATCAATCCATTCTAAAGCATTACCTTTTTTAATAAGGGAATCAATAGAATAAATGAGATAAGCCATTTCAAGGATGAATCACCAGATTGCCCCAAAATTTCTAAGGTAAGCAAAAATGTTTGAAATGGAGGAATATGCATGCTAACTATAACATTGATTTTAGTGGGATTGACATCATTACCATGAAGAGAGATGAATAACCCTAGTAATTTACCATATGTAAACTAAAAAAACATTTGGAGGGATTGAGTCTAACTTTATACTTGATGAGTTGATCAAAGATGATGGCTAGATTAAAATGATGGGTTTTGGAAATTTTTAATTTGGCAATGAGATCATCCATATAGGTTTCCACAATCTTATGGATAAGGACACGAAAAATGTGTGTCATATCTTGTTTATAGGTAGCTCTATAATTTTTAAGGTCGAAGGGTATTTTAACGTAGTAATAGGTGCCCCATTCTATAGTGAATGTTGTATTATGTTGGTATTTAGGGGTGATATGAATTTGATTGTATCTTAAAAAATAATCCATGAGGGACAATATTTTTTATCTAGTAGTGGAGTATATAATGTCATATATCTAAATTAATGGAAAATTATCTTTGGGATAAGTGAGGTTGATATTATGAAAGTTAATGAAGATGTGAATAACCATGGTAATTTTTTTATGAATGGGAATGATATTTGAAACCCATTCAAAATAGTATATAGGTTTGATAAAATTGGCATCTAATAGTTTGATAAAGTTTTTATAGCATAGGATGGAAACTTTAGGGGGAAATTTATACTATTTTTATCAAACACTTTGGCATTGGGATCTTTTATTGTGTTGTGTACCATAGTACTAGGATTGATACCAGGCATGTCCTCATATGACCAATCATAATTATCATGATATTTATTAAATAATATACTAAATTAATCATGCTCAGTTAGCATGAATTCTTAAAAAATAGTTATAGGTCAATGATATGAGGGTGTGACATATTCTATTCTCATGGTTTCCTTAATAATAATAACATTTTCATCTTTAAAATGATATGGTTCATTAGGAAGAGAATAATGGGATTGGTTATAGGATCAATTTTGGCAATGAAGTTGTTAAAATGAGTGGCCTTTCACTTGAAATCCTAATTTTTTGATGTTTCCAAGGAAGTTGAGGTTTTTGGGCATAGAGCAAATCCAGGATAGATTCATCATTAAGTAATGTAGGTAGAGGTCCATAACAGTCCACATATACTTCAAGATCAATGATTTTGTTGATATGGTAGTAGGTGAAACTATGGAGGAAAGTTGATTAGATGATATTGGTTTTAAAATAGGTGAATATTTAGAATCATTGATGGGTAGAGAATCTAGTAGAGTAACCAGTGTGATAGGAGGTAAAGAAGGTGCTAGAAGTTTTGAAGTTGTGAGAGGCAATATTTGTTCAACCATCTAAGGAGTATTAAGAAGTGAAGAATTAACTAGAGGTACAATACCTTTAGGTTCTAACTCAATATATGTGGAAATAGTATGAACATCACAGTTAATTTTTTTTAGATATGGTTTTATAATAGTGTTGAACATTCAAGTCTCTTTATTGAGCTTGGGTCATAATGTAGTTATCATTATAGGTTAGAGATATGGTACATGTTTGTGTCTTAAAATGAAGTTCTAAAGGTGAGATGCCTAATCACTAAATTTATGTGGTGACATGGTTAAAGGGTTTTGAAATAACTTGGACACTTCATAATCATTATAGGTGAATTCATATTCTGTATAAGATGCTTCATGTGCATTACATGGAGGAGGAAAATCGGTGATCTCATTTATAAGAGGTATGGTACAATCATGAGGTAAAAAGGAAGGAGGAAGCCATTCTAAAATGTAAGTAGGTAGCTTGGTATTATTGCATGTGTTTTACAAATTATTTGGCTTCTCATCATTAGAATCAGTAAGAGTGACTTGTAAATCTAGATTCATATTAATGAATTTATGTAAAGGTGTACTATTAATGTTTGGAATAGTCTTAATCAAATACTAAGATTTAGGATTAGGAAGTTGAATACTCCATAGATTAATATCAGACTCATGTTTATAACATTTGGAATTATGAATGAAATTGATACATTGGATTCTAGAAGAGGTAATTGCCCTCATGCGATGAGTCTATGGGAGTCCTATGAGTATATTATAAGATAATGTTAAATCAAGAAACATAAGCTTGGTATGTATAGTTTTGGGTCTAATAGTAAGAAGGATCTAAATACAACCAATCATATTTTGATTAGTATTATTGATTCCAAAACATGTTAAATGAGTTTTCTTGAGATGATCTTTGTTATATCTAAGTTGTTGAATAAGCCAAAGAGATGTCACATTAATTTTTGACCCTTTGTCTACTAATAATTTTCAAATGAGTGTGATATTAATATCTAGTTTGATAAATATATGTGGATCATTGGCTCGAAAGAGAATTTCATCATTGATCATGTCTTCTTCAAAGAACTCTATGTAAGGTTTTGAATAAAAGAAAATAGTTTCAATCGTATGAACTTCTATTGGTTGAGGCTTGTGAGAAGGTTTTTCCTCTTCTAAGTAAGATGGTTCTTTGATTTATTAGAGTTTTTGTATAAGGAATTTTTGTTGATAGGGAGATGTGCAAACTAATTCCATGTGAGGAATTTTTTAAGGCATAGAGTTGAGTTCCTCTAAGAAGTTCCAATGAATTTTGGAAGAGGAAGAACCAACATAAGGATTGGGAGGTAAGATATGTTTAGGAGGAAGAAAAGTGGTTGGAGGTTTGGATTGAGGATGTGGTTACTCATTGATGTCTGAAGGTAATTTTGTGGTAGTAGTATCTTTGAGAATTTTCTATTATAGTGATGGTTTATTTGGTTTGGTGATGGGATCTTTGTGGGCTGGTTTGTATTTATAATTAACCTTAGATAGATTCACTTATTGGGAATTGGTATAGTATTGATCATAATCAAAATTAATCACAAAATATCCTTGTTTGACTATTAAGGGTTAGATGTAGATGAATATTTTGGATTATTAGAGGAAGAAGGTTTGAAAGCTTATTTCTTTTGAGAAACATTAACATAATATTGACAAAAAATTTGATCATGGCATCATGATTGAATGAATCTCCTAGAATAAAACAAAAAAATGACAAATTTTTTAATCCTCAGATATGTCTCATGTGAATGACTTATATCAGCATGAAACCAAAAAAAATTATTAGGATCATACCATTTGGGGGGATTACTAGGATACGTGAATGGTTTAGAAGGTACTAAAAGTTATTTCATTTATTTCATGATTAGCGATAAATGGTAGGATTGGGGATTTTACATTTTTGATATTTTTGGTTTGGGTTGAGGAGGATTGTCAATTATTACGTTGGTTAAATGTTAGAAGGATAACTTGAGGATTTTTGTTCTAGGTTCAAACTATCTAATTAAAAATTCTTGATGTTTAGCTTAGTCAAGAGCATCATTTAAATTTTGGGAGCAAAATTTATAACCTTGTATTGGAGTGAAGGTGTTAAAGATGCATTGAAATTTTTAAACAAGTTATCATCAATCGTGTTGTGATAATCTTTGTGAGCCAAATATTTCCATTGTTTGATAAAATCATGAGCTTATTTGGTAGGATATTTCTTAGCATTGATGAAATGACTAAGATAATTTTTGAGAAGATCATTATATTGTAATTCTTTAACTAAAATATTGACTAAATCTTTAATTTTCCATATAGAATGTTGGGGATGTTGGTTATACAATTCTAATACATCACCAGTGAAGGTTTTAACTAGAATTTTAGTCATGGTGAAGGTATTAGTTTGGATCCACTCTTTATAAAGATTACCAAATGCCTTAATAAAAGATGCACATTCTTTAGTCCCATCATATTTACTAGTTAGAGATTTATTACCAATATAAATAGAGATAATGAAATGGGCTCCAGTCTTATTTTAAATGTATTGAAGCATATTATTGTGTATGATAGGTTAGATAATGACGTTTCCTATGGCATCTTTAAGAGGTGGATGTATAAAATTTTGATTATTTTTGGGAAGAAGAATGAGAGGCTAATTAGCCATGTTTATCAAATGATGTTGTAGTTGCATCATTTGTTAGGTGTTAGATGTTTGCATGATGTTAATTTGTTGTAATATTTGTGTAAGAATTTGAGTTTTATAAATTGGTAGGTTGGTGTTTCTAGGAATATTCTCTAAATTGGTATTAGGGGGAGGGTTACTAGGTGGAAAATTTCCTATGGGGTTATTTTTTAGGCTTGTATAATTTACCCCCATAGTATTGTAATATGTTTAAAGGTGGGAATTATCTTGATAAGTATAAAAATGATTTGATCCACCAATCTCATCTATTGGAGTGATTTGAATTATGTTGTAATCAAAATATGAGGGAGGAGAAGAGGTACTACAAGAATGAGGATCCTCATGGGTAGTGAAGGTAGGAAGAAAAGAACATCCCATATAATGTCTAAATAGATTAAGGTTGTCCAAAAATTTTATGATAGGGGATTTCATGATGTTTAAAGAAAGAGTCAGAGATCAAGAAGCAATGAGAAAAAGTAGAGATAAAATTAACCACACATAGAATAATATCAACCAATTTGTATAGAGTTGACTACATTAACATAGTTTGTGAAAAGGTCCATAGAATAGGATGCAAAAGACACAGCAAAACTAGTTGACTATGTTCTTGTTGGCCAAAATTGGCCCACATATTAAGATTTTTCCTGTATATCTTGATCAATATTCATCTATAGCCATGGTTTGAGGATTAAGGGAAGGAATTACTCCCTTCAGGGTTTTAGTTCACTTGTCTTTTCTCAATTAGTGCAACTATATAGAAAACCAATAAATGAATTGGTTTTATTAAATAGGACAATGAGATAAGTTCATAATTGGTGACCTTTAAAGGTCTAAGTTTAGTCATGATCTACTTGGTTCATTCCAACAAAATAATTAACAAGTTTGATCCAAGGATATGCCTTAAAAATGATCTAGCAACATGGGACATGTTAGAAGATTTTAAATTAAAGCCCTAGGAAGTAGTGATTTGGGTTCAAATCTTCAATAAAATCTTGAAATTGAATGTGGGCTACCAAGTGTTAAAGCCTCACTTGATTATATTAAATATCAATGGCACGCAGATAATTTCACAAAGTTAGTAGGTCAAAATATCTTGGATCAATATTGATGATGCATATTATTACACACAAATCCTGTTTAATGATCTACATTCAAGGCTATAGTCAATAAATATAGATCAAAGACACACATTAAATTATGCATCAAAGATATAATGGTGAGTAAAATGTCAAAAGGTTAGTAGATCATGAGATTGAACACATTGATGATAAGTGTCTTGATCATGGTGAACCTTAAGAAAATTCATGGACCACATGTAATAATACAAAAGGAAGATCAACGATGTGCATTTGATCTATCAGATCAAATATATACATGTATTAAACCATGTGGATGGAGATTGATGGTGTGGATCAAGGTCAAAAAGTCAATGAGCCTAGATTAAGGTCTAAGTTCAGTCATGATTTACTTGATTCATTAGAGCAAAATAATTTACAAGTTATAGCCAAATATATGCCTTAAAAATGATCTAGAAGTGTGAGATGTGTTAGAGGATGTCAACTTAAATCCTTAAAAAGTAGCCATTTGGGTTAAAATATTCAATAAGATCATAAAATTAAAAGTAAGGCTTCCAAGTATCAAAGCCTCACTTGATCAAATTAAAGATCAATGGCACGTGGGTAATCTAATGAAGTCAATAGGTCAAAATATCCTAGATCAAGATCAATGGTACATATTCTTGTGTATAAATCCCAATTAATGATCCAAATTCAAGGTTGGAGTAAATAAATATAGATCGATGGTGTGTGTTAATCATGCATCAAAGATCTAATGGTGAGCACAAGGTCAAAAGCTTAGTAGATCTTGAGTTTGAACATATTGATGACAAGTGTCTTGATCATGGTGAACCCTAAGCAAATTGACATACTACATTCAATCATGAAAAAATAAGATCAATGACATGTATTTGATCTAGAAAATCAAATATTTATGACATGTGTTCAACCATGTGGATGGAGATTGACAGTGTAGATCAAGGTTAAAAAGTCAATGAGCCCAGATTGTAAGTGAGTCCACCATATGGTGTAAGCATCTTAACTAGATAGAGACTCATAGAAAGGTCCACAAAAGGCATATAGAGATTCCAAGTGTCACAATCCTAAAAATAAATATCTAATGGTGTGTATAAATCCAAGTGTCACAATCTTGAGTGAAGATTAAATATCAATGACCAACATTGAAATTCAAGGCTAGGAAACTCTTTAGGGGATAAATGAATCAAATTAAATCAAATATCTAGGGGGGTGAGATGTGGAAACATGTCCAAAATGATAAAAATCATATTAAAAAATATATGATAAATAATGTGGTAGGGAGATGCCACATAGGCACACACATTAGAAAAAAGATTTGTTGGACCCATGGGTTACCAAAGCAAAGACTTCAAACTCATTTTTGCCATTAAAGCTTATTTAAGATCCCTGCTTTGAATATATAGAGTGTATAATCCATGTTTTCTGAGGTTTCAATGTTGGTTTTTTTCCTAAACTCACATCTATAATGAGTTCTTGGCTTCCATAATACTTTAGCCTATAAAACCATGGTTTCTTGATGATTTGAATGACATGGATACATCAAGGAGTGAGGTGTCCATGGAAAACCAATAAGGTAATTGGTTTTCCATTCCATGAAGACCTATATTAATTTCTAAAAAGGCATTATATAGTCAATAGTATAATAGTGGAGCATGGTAAGAGGATGATAATAAAATTGATATCAAGATCATTTTTTCAAAAGATGGCTAGGCCTAGTTTTGATCATCCTCTCATAAGTGATCAGTCAACTACAATAGGCCTAAAGGAAAATAATTTCTTGGTATGATTACCATTATCATATCTTTTTCACTAAATAGTAGGTGGGTAATTGGTACCCAATTTTTTGGGAGGATCTATTTGAATGAATATACATGGCAATCATAGCACAAAGGGGCCAAGGTGATGGATCCAATAGATTAATCAATCAAGGATCCAAATAAAAACCTAATGTGTACTCTTCACCCTAACATAAAGATGCTCCTATATGCTATAAATCCTAACTTGATCTAGTGAATAAAAAAGACTTTCATTTGACAAGGTGAAGCCCTACCAAAAATTTGTATGATAGACCTCTTAAAGAAATAAAGATAATTTTTACCTATATATTTCCTCTAAATTATGTTTAGAAAAACTTTTGAATGATGTCATTGTGAATGAGTTACTTTCTGGTCCATTGTCCTTCATTCTTGCCTCTTTTTAGGTGTTTTTAATCTATTTGCAGGTCTAAACTTATGTTCTTTCTACCATTAATGGATTTTTGGTGTGAATCTTAGAATTATTCCTTGCTCATTCATTTATTGGTGAGCTTAGTTTATGAAATACTTATGCAAATTAGATAGATTGTGAGATTATGTGAGATGGAATTATGTATGCTACATCAATTTTTATTTCATGCTTATGTGAGATCAATCAAATTTGGTGTATCACCCATTTAGCTCTCTTAGTTACCCTATATCCCCTCTCTATCCCTTTTCCAGGTAGAATCATTAGTTTAGGTGATCCATGAAGAGGAAGCCAACCTTATCCAGAGGTTCAACACCATAAAATGATACCCATAGCTTAGGGTTGGTCCCATGTTGTGGCTTAGTTGGAGGGTGTTGACCATTTTTACCACAAGCCAAAATGGGTTAACCACCTATAGTCAAAATATTGTATAGGGGATTTTTATAATGTCATGGTGTATGTTTTATCTCTTTTGATGTCATTTCATATGCCATTATACCTTTGATCATAGTCTAACTTTGTCCTTATGTCATTTGGTGTCTTAGGGGTCATTTTAGGGTCATATATGTAAGTGGTAGGTATTCATGGTAATCAATGCAAACTAGGATCATGGAAAGGGTATGAATATGGCCTCAAGGATTTTATTCAAAGTTGTAAAAGTTTAGGAACAAGATTCATGAAGCTAGCCCATCAATAGGATTTCATAAAGAACCAGAATAGAACAACTTGTACAATTTATAAATATTCTCAAAAGGCCTTGCATGACCATAAAAACATGTATGATCAATGTTTTTAGTGATAAAATCATTTTATGCAAGTTTCATATCTCAATGAGTCTTCTATCTCAAGATCTAAGCCTTCCAATTTTAGTTTTTTGAGTCTAAAGGGCTAGGTCATCCTGCACATCACATATAAATGAACAAACCAAATCTTTTGTGTATTTTTTTTTATCTTAACTTAAGAATCTTCATGAGCCAAAATATTATAGAATCGTGTATTTTTTCATGCCAAGTTCATCCTCTAAAATTTTGAAGTTCGTGTGAGTTTTCTAGCTCAAGGTATGAAGCTTCAAAGTTGAACCATTAGACTAATACATCCATGCAAACATAAAAAAAATCTTGATCAAAACAAACCATTTTGGGAATAAATTTGATGGTTGTATGAAATTAAATCATGGTTAATGAATGCCATTTAACAAGAGTTCATACATCAAATTTGACATCATGAAGTAGCTATTGGATTTCAAGCAATGGGTCTGAGTAGATCTAACGGTCCACATTACATCATACATCTTGATCCAGTGGTGCGAGATGAGTTAAAAGGTCAAGGAGCTTGAGAGGATACCGAATGGAATATATTCTAAAGATAAGCATAAAAACAAGATCCTAAAACCAACATGTGAATACCATGTGGCACAATCACTGAAGCTAACAATCTAATAGCAAGATCCTAAAACCAATGCATAACTACCACGTGGCACAAGCAGTGAAGCTGACAGTCTGATAACAGGATCCTAAAACTAATGTGCAATTAACATGTGGTATAAGGTTAGATAGATTTGAAAATTCAAGGGAAATATCAATGACTCATGATCATTTATATCAATTAGGATCAATGGTGAAATATGGATCAATATGTTAATAGGTTGAGTCAGATATTGATGACCAATTAAATTAAAGGTAAAGAAGCTAAGGGAATTCATGGAGATTAAACACATGACCAAAGTTGAACTAGGGAAAGTTTTTAGGGATCATTGATTCACCATTATATCTTGATTAAATTCTAGGAATTGGACATAATAATGTATCCAAGGTGATTAATAACATAAAGTGATGCTATTAAGGCTAAATTCAGACCTCTGGTTCATAATAGATGTATGGCATACAGGGTTTGTTCTTTAACTAAGTTTGCCATTATAAAAGGGACCTATGCATATAGTGAATTATCAGATCTTGTAGAGATAAAATGGGTTTATTTGGACCTATTTAGAACCAAAAAAGGGAGTATGCAATCTATAAGTATGCATCAATATAAAGACTATAGGAAAACCAATAGTCTAAGATTTGGTTTTCCATCTATAGTGAACCTATGAACATGGGGATAGGTTTAAGCATGATCCAATTAGAATAAGATATATATTTTTTAAGTATGCCATGAATGAATACAAGTATACCCCAATGTTTTCATCCCAAAGACCAAACTACATGAAAGACACCCTTCTCTCCGATTTTACATGCCACGACAAACTGGTTAGGAGCAGTTAGCACCATGATAAATTTATAATTGATGGATTTGATTGTTTAAACTTCTTTGACATTAGAAATTAGCTTTAAAACACTTTATCCAATCATTTTATTCATATTTAGCATGAGTAAAGGAATAATTAACTATTACAACTACTTGAGATGACCTAGATTAATAAGGAAGTTCCAAAGAAGCATACTGACAAAAGTAGTTGTAACTATAGTTAAAATGAGGTTAAACTCATTTTATTCCCCTTGGTACTTCTCTTTTCTCACTTATCTCTCTCAAATGCTATAAGGAGCTACCATTTTGGCCCTTGTAGGAGACCACACCATGTATGGTGAATCCTTGCTCGACTGACATCATATTTTTCCTTTGAACATTAATGCAGGTCTATTTCTAAGTTTTAAACAATTGTATAAATTTTAAAAGTGATGTATGGTGATGAGAAGTGATAATTATCTATCCTTCCTTCCCTTATTTTTTCATGTTTGAGCAAGAGTTCCTATTCTAATAGGTCATATAGAGTCTAGTCTAGTGTGTAAAACTTTATTAAGTGTACAATTGTCCTTGAAGTGTGAAAATTTCCCTTTGGTTCATTTTCCTTGTGTTTCTACTTAAATCTCACCTCTATATTTAAATTCTCATGTTAGAACCCATTAAAACTTATAGATAGTTTGTATGCCTTATTTCACCATGGTATAATTATGATGGTCATGTAAAAGAAATTTTGGTACATCACCTCCTTTATTTTAGGTTTAATTTATGCATTCTCTAACTCTTTTCCGCATAATTAAGTAGTATTTTAAGTGATAATTATTGCACAATAAATATAAGGAGCTAGCCCTTAAATCTAAAGGCTCATTTCCAATATAGGTACACCCATATACCTGAAAATGTTCTCATGTTTCCAAATATGGAAGAGGCTTGAACACCTTATTATAGGGTGTGATATTTGGTGACAATATTTATGACACACTTGATGGGACACATTGTCTTCAAGACAACTTATTAAGGTGAATGTTGGTCTTGACAACATCAGATGTAAATTGGTGTACTACTCAACATTTAATGACTTTTTCATGGTAAATCTAGTTCAAGTCCATTTATTTTGTTATAAACATGCCATCATAATTCATGGTTCTCACTAAGTCATCCTCTACTAGAAAAATCAATTCCATTAACTCACCCATTCAGCGTGAAATCCCTTTTGTAATTCAATATCGATAGCCTAATCTGCCCTTTGAAGAACAAGTAGATTTTACTAGAGAGGAAGAGGTTGAAGAGGCTAAAGAAGTTTAATATATTTAAGAAGAAGACATGGATAAACCTCATTCTACCCCTTCCTTCAATATTTATATTCTAATTCAACTTCACACATATGGTGTCATTCCTTCTAATGCCACGAAAGGTGTGCACACATTCAATGGTGAGAGTCATGTCACACCTAGTGAGAACATTAGAGATGTTTATAAATTTTGTAGTTTCCATAATATTTTTTAAGAGAAAATTTCCATTAGAATCCTTTCCATTTACCTTGAAATTAAGGATCTTGATTGTTATAATAACATGGGATGAGTTTGGAGTGTTTTTGACTTCCAAATTTGGAAGTGAAAGTGACCATGCTTCACTTATACATCAGCTCAACATGATAAAAAAAGGATCCAAAGAAATAATGCATGACTTCAATAAAATGTTTCATAAGACTTGGCATAGATTGCCTCCTCCTATGATACCACCTACTATCTTTATGTTCCCTACTTACTTAAAAGCCATTGGGATTGAAATTGTTGTCATGCTTCAATCTATGGGAGATTTTGCTCTTATCAAAGCATATGATCTTGATATCAAAGATGAAAATAATCTCATCAAAGTTGAAAGATTGAATCCTAAGATTTATATTACTCCTTTTTCTCATACTTCTACAAATACTCTAGATGTATCCCAAGTTCTTAATGTTAATACCAAAACTAAGGTTGCTCCTAGGTAGGCAGAATGATGCTTATTATAAAGCAAAGTTCCTAGGCTTAGAGGCTCATAATAGGAAAGATAATATGTAACAAGGTGCCTATCATAATATTTAACACTATAATTAATAATATAGAATAGGAAAAGTCCAATGGTAGCCTAATACCAATAGGCCTAAAAATGTATATAGTCTTAACTCTACCAGTAATGCAAGAGAGATGGTACCAATTCATAACAATTTGGTGCATGAATAAGATTGGTAGAAATACCAATTCATGGATGCCAATGAGAATGGAGAGAAATATTTGATGTCCAAAGGAGTAGTTACTCCCCTCCTATAAAATTAAGATGAGGTGATGATGCAAGTTAATGAGGATTGGCAACCTCAAGGAGAGATCTTCACCAATTTTGTAGTTGAAGACACTTTTGTGCTAAATCAAGGAGCCTCTATCATAGAAAATATAAGGGCTAAAAATAAGGCTCTAGGAGGGATCATTAGCATGCCCATAGTCTCATCCAATCCTCCTACAAGGCAATAAGATATAGCTACACGTGTGAGAGTCTTAAAAACTTATGCATCTCCATCAAGTTAAAATATGGTAAGGTTTGATCCTATTCCTCAAGTTCCAAGTAATTATATATCAACAAGATCCCAATAAAAATTAGCTATGCATTATTTAAACATTTTAGATTCTTTAAATAATTCTAAAACATCCATTTCTCTTTGGGATGTTCTGCATATGCCTAATAAAAAATAACTCCTACAAAAGTAGTTAGTTTCTATCCCTACTAGTGTCTCACCCTTAAATCAAAGTCATGGCAATATTTACCTTAAGAATGATCCTAGTAACATCATTGAACTATACACTATGGATGAGAAACCTCCACCACTTTACCTAACCCTAATTATAGGTGACAAATGTATACAAATAATATTTTCAAGTTTTATCAAATATTGGTCCTTTATATCTTGTAAGAACCCATCATGACTCAATCTCTCTGAGTGCATTCCCTAAGGGATGCACTAGGAAAGTGGTGGGTATACCTTTGGTTTCAAAATATTTTTGTCCCTTATTTCCACATTATTACCAATCTAACCATCTCTTAAAATCATTCCCTAAACTATTACTCCTCCCTTGCACACTCTTCCAATATTTTTCCTCTTTCCATCCTCATTTTATTACCTTAATTCCCTTTTAGACTATAGGTTGTACTAGATCAACCAAAGTTTACCCTATATAGTATAGGGGTGTTTTTCAATTTTTGGGTTTGTTAGCCTTTCAATCGACCTAGCTTAGATTGAGTGAATTGTCCCCAAAAACATACAAGGTCAACTGGGTTGACCCTATACAACTGACATTTTTAGGAGGATTTAGGGAAAGATATACCTATAAATATGAGATAATTTAATCATTATTTTAATATGAAATCAAGAGTTACTATTTTCTCACACTTCTTCACAATCTACTCTTCACCATTCTACTTGAGGAGTGTTAGCTTAAGGTTTCTACTTGGAGAATCTGGTCTTATGGATATGTCTTGGATGCTTTGGCCTATTTTAATGATCCTTAAAAACCAAACCTCTTATGAAGAAACTTTTTCCAAGGGATATATTGAGTCTTGATGGGTTCACATTCAAGTAAGTATATTATAACTTTGTTTTCCTCTCTTTCGTAGATAAAAGTAGCATAAGTGTTGGCTCAAATAATATTACTCTTTATATTCCATGTATTAATGTCTTACTCATACTTAATTTAATTTAGATTCTCTTCTACATGATTTGATTTATTTACTAATCCCTTTTTTGTGCCACAAGATTTGGTGTTCACTAGAATAGATTTACTTTCTTATTTTTAGAATAGAGTGAATATTAAATCTTAGGACTCTTTTAGGGTTGTTGTGTGATTGTTTTAGATTGTAGGCTTTAGAACCCTACCTCACATGGTGTATTATGATAAGTGATCTCCTAATATGGTATAATGTATCTCCCATATTGGTCATTCTCCCACTTAACAAATCTATTCCCAAACGGAAGTATAGGTATGCTTTATCTTATCTAAGCTAAGATTGATTTATAGACATGATGCATTTTTGATTGCATACATTCTAGTGAGCTTGACATGAAACTAACCCTTAAAGGATTTATTTCACTTTATTTAATTATTTTTATCATATATCTATTATATTGGATTGACTCTATTGACCTAGTTCTAATCTCTATGTGTAGGTTTTCTAGAATAGGTAACTAGATCAACTCAAATGACCTAGTATAGGTTTACAGACTTCCAAACTTCTAGTTCAAACTAATAGGTTGACCTAGTCAACTTTGTAAGCTTTTAGGAATCTAAATTTAGCTACCAGGTTGACCCAATTGACCCTATACATTTTAGGCACTCAATAATAGGATTCTATAAATCTTGGTCAACACAGTCGACCCAATTAGCAGAGTTTTCAAGCATATTTTAAGGTCCTTCACTAGAAATATTCATTCTCAACATCTCTAATCTACCAAAGTTCCTTTATATTTCTCTATCTCTTTATTTTATCTTTCCTTTCATAATTTGTAGTGTTCAAAACTACCCCTACAAAGTCAACTAGATTGACCTTGTTGACCCAATTCTGTGTTCTATGTGTTATCTAAATAATTTGGTTAGCAAGGCATTTTTAGACCTTACTTTCATAGTATAAGTTCAACCTTGTCAACCCTATTATATATTTTGTGCATATAGTGTCAAAACTATACCTTGTTTTAAGTTGGAATTAATCTCTATATGCTAGTAATTAGTTTATACCTTTTTTTTTCTTATTGCTTGCATGCTTATAATCATTCACATAGTCTAATTAGTGGATTTTTATTTAACCATTTAGTTTCACTATTTATATTTTATGTACACACATCCAAATCACATAATCTAAAAAAGCATTTTAACATATGTCTACCCAAGGCCAACCTACTTAGATTTCATCACCAAGGGGGAAGCCAACTTGATACTTTGGTCAAGTATGAAGCATGGTTAATGGTATATTATAGCTAATCACCCAACACCCTTATCACTGTGGTGTGTGAAGTGAGGGGTTAGGCCCTAATAACAAGCTTGTATCATTGTCACTATAGTCCCTTTTAGTTAAAACTTCCTGAAACCATCTTTAGATTGTTATCTAGTTCCTTACTTTAAAACCAAATTCCCATCACATTTAAAATCATATTATTAATAAATATAATAAACTTCTTAGGTTTACCAATTAGTTAGATCTTTAATTTTCAAGTTGATTGCTTGATCTTTACTCAATTGTGTGTGTAAAAACCTACATTATCCAGCATTAGTGTAAGGTTTTTATATTGTGTGCTTCAATTGGATTAGCCAACATTGATTCAATTGACTATTTATTTCCCTTCAGTTCTTAATTTCCTAGATAAGCTAAAAAATTGTCTAATTTCAGTTCATAACTTTCTATCAACCTTCTCATTTTCCCTGTCTATTATACTAGGTTGACTCAATCGACCCTGCACCTCTTTCCATCCTTTGTGCATTGTACTAGATCAACCCAGTCAACCCTATACTATTGGTAAACCTTGTTCATTTTTTTCCTCTCTTCACTATAATAGATCAACCCAGTTGACCCTATATAGTTTACATGCCCTATTTCCTATGCTAGGTTGACCCAGTCAACCCTATACTATTTTCTTCTTTCCCTATTCATCAATCTAATTACCTATTTATATAATTCCATTTTATTCATCTCTCTTCAATTAGAATGAAGTCTCCTATCAAGATCTTCTTAGGATATCTTGAATTCATTTAGATATTATATGGGATGTTCATTTCTTCCTCTATTTTCCTCCCAAAATCACAATCACTCTTTGGGCACCTCTTCTCCTCCATCTAATAACTATAACATGGTGCAAATTACACCTCAAAATGAAGTTGATGGATCTAATCCTTTCCATACTTACCAAGATACTTCTAATCTTCAAAATCTTCACACTAATGTGGGAGCAATTGATATAAGTTTATTCAATAACCCCACTAATAAACCATCTTCTATGAATCCTCCCCCTAACACCAATTTGGGGAGTGTTCCTACCAACACCAATCCACATCTTGATATAACCCAAATTTTAGCCCAAGTTATCCAACAAATGAACATAATGCAAAATTCTAACACCAATTAAATGATGTAGTTTCAACAACATTTAATCAATTTGGCTAATCAACCTCCAGCTATGCATTGCCAATCTAATCCCTATTTCATTCCTTCACCTCTTAGGGATGACTTATGTAATGTTATTCCTAAACCCATAGTGAATAAAAAAATACTTTAAACCATTCAAAATGAGCCTTTATCCCCATTTATTATATCTATTGATATTGGTAACATATCTCTAACTATAAAATATGATGGGACTAAAGACCCTACATCATTTCTCAAAGTCTTTAACAACCTTTACAAAGAGTGGATCCAAACTAATACCTTTTCCATAACTAAAATCCTAGTCAAAAATTTTAATGGTGATGTATTAGAATGGTATAATCAAATTCCCCGACACTCTATTTGGAAACTTGAATATTTGGTTAATCCTTTGGTTAAAGAGTTTCAACACAGTGATCTTCCCAAAAATTGTCTTAGCCACTTCATCAATGCTAAATAATCTCCCACTAAATCAGCTCATTATTTTTTCAAAAGATGGAAATCATTGGCTCATAAATCTGATCATAACATGAATAATGATAACTTATTCAAATGCTTTATCTTAATTTTGAATCCCACTCTTTAATATAAGGTTTAAACCTTTTATACCCAAACACATAATGAAGCTCTTAATAATCCAAAACTTCTTAAAGTATATTTTCAAACATCTAATGTTATCACTAGTAATACTTTGTAAACCAAACAAGGAGTTATCAAAACTAATGTTCCTTCACCTTCTCATACACCACTTTCAGTTCAATAAATGAAACATTTTTTCCCACCCTCAAAACCTTTCATCTATCCCAATTCTCCTCCTAAGTGGTATGACCCCAATCTATTTTGTTGGTTCCATGATGACATTGGGCATTCTCATGAATCTTGTAAAATGATCACTAAACTTGTTGTCTCTTATATACTTGGTGATTCATTTAATCATGAAGCTATGATCAATATTTGTCATCAAGAATACACTACTACTTTTCAAAAATGACAAACTTCTAAAGATTTTACCTCTAATAATAAAAAATCCTCTTCAAATAATCAAACAACTTTTAAGGATGTTTGTGCCATTGATGCTGATTATGGCCAATATTTTAACAATTCTCAATATGTCAACACTACTAAGGTTAATTATCATTGTACAAATAACTCAAAAAGATCATGTTACCAAACCTAAAAATCCATCTTTGGAGGAACAACTTCTTAAAGATAAAACCACCATAAATCCTAGTTTGGAAGCATGGAAGAACAACTTGTTCCTTCTAACCCTCCAACCACATATATTCCTCCAAAGTATAATTTAGATCCTAAACCTCATGTTGGTTATTTTAAGTCTCATTGTAACTTTCTTGAAGAAATTAACTCTATGCCTTGTGATATTTCACTTCTGGAGTTGGTTCATACTTCAACCTATCATCATAAATTCTTTATGCAACAACTTCAAGAAATTGAATATCCTTCTTCCATACATGAAGAACCACCTTCTATCAAATCTCAACCTATCAATGCAAATACCATTGAAACTATGTGTCCTTCTTCCAATCCCTCCATTGAATTGTATTAAGAGGACATGATCAATGATGAAATTCTCTTTCATGTTGATGATCTCCCAGTCTTTATCAAAATAAACATTAATACCACTCTTATTCGAAAAGTTCTAATTGATAAGGCTCTAGTATTAATGTGACATATTTATGGCTTATATAACAACTTGATTATAAAAAGGATCATCTCAAGCAAAATAATCTTACTTGTGATGGTTTTGATAAGATTAATAAAAATCCACTTGGTTGTATTTAGCTTCCATTAACCATTGGACTTAAAATAGTTCAAACCAAGATTATGGTCCTTAATCTTTATTTATCTTATAACATACTCCTAGGTCATCCGTGAACTCATCAAATGAGGGTCATTGCTTCTTTTGGTAATAAATGTATTAAATTATTACCTAATGGAAAATGATATAATCATGAAGTTGATCCCAACCCATGGAGCATTCAACTTCCCAATCCTAAATCAAAATATTTTATTCCTACCATTCCTAAAATTAGTATCCCTCCTTTACTTGAGTTCATTAACATGAATCCTGATCCATAAGTTATTATTTAATATTGTGATGATGAGGAGCTAAATTATTTGTAACATACTTGAAATACTACCAAGCTACCTCCCTAAATTTCAGAATGGCTTCCTCCTTCTCTCTTACCAAAAGACTGTACTGTTCCTCTCAAGATGAGATTACTAATTTTCCCCCTCCATGTAATGTTTAATATTATTATTTACCTAAATATTCCTTCACTTTTAATGATTTTAGAGTTGTTAAATTATTTCAATATCCTCTCATCATGTCTCTCATACATTTAGTAATATCAATATTTCATCATCTAAAACTCCTCCTAATTCTCAAGCATGTATGATTTCTCCAACATCTGGCAATAAATATAACATGGCCCAATCTCAATCTAGAGACTTAGATGTCTAGCATTATCAAAAAACCTTAGCCCAAATTCATGCTTTTAATCAAGATGTTCATACCATTTTTATGGATCATACCTTAGATCTTAAGGGTCATGTACCTCCTACCAATCTTCCTCTTATCAGTACTCCTTGGATGGTAGAGTAAATAATGCCTTCCAAATCTCTATAAGTTCCTACATATCCTTTACCACCTTTGGATCCAATCATTATATCTAATCCTTCTTCCATCACTAAATTCACTAACACACCAATCTCTTATACTCCATCTACTTCTGCTCTCAAAATTACACTTGATTCCAAGGTAACCAATGTTTGTTAGGTACATTTCTAGTATGATCACCATGGTAATAAAATCTTAGATCTTGAAGTAGATGTTGAACATTATGGTCCTCTTCCTAACTTTCCTAGTGATGAATCTATTTTTGAGTTACTTTATGCCCAAGAACCTCAACTTACTTATTAGTAACATAAACTTGGAAATTTTAAAATTAAAACTCCTTGATTTAACAAGTTTGTTACTAATGTTGATCTTAAAACAAATCCAATTTTTGCCTTACCTAATTCAACCTACCACTTTCAAGATGTTAATTCCATTCTTATCAAAGAAACCACTCATGTTGAATATGGTACTCCATCTTATCCTTGACCTATCACAGTTTCTTGAGAAATCTCACCTTTTGAACATTATAATTTTAGCTTATTATTTAATAAGTATTGTGAAGATTTCATTTGGTCTTATGAGGAAATGCCTAGCATTGACCCTAGAATTGTGTTGCATAAAATCATTACATATCTTGATGCCAAACCTATGAATTTAAAAAAATAAAATTTCCACCTAAAGTTTCCACTTTAAGCCATAATGAAATCATCAAATTACTTTATGCTAAATTTATTAAACAAGTGGATTATTATGAATGGGTTTCTAACATTATCCCCAGTCAGAAGAAGATCACTATGGTCATTCACATTTGCATTTATTTCCATAATCTTAATCTTGATTATCCCAAAGACAAATTCCATTTACCTTCAATAGATGCCATCATTGATTCCATGGTTGGTTACAAAATTATATCTCTTATGCATGGCTTTTTGGGATACAATCAGATTCATATTACCCATAAAGACCAACATAAGACTACTTTCATCATGGAATGGGTAACCTATTGCTATGTTAAAATGTGCTTCAACCTTAAAAAATTTGGATCCACTTATCAATTAGAAATGACTCACAGCTTTCATGATCTCATCCATAAAATTGTTGAAACTTAAGTGGATGATCTCGTTGATAAATCTAAACATCATAAAAATCATCTTTCTTATCTTGTTATCATCTTTGACCATCTCCTTAAATATAAATTTAGAATTAATCCTTAAAAATGTGTCTTTAAAGTCACATTTGTAAAATTATTAGGATTCTCAATCTCTCTCCATGGCATTGATGTTGACCTTTAAAAAAATAGTACTATCATCAACATGCCTATTCCTCATTTTATTCCTAAAATGCATACTTATTTAGGAAAACTTGGGGCAATTAGATGATTTGATTCCCAAAATGGCATATCTAATTCACTCCATTAATTCACTTATCAAGAAAAGTACTGATTTAGAATGGATGGATCCATGTCAAAAATACTTTGATAATATGAAAGAGTCTTTTCTTCATCCACCCACACTTCATCCACCTTCCAATGATAAATCCTTGATTATATATACTTTTTCCACACCTATTTTAGCTTGGGTAATGCTTTCCCAACAAGATGATACTAGAAGAGAGTGTTTTATCTACTAAATTAGTCAAGGCCTTATCGATTATGAGACACATTATAACAAAATTAAGTGTGATTACCTTTCAATCTACTTCATAGCTAAAAATTTTCATCATTGTAATGTTTACCAGACTACTTATGTCATTGTTCATTCTGACCCCCTTCACCATTTATTCTCCAAATCCTTTCTTATTGAAGATAGAATTGGCAAATGGATGGTCCTAATTAAGTAATTTGATCTCCACATCATCAATTAAAAAGCTATTAAAGGGCAAGTCATAGCTGATTAACTTACCACAACTCCCATTCTAGCCACTTCTTCTCTTCAAGATGATCTTTTAGATGACAATATCCTTTATACTAAAGGTCTTAATCAAGCTATCTCTCTCAAAATTACTTTCATATCTTTACCATTGATCTTTAATCTAATCAACTTGATGAATCTTCCACTCCCTCCAGTACTACTAAATAAAAAAGTAGTTATCGAGGAGCTTCCTAAAATTAATATTAACTTGCATGAGGATACCTGGACCATTTAATTTGATGGTTTTAAATTCCTTCAAGGAGATAGGTAAGGTTTCAATCTCATGAGCCCTCTTGGAAATATCATTAATTTATATTTTTGCCTCATCTTTGATGTCACCAATAATATGGCCAAGTACAAAGCTCTTATCTTAGGCATGAGAGCTGATCTTGATTTATACATTTAATACCTTCATGATTTAAGTGATTATCAACTTATTTTCCATCAAGTTAGTGGTGATTATCAATGTAAAAGTAATAAATTTATCACCTATCATCAAATTTCAACCACTCTTGCTAAGTATTTTATCTCTTTCACTATTGAGCCTATTCTTAGAGATCAAAACTCCATTGCTGATTCTCTTGCCTCATCAACATCTCTCTTTTATCCTCATCAAATTCTTTCTGATATTTCTTTTATTATACAAATAATAACATACCTATCTTCAACTCAACCACCAAATTCACATATTTACCATATCAAGGTTATTACCATTCAAAAAATTCCTTGGTATCAAGACATCATTCAATTCTTAGAACATCAAACTCATCCTCCTAATTTAGACTTTCATGAAAATACATGCATTCATAAACAATCTTTCAAATATGTATTTAAACACAAAATATTTTATTATTGTAATGTTTAAGGTACCTTGTTACATTATTTTATGAAATATGATGCCCCTCCTTTTATTGAATAACCACATGAGGGCATTTACAATGGTCACTATAGTAGACATGCTACAACACACAATTGCTTATGTATGGGTTACTTTTGGCCTACTCTTGAAAAGGATGAAATTGAATATGTTAAAAAGTGTAATCCTTATCAGCTTCATTATGATATAATCCATTCACCTCCATTTGAAATTAAAACTATTAAATCTCCTTGGCCATTTTCCACTTGGGGATTTGATATCATTGGTAAACTTCCTTGCTACCATGATGGGCATGTCATTATCATTACTGCTACCAAATATTTTACCAAGTGGGTATAAATGATGCCCCTTATTAACATAAATTATTCTACCATTTAAAAAATTATTCTTAACAAAATCATTTTCCAATTTGGAGTTCCCCATACCATCATTTCAGATAATGGAGGTAACTTCAAAAATAAACATGTTTAATAACTTTGTGTTAAATTCAAGATCAATCAAAAAAATTCCACACCTTATAATCCATAATACAATGGACAAGATGAGGCCACTAATAAAATTATAAACAAAGTTATAAAAAATATAATCCATGAAACTTGCATGGATTGGCATCTTCATCTTTACCCTGCAGTTTGGGCCTATCAGACTAGCATACACACTGCCACTAGGGAAACTCCATTCTCACTAGTCTATGGTTTTAATCTAGTTCTTCCATTATAATTTTAGTTTCCCTCTCTTCATATATCTCTTTATGGTATTATTACCAATGAATAATTGCATGAATATCATCTTCATGCCCTTAATCTACTTGATGAATGTCATATTTCTGTCATACAACATAACCACCAATACAAGGCTCGCATTACCATACAACATAACAAAAATGTTAAAATTCACACTTTTAATGTTGGTGATATTATCCTTAAATTAGACTACACTCATGATAAAGAAGGTAAATATGCCCAAAAATGGTGGGGCCCATATTTAGTTAAAAACATTCTTGGTCCAAGCACCTACCACCTTCAAACCAATGAAGGCCATGTTTTCAAAGAGCTCACCAATGCTCAATTCCTTAAAAATTACTTTGTATAATAACCTTATTCTTGTAATTCTTTATATATACATCTATCTAATAGTTTTTTAAGGTTACTTAAGCATGAGTCTCTCCCTCTACAATAATTTTCCTCTTTTTCACAAACTGTTAGTCCTCCTTTTTGGTCTTTTGGTTTCTTGATGTACCATAGTCTTCTTTTTTCCTCTTAAAATTTTATTTTGGCATCCCTTGGGTTTTTATTTTGTGATTTATTGCATAAGAATGCATACATGACCTAACATTCCTCATAAAACCACCATCTTTTACTTATTTTTCTTACACTTTATTTATTGCCAATTTTTTTTTGGCACCCCTTGGGTTTTTCTTTTATGAGTTGTTTTGTAAGACCACAGATAGGACATGGAATCCCTCATAAATTACCATCTTTTAATTCTTTTTTTCCTTAATTTATCTTTTATTTTCTTGATTGGCACCCCTTGGATATCTCTTTCATGAAGTTTCAGTGTAACACCATGGATAGGACCCAACCCTCCTCATAAAATTACCATCTTTTCATCTTTTTACATCCATGTTCTCAAACTTTAGCTTTTTCTTCTTTTGATAGATGGAATTTTTTCAAACAATCTATGTTAGCATGATTTCCTCCATTACCCTCATTCTTATGATAAGGAATCACTTTTTACTCTCATTGTATCCCTTTTTGCCCTTTGTCACATTTTTAAAAATTTGAAGTAATTAAAATTTGTTCCATGTGTCATTCCTCTTGATTTACCCTTCTATTCATCTCCAAATCAGATAAAAAATGTTGAATTCAAGATAGCACTTTTATTTCAACTAGACTTATGAGACTCTTAGACCCCATACTCTTTAACATTTCTCTCTCTTAACAACCTTGTCCCAAGTATTCAAATGAAAGTCATCTTTAGCACCTATGTTTAGTTTTCCAAATTCATATGGAGGAGGATTAGAAAATTCCATGAAGAAATTTAAAATCCAAATAATTTGAATCAAAAGGCAATGATATCTAAAATGCAACATACAAAAATTAAAAGTTAAAATGACATTAAAAGATATGATTGTAATCACATCTCCTATCTCTAATCAAAGCTCAAAATCCACATTCAACCTCATATAGAGTTGAGGTCTTTTGGGGTATAGTAGACTAGTATATTGGTATATGGGAATTCAAAAACTTTATAGTGATACCTACTTTCTCACGCAAATACCCAATATTCACAATAGATTGATGGCTCTGTAAGGGGTCCTAAGGAATGGGGAACACATTGTGGGAAGGTACATCCATTTTAATTTTCATGCATATAGCCTTCATGGGATAATCTATATACTCCATTTTTTGACCTAATACTTGTGTAGCTAAGAGAAGTTCTTCAGAGTCCTTAAGGTTGAAAGTCCTCTTGTTTTGACAAAACTAATTTGAGTGTCTTGACTTTGATAAAGAGTTACTCTACCTTGATTTTTACTTCATTCTCCCCTCCACCCATTTTGTTTCCCCCGTGATAGAAAAATTATGATTCCAAATTTATTTTCCCTTCTTCTTTAATTCCTTCTTTTTCACCACTTAACAACATGTTAACATTACTTTGTTTCAATTTTATTTATCCTTAAAATGAAATAACATGTTTAAACAACTATGTATTATTCTTTATTAACACCATGATTTTCATTTATAGATTTAATTTACTTTCCTTTTACCATTTTTTCATTGTTTCAATTTATTATTGTTATGAACACCTGAGTTTGTAACCCTTTTCCATTATCGAGTGAGGTTGGCTTGTTACTTCTCACTTCATAATGTTGTTTTTCTTTTTTATGCACTTTTTTCCATTGTTAAGTGAGATGTGGATTATTTAAACTCACTCATCATGTTAATTAACATTTAATTTCTTCTTTTACTATTGATTTGTTTAATTACCATCTTTTTTACATGTATCCTTCATTTTACTTGGTGAGTTTTCCTTTCTTACTTAAGGATATCTTGTTTGAGTTTTTTGGTCTTTAGTAACCTTGGATTTTTGGTTACCTAATTTACTCTTATTTGACTTGGTAATTTGGTATAACATAGAACCTATCACCCTAGCTTTCCAAATTTCCCAAGAGTGTTCCATCCTCATAGCACCAACTATCTTGGTTATTTTTGCATTTGTTTGTTTTTTCTCTTTAGTTTTGTATTCTTTTTTTTGGTCAAAAGCAATATTTGCACCCTCCACAATCAAGATTAATAACACAATAGACAACCATCTAGTGATAAAGGTAAGTCAAGGTATACATTACATTTACTTTTTAGTTATTTAATTTTAAGTCATTTATTTTTAGTTATTTTTACTTTAAAATACTACAACTTTTTTTTAGCATCAACATTGTGTGTTACTATGTTCTTTATTGTAGTGCCTTCCCCTATTTCACTTTAGTGACAATTTATGAGCTTTGAGTGGGGCATATGTATACACATAATATTTTCAAATTTTATCAAATATTTATGCTACACATCTTATAGGAACCTATCAAGACTCAATATCTCAAGTGTATGCCCTAAGGGGTGTATTGAGAAAGGGGTGGGTAGACCTTTCATTATTCATAAGATTATTGTCCCTTATTTCCAAATTATTACCAATACAACTAGCTCCTAAAACCATTCACTAAGCTATTACTCCTCCATTGCACACTCTCTAGTCTTTTTCCTCTTTCCATCCTCTTTTTCTTGTCTTAATTCCCTTTTGGACTGTCAACTATACTAGGTCAACTAGGGTCAACCCTATATAGTCTAGGGGTATTTTTAACTTTTTGGGTTTGTTATCCTTTCGACTGACCTAGCTTAGACCTAGTGAATTATCCTAAAAAAATACAAGTTTGACCCTATACATCCAATGTTTCTAGGAAGATTTAAGGAAAGATATACCTATAAATACAAGATCATTTCATCATTATTTCTCTGAGATAGGATCAATTTATAGACATGATGCATTTTCGATTACATATAACAAGTTGGTACATAATTACATAGTTGATAGTGGAGCTTCTACTTATATCATGCCCAAAGTTGTAGCTAACAAGTTAGGCTTGAAATATGAGCCACATAGTAAAGGGATAATTCAATTAGATGGTACACCTACCAAGACATTAGGAATGATAAAATTCTTGAAGGTTTTCTTGTATGGTTGTCCTAGTTTTCCTATCTTGAAAGACATAATTGTGGTTGATCTCCAAACTCACTTTGTAATGATCCTATCAAGGGACTTCATAGCCAAGATAAGCGGATATCTCTTAGCTAACTAGTCTTTCTTGGATTTTATAATAATATAAAAGGTAAAGGTTATAATTATGACACAACCTCTTTCAAGTTTTCATATTTAACCTTACATTGAGATAAGTTATAATTTGAATTATGTTGTTCATGAAGAAAAGGATTCTCTTATAGATGATGGTACTTCCTGCAAGATTGAAACCATTACAGATTGGTTTCTTGATGAATATGGTACTAACACTTATGAGCATGATACTTATGCCCTCATGGAGAAAAATAATCTAGGAGTATATTATATACATGAAGAAGGAGTACCGACACCTCTACTTGCCAAGGAAGAGGGTGAAGATGATGAGATATGAAAGATTTTTTTTATGGTTCAAGAAGTAAAGTTAGTGCAAATACTAGTGTTATTTTGGTCTCCCCATTTAAAAAATGGTATTATTCTTCATACATATTTCCTTTTAGTTGTACTTGTAATGTAGTTGAGTATGAAGGTTTAATTCATGGCCTTCAATGGGTAAGGATAAAAGGAATCAAGAACTTGTAAGTATATGGAAAGAATGAATTAGCTATGCATCAAGTGAGGAATGTAATTGATAGCAAAAACCCTTTGATTAAGTCATATAATAATAGGGTATGGTATTTTATCAAATACTTCAATGCATTCAATATTCAATCAGACCCAATGGAGAAAAATAGTCAACCTGATAGACTAGCTACCATATGAGCTCAATTTGATACTCAAACTTCCATAAAAGGGGAGGTTAAATAGTCTCATATTAAGATCATTATCAAACCCCTTTTTACTGATAATGAAGTTTATTGTAAATTTTTTGATATTGATAAACACATTGCATGCTTATTTCAAAATGAGGTTGAGTTTTCTTCAAAGAATAAAAGGAGGCTCCAAGAGCAATTAGGTGATTAGATTTTGAAACTAAGAACCAATAAGATACCTAAGGGTTTGGTGACCTTATGAATTATCTTCAATTATAATTATAAAAATAATAATGATAAATTGAGTATGTCTACAAAAGAGGATAATTATGAAAGAGTCTTGATCTTCAAGGGAAAACTCCTCAAACTAGGCAAGGTATATTTTACACTAGAGAAGCAAGTAGTCATTGAGATGTGTAGAGAGTTTCATGATATATTTGTTGGGAATATAATGAAATAAATGGATTTGATCCTATCTTAGCACACCATACCATTCATTTGGAACCTAGATTTAAATTGGTTAGATAGAAACAAAGACCCATCAATCCCAAAGTTGATAAAGTCATGAGGTTCAAGCTTGCCAAACTCCTTGAATCTGAGATAATAGTTCCCATCAAGAATTAAATATGGGTAGCTAACTTTGTGCCTATTAAAAATAATAAAGGAAAGATAAGACTTTGTGTACACTTTAAAGACATTATTAATAGAGTGTCACTCAAAGATCACTATCCTCTACCTTCAATGGAGCAAATTTTGCAAATGGTTTTAGATTCTCAATGTTTTTCACTTCTAAATGGATATTTAGGATATAATAATGTTTTAGTCAATAAGGATGATTATTTTAAGATAACCTTAATTATTTAATGGGGGACTTTTTCTTATAAAAAGATGCCCTTTGGTCTGTCCAATGTCATGCCATATTTCAAAGAGCAATGGACATGACCTTCAAAAGTTTGATCAATGAGATGCTATTAGTTTATCTAGATGATATAAAAATATTTTATAAAGATGATAATGAACACATGAAACACATTCAACACTTGATATAAGTGTTTGAAAGATTTAGATAGTATGGAGTATCTCTTAATCCAAAGAAGTACATCTTTGCTGTTGATGAAGGTAAGCTCTTAGGACATATTATTTCCAAGGATGTTTTTACTATTAATCCTAAAATAATAGATGATATTCTAGGATTATCACTTCTATTACATAACAAAAGTCTTAAAAGTTTCTTAGTCAGGATAAATTTTTCAAGGAGGTTATTACCTAGTTTTGTATCTTTGGTAAAACCTATCATAGCTATGCTCAAGAAGAACCAAGTCTTTTCTTAGACCAAAGAGGGTAAGAGTAGTTTTGAATCCATAAAGAAATACATTGAAAAATATACTACTCTTTTGAACCATGATATTACTAAATAATTCATGTTGTATTCATTTACTAACCTTGATACTATCTCAACCATGTTAATTCAAAAAAAAATGATGAGGGTGTGGAATAACCAATTGCATTCTTTAATCAAGGTTTAAAATATTATGAAGTCAAGTACACCTTTGTAGAGAAACAAGTTTTTATTGTAAGGGGACTAAATAATTAAAACATGTGGTTTCAAATAAAAATATTTATGCTATGGTCTCCCATCCTAGCACCAAGGAGTTTCTTTTGAGCAAAGACCTTAGTGAAAAGAGAGCAGGGTGGATCACTAAAGTAATGGAATATTATTTTGATATCAAGGTGAAAAAATTGGTAAGAGGTAAAGGCATTTTTGAAAATATATATTTAGATCTTCATGAGTCAAAATAAGATACTCTATTCAATCATTATTGTTCCCAACCAACTGGTTCATTGCCTCCACAAAGTTGGACACATGATGTGATCAAATTTTTTTTAAATGGTGAGTATCCTAATAGTATGAGTAGTTCACAAAAGAGATATTTTAGATTTAAATATATACCCTTTTGTCTTGTGGATGGTGTGATTTTTAGGATGGAAATAAATGGTGTGCTATTAAGATTCATAGAAAATGATCAGTTTGGAGTGTTGCTTGAGAAGTTTCATGATGGGATAGCAGGCGGTGATATCTCTCTAAGAACCATAGCTACTAAGATCATGAGGGTAGGCTAATATTAGCCTAGACTCTTCAAGGATTTTCATACTTGGGTGAGAAGGTGTGGATAATGTGCTTTCTTTTTAATAAATTATAAATCTTGAAGCTCTTCCTTTTAAGCCTATCTAATTTGATCAACCTTTCATGAAATCGGGTCTCTATTTCATTGGAATGATAAATCCCCCATCAAGTGTTGGTAATAAATGGATAATAACATAAACTAACTACTTTAAAGGATGGGTTAAAGTAGTAGCATTGAAGGAGAATAATGAGAATGCTATCTTGGAGTTCTGTGAGAACATCATAACAAGGTTTGGCACTTCTTCTACTATTATTTCAGATAATGCTCTTAATTTTATGGGTGTTAAGACAATTTATTGGGGAAATGGTAATGGCATATTATTAAGCACTTCATATAATTATTACTCTCAAGGTAATGGGATGGATAAATATACTAACAATAATCTAATCATCAAGAGAACCTTAGAGCAAACCAAAGAGCCTAGTAGACCAAATTGAAGACAACCTTATGGGCTGATAGGATAACTCCCAAGATGTCAACAAGGAATTCTCATTTTGTTCTAGTCTATGGAAGGGAAGCTAGATTGTTTATATCTCAAGAGATGCATACCTTAGAGTTAGCACATCAACTATAGTTTCTTGAGAACACTCCAATAGAGGTGATATTGCCAAAATTAATGAATTTACAAGAGACTAGAGATAAATATCATCATGTTATGGAGCATCACCAAATACTAATGAAGAGTTATTTTAAAAATAAGGCAACTCCAAGATAATTTTAAGAAGGTGACATAGTATTAAAATGGGAAGAAGATAGATCAAAATCAGGGAGCCATATCAAATTTGATATCTTATGAAGTGGACCCCATATCATCATCAAGTGCAAGTAAAGTAACTCTTTTCAGTTTGTAAGGATGAATGGAGAACTACCTATCCCTATGAATGGGATAAATTTTAAACCTTGATATTGAGAACTAAGGGTCAGTTTTGTAAATATTAGATTAGGTGTGTGTTTCCTTTCTTATTGTGTTGTGTTCCAATAAGTGCTCTTGAAGCACATGTGTATTTTTTTGTGTCTTATTATTGTTATTTTCTATCATTTTTATGTGTTTTCTAGAGGAAAGTAATATGTCTAGCCTATATACTTGTGACTCTGTATCCCAATGGACAAGATTAAGCAATTGGTCATGGCATAACAATCATGCCACCCTTGGGAAATCACTAAGAATGTTGACCATTTTTACCATAGGACAAAATGGGTCAACCCCCTATAGTAAAAAAACTGTATAGGGGATGTTTATAATGTCATGGTGTATGTTGAGCTCTTTTGATGTCATTTCATATGTCATTCTATATTTTGTGATAGCCTAGCTTGTTCCTTATGTCATTTGGTGTATTAGGGGTCATTTTAGGGTCATATATGCAAGTGGAAGGTCTTCATGGTAATAAATTCAAAATAGGATCATGTAAAGGGTCAACATATGGCCTCAAGGAATTCATTTAGAGTCATAAAATTTTAGGAACAAGCTTTATGAAGCTAGGTCATCATCAAGATGTCGTGAAAAACTATAATGGAACAAATTACTTATGAAATTTATAAGTATTCCCAAAAAGCCTCATGTGAACATCAAACCATGTGTAGTAAATGTCATTAATTACAAGGTCATTCTCTACAAGTTTCATATCTCGACGAGTCTTTTATCTTGAGATCTAAGCCTTCCAAGTTTAGCTTGTTGAGTCTAAAGGGCTAGGCTATCCTTCATGTCACATAGCAATGAATGAACCAAATATTTTATGCATTTTTATCTTAACTCAGGAAGACCTCATGAGAAAATGGATTATATCACCATGGATGTTTTCATGCTAATATCATCCTATGAAAATTTTAAGTCCATGCAAGTTTTTTGGCTTAATTTATAAAGTTTTAAAGTTCAATCAACAAAATAAGATGTCCATGCAAATGTCAAAATAAAGATCAAGAAAAATAAACCCTTTTGAGCTTAAATTTGATGGTTACACAAACATAAATTATGGTAACTTTAATATCATTTGATGAGAGTTTAGAAATTAAATTTTAGCTCATGAAGTGGCTATTGGATTTCAAATAGTGTGTCCCAATAAATCTAATGGTCTATGTTGCATCATACATCTTGATTCAATGGTGTGAGATGAGTCAAAAGGTCAAGGAGCTTAAGATGTTTCCATGTGTCACAAGAATTAAAACTAAGATTTTGACAATAGGATCTTGAAACTAATGCATGGTTTCCATATGGCACAAGTGCTAAAGCTGATAGTTTGATAACAAGATCCTAAAACTAATACATGATTGCCACATGGCACAAGCACTGAAACTAACAATCTGATAGTAGGATCCTAAAACTAACATGTGATTAACATGTGAAATAATCTTGGACATAGTTCATAGGTCAAGGGAAAGATCAATGACTTGTGATCATTCATACTGAGTAGGATCAATGGTGTGAGATGGGTCAATATGTCAATAGGTTGAGTTAGATATCGATGACCAATAAAATTAAAGGTCAAGAAGCTAAGGGACTTTATGGAAATTAAACACATAACCAAAGTCAAACTAGGGAAATATTTTATAGATCATCAATCTACTATTAAAGCTCAATCAAAAACCATGAAGTAGACACAATGATGTATCCAAGGTGATTAAGAAAATAAAGGGACACCATTAAGGCTAAATATGGACCTATAGTTTGTAGATGTGTGGCATGTAGGGTTTAGTCTGTGACTGGGTTTGCCATTCTAAAAGGGACTTGTTCATATGGTGAATTATCAGATCTTGTAGAAATAGAATGGGTCTATTTGTACCTATTTGGATAAAAAAAGTGACTATGTAGTCTATAGGTCTGCATCAATATAAATATTATAGGAAAATTAATAGTCTGAGATTGGTTTTTTATCTATAGTGAACCTATGAACATGGGGATAGGTTCAAGCATGATCTAGCTAGAACAAGAGATATATTTTTTAAGGATTGCATGAAGGCATACATGTAGACCCCAATAGTTTCATCCCTAGGACCAAACTACATGAAAGGGACCCTTCTCTCCATTTTTGTATGCCATGACAAATCGATTAGGAGAAGTTAGTACTAAGACAATTTTATAAAAGATGGATTTGATTTTTGTAACTTTATTGATGCCAAAACTTATCTCAAAACCACTTGATCCCATTGTTATAATAGTATGGAGCATGAATGAAGGAATAATGAACTATTGCAACTGCTTGAGATGACCTAAATAAATCTAGAAGTTTCAAACAAGCATATTGGTAAAGGTAGTTGTAGCTATGGTTCAAATGAGGTTTAACTCATTTTATACCCCTTAGCACTTATCTTTTCCCACTTATATCTCTCAAATGCTATAAGTAGCTACCATTTTGGATTTTTTAAGATACCACACCATGTATGGTGAATCCATACTAGATTAACATCATATTTTACCTTTGAACATTAATGTAAGTCTATATTTGAGTTTTTAATAATTTTCTAAGTTTTCAAGTAATGTATGGTGATGAAAAGTGATAATTCTCTATCAGTCCTTCCCTTATCCTTTCATATTTGAGTAATATTTCCTTGTCTAATAGGTCATATAGAGTGTAGTATAGTGTGTAAAGCTTTTTCAAGTGTATAATTGTATTTGGAGTGTGTAATCTACCATTTGTTTTGTTTCCCTTGTATTACTGCTCACATCTCACCTCTATATTGAAATTCTCATGTTAGAACCCATTAAGACTTAGAGACTAGTTTATATGCCTTGTTTCATCATGGTATAAATATGATGGTCACATGGAAGATATTTTGGTGCATAACCTCCCTTAGAGTAGGTTCAATTTATTCATTATCTAACTCATTTCTCCATAAGAAAGTAATAGTTTAAGTGATAAGCATTACACAATATATTTAGGGAGTTATCCCTTAAATCTAGGGGCTCATTTCAAATATAGGTACTCCCACATACTTGGAAATGTTTCCATGTTTACCAAATCTAGAAGAGGCTTGAACACCCTATTTTAGGGTGAAATATTTGGTTACAATAGAGGGACCCTAAATAACCCTCTCCAAGGGTGTAAATTAATGCCACAATAGTTTGTGACATGCTTGATGGGACCACTTTCGAAGAAATTTGGTCAATTTTGATGCTGATTTGATTAATTTATGATGTTTATAGCTTTCATATGATAGTATCTAGTGACTCTAAAGAATACTCAACATTCTAGTGGTAGATAAGTAGCTATATTTCATGTCAAAGGTGAATACAAGATCAAATTATAAAGGTGTTCCTTTTGAATGTGTTAAATTAGCTTTGAAATCATCAAGAAGGTTAAGATTTGTTAACACTCACCCATACATGGGAAAATTTCCTCCTAAACCAATTTCAAAATCTACCTCTACAAGGAGATCTTTATTAGCCCCTTTCACTACCATGGAAGTCCCTAGAGCTTTCCCTTTTGTTGCCTTCAATGGTTAGATTCCATTTAACCTCAATCACTATGATCTTATTCTAGTGGAATATCTTAAAAGTGTTCCTTGCTTTAGGGGAGACCAATCTACAACCCCTTCTGAGCACCTCGGAGATGTATCCAACTTATGCAATATTCATGACATCAATGAGGAAAATGTGGCCATCAGGTTATTGGCCATATCTTTAAAGGATAAATCCCTTGACTAGTATATCAACCTTAATACTAACTCTATCACATCATGGGATTAATTAGGTGATGCATTGTGTAAGATATTTTAAGACAAGAGTGACCACTTATCACTTGTTGAACAATTAATTAAAATCAAGAGGGCTCCTCATGAGGTTATGTAGGATTTCAATATAAGATTTCAAAAGACATGGGATATGATTCCAATATCTATTAGGATTAATCCTAGCTATGCTTTCCTTTACTATCTAAAATCTCTTAATAGTGATATTATAGTAATGACTCAGTTTATAAGAGGAACACACTAATGCTTTCTTATGAGGTGGCAATCAATGTAGAGAATTGTCTAGTACAAGTTGGAAAGCTTACACCTAGACTACCAATGACTTTATTTCATGAGATTAAACCATCTCCTATCATCATTCTTCCCATTGTTTCCATTCCACCTATGCCAATACTCACTCCCATACCTACACCAAAGTAGGAAAGGGTTTCAACTAGTCAATCTAATGACTCTCATGAAAACAAAAACTTTCAAGAGCTCAAGAGCATGTTCAATCCTTTGGAAATGAATTGGTGAATGTGAAGAGGAAGTAATCCCATTTTATTAAACCTTATCAATCTCCATATAAACATCAACAACAATCTTATCAAGCCAAAAGGTCACCCTATAAAAGAAATTTCCAAATCCAAGGACAAGGCCAAGGACAAGAGTAGCCTAACTATGTTAGGCAAAAAAATTATAATCTCAATTATGTAAGTACCTATAATAATTTGGCCCCTACTCAAAATAACATTGCTTGTTAAAATGAGTGTTCTATGCCTTGGAATTACTCTTTTGGTTAATCCATTATCCCAAACATTGAGTTTAATTAGGCTTTCAATAATCTATGGTAGCAGGATGCTAGCTATGGATACAATCAAGTTCTTATGGCTCAAACTATATAAATACCTATGATGAAAAAACCATAAGAGCCTGAAAAATTCCAAGATCCTAATGAATGACCAAACTATTGGGGTGATACAATGGTTAATTATGAGTAGCGAGAATGCTAGGCATCCAATCAACAAGCTAGTTCTAGCCAAGCAAACATTCCAGTGTCAGCTAATACTAGGTTCAAGATCAGGAACATGGATGGTAATCAAGAAGTAATCAAAGAGCCTCCTAATATTGCCCCATTACTATCAAATCCAAGTGAAACTATTAATTCTTCAAAGGTTTCAATTATTCCAAAGAAATAGAATCAAGTGAATGCCTTTTTACCCCAAAACTTACAATTTTAAAGTATGGTTGTGGCTCTTAAAGCACAAATAAAATTTGGTGGTTTACCCATCAATATTGTTGAACAAATGAAAAATTCCAATGTGAGTGTGCAATGTGGGATGTGCTTTCCATTCCTATTCAAGTGGATATCCTTCAAGAAGGTTTATCAAAGATCAAAATTTATAAGAAGCCACCAAGTAAGGAAAACATGGTTCTCACCAAAGCAACCAAAGGACCTAGTGAATGGAAATTAAATAAAGGGTCAAACATCCTCCCTTATACATTTATGTAATCATTGGTGACTCTTTGGTACATAAGTATATGGTAGATAGTGGAGCAATTACTTTAGTGATACCAAAGTTAATAGTTGATTAGCTTGTTTTGAAGTATGAACCCCAATATAGGGGAGTTTTGTAGCTTGATGGATCTTTCACCAAACCATATAGCATCATCAAAGGTCTAAACTTGACCCTACATGTTTTTCCTAGTATTTTAATGGCTTATGATGTGTTAATTCTATATTTGCCTCCTCATTTTGTTCTATGTTTATCTAGAAAAATCACAAAAAAAATAGGGTTTATCTAGTGGTAGATTGGTCCTACATGAATTTTAGGATAAGGTATGGTAACAAAGTGTATATTAAATTTGAACCTATTACACAATTTCACATATATCCTTATGGGTTAGATCGTCCAAACATCGACTGCACTATTCTTGATGAAGATGAACACCTAGTATATCAAGAACTAGAGACTCATCTTGAAGGTATACTTGATATGTTATTATATGAGTTATGGAGTGATAATAAGATAGTTGAACCTTTTAAAGGTGTTAAATAAAGGTACATGGTTGTCTACTTCTTGCATGAGGAGCAAGAATTCTTTCCATCCCTTACTAGGCCATAGGAAGATACTAGTGGTTTGTGGAAATTATTCTTTGATGGCTCAAGGATAAAACATGGAGTAGATGAATGTGAAATGATATTATCTCCATCCAATGTTAATTACTTATCTTATTAAAATTTCCAATTCAGTTACTCTTGCAATGTAACTTAGTATGAGGGCCTTATCCATGGACTTTAATGGTCTAGTAAGAGGGGAATCATATAGTTAAAAGTATATGGGGATAGTGACCTAGTAGTGCATCAAATAAGAGGATAAAACACCACAAATAATACCTTAATTAATCCTAAAAACATAGAGTGTGGGGAATACTTTAAGACTTTGAGACCTTTAACATCCAAATAGTGCCAAGGAACCAAAATCAACATGTTGATAGGTTGGTAGTTGTGGGAGCTCAGTTTGACATCCCAAACAAGCTAAAAAGTTCCAAAGTGAAGCCACATGTTAAATTGGTGTTAAGATCATTAGTGTCAATAAATGAGGCTCATTGGTAGGTATTAGACAATGACAAGCAGATTGCTTGTTTCTTGCAATAGGTTGTTGAGTTTTTCTCAATAAACTAGTTTAAATTCCAACATCAGTATGAGTATCAAATTATTCATCTAAGGTATAACAAACTTCCTAAAGGTTTGGTCATCCTTGAAGGTTTTTTCCATGAGGGAGACCATATGAGGAAATACAAGGTAGTAATTTAAATTGATTAGGAGAATTATGAAAGAGTTATTATCCTCAAAGACAAGCTCCTTGATCTTGGAAAGGTAAGAACTCAGGCTGAAATACATGATTTTGTTTAACTTTTCAAGGAATATTCAAACATATTTTCTTGGGAATATAGTGATCTAAGAGGATTTTATCCCAATCTATCCCAACACACTATATAATTGAAGGTTAATGCCAAGCCTATCATGTAGAATCAAAGGCCTATCAACCCCAAAATTGAAGAGAAAATGAGGAAAGAATTGACTAAATTGATTAAATCTAATATCATCTTTCCTATCAAGCACTCCTCATGGGTAGCCAATTTGGTACCTATGAAGAATAATAATGGTGAAATCTGGTTCTGTGTTGACTTCAGGGACCTAAATAGGGCCTATTTGAAAGATCATTACCCCTTACCATCCATGAAACAACTACCTCAAATGGTTGCTAGTTCATATTGCTTCTCTCTTTTAGATGGGTATTTAGGATACAACCAAGTGTTGGTAAGTGAAGAAGACCAATATAAGACTACCTTCACCATAAAGTGGGGCATATATGCTTATCAGAAGATGCCTTTTGGCCTATTTAATGTTGGGGCCACTTTCCAAAGAGCCATGGATATGGATTTCCATGGATTATTAAATTAGATGGTGCTGGTCTACTTGGATGACATATTAGTTTTTTCTAAGAAGGCTAGTGAACACTTGGATCACCTAAGGTTGATCTTTCAAAGATGCAAAGAATATTGCATCTCATTGGATCCCAAGAAGTGTGTGATTTTTTCCATGAAGGCAAACTCTTCAGACATATTATCTCAAAATAGGGATTAGTTATTGATATTTATAGAATAAGTTCCATCTTGGCATTATCCTTACCCAAGCACAAGAATGGACTCTAGAGTTTCCTTGGGAAAATAAACTTTGTTAGAAGTTTTATACCTAGTTTAGAAAACTTGGTCAAACCCATTACTTCCATGATAAAGAAGAACCAAGTGTTCACTTGGTCAAATGAAGGTAAAAAAAAATTTGAGGCTATAAAGAAAGCCATTGCCCAAGCACCCACACTCATGAATATTGATTACTCAAGGGATTTCATATTATATACCTTTTACAATATTGATAACATAACAACTATTTTAATGCCAAATTGGTGAAGTACTTGACCATCCAATTGATTTTATTAGTCAAGGGCTTGAAGGATATGAGGTAAGGTATAATTTTTTTATAAAATCAAGTCCTTGTAGTGGTAATAAGCCTTAAAAAGTTTAGAACAATACTCTTTAATAGTAAAATATATCTCATAGTGTCTTATCCTGGAGTAAGGGACTTCCTTATTAATAAGACTTGAATGATAAGAGGGATGATTGGATTACCAAGGTCATAGAGTATGACATGGATATTAAGGTCACTAAGATAGTAAGGGGAAAAGGCTTATGTGATCATATGTTGTATGACCTTCATGAATATAAATAGGTTATCTTGGTAACACATGGTAACTCACAAATAGATGTACCTCCATTTCATACTAGTTAGCTCTAAGATATGACACATTTATTGATAACATGTGAGTGCCCACAAGGTATGGATACAGAAAAGAGAAGGTCTTTTAGACTTTAGTCTATACCTTATGTATTGGTTGATGGGGTTCTATTCAAAAAGGATCTCAATGGGATATTTCTGAGGTGAAGCGATGATGACCAAGTGACTAGGATTTTGGAACAATTCCATGATGGGCCTATAAGAGGCCATTTTTCTCCAAAGACTATAACATCAAAAGTGATGAGGGATGGTTATTATTGGATCAATCTCTTCAAGGATGAATATACATGGGTAATAAAGTGTCAAAATTGTGCTCTCTTTATAGGCAAGAATTTTTTGGTATCCCTTCCTCTCAACCCAATCTAGGTGGAACAACCCTTCATGTAGTGGGGTTTAGACTTCATAGGAATGATCAACCCACCTTCCATTAGAGGACATAAATGGGTAATAATTGCTAATAACTACTTCACTAGTTAGGTGGAAGTAATTTCCCTAAAATAAGCTAATAAAATAATAGTGCTCAACTTTTATGATAGCATAGTGGTGAGGTTTGGTATACTAGAAACAATAATTTCAAATAATACCTTAGCATTTGTTGGCATGAGGATAAGTGAATGGGAATTTTTTTTGGGCATATACCTTATTACATACTCAAACACCTACCCTCAAGGCAATTGACTAAAAAATTAAATAAACAAAAACTTGATAAGGATCATCAAGAGGATTATGAAATAAAATCATAGAGTATGGCACACAAAATTAAGGATAACCTTATGGGCTGATAGAGTGACCCCAAAGTTTCCATTAGAAATTCACCATTCATCTTTGTATGTTGAAGGGAGGAAAAATTTCCCATCTCTCTTAAATTACATTCTTTGGAGTTATCTCATTAGTTTTAGTTGATGAATAATTATTCTATGAGCATAAAGATGACAGAATTCATGGATCTTGAAGAAACAATGGACTTTGAAATGAAGACACTAGAGTCAAAACAAGCTCAAGTCAAGAAAGCCTTTGACAAGAGATATATAGCAAGGGAATTCAAAGAAGTGGATCTAGTCCTCAAGTGGGATTCAAATAAGGCCAAGCCATGTAATCATACTAATTTTAACATCTTGTGGAGTGGCCCTTGATCTATGGATGCAAAAAAAATAATTCTTTTCATCTTGTCTATCTAGATGGAGAGTTATTATCCATCCTAGTCAATGGGATTCATTTAAATACTTGTTATTAGGATATTTTTTAGCCATTTTATATATTGTACATAATAGAGCAGATTTTATTGTTTTCCTTTAAGTTTCTTGTGCACATATTTTTAGTTGTGTGTTCCTTTCCCTAATTACCTTTGGCACATTGTTTGTTTTATTCTTTTTTCCCTTGATGCTTCAAGAGGAGGTTTTTTGAAAAGGGAAAACCTTGTATCATTTTTTCATTAGCTGGAAAAGAAAAAATTATGACCTCATATGCCCTATGAATGAGACAAGGTAACTAATCTATTGCATACCAATCATGCAATCTGAGGAGGTCACCAAAAATGTTGGCTAAAATTGGCCCAAATATAAATATTTTGCCTATATATCCCAAGTAATCTTCATTTATAGACAAGGTTTGAGGATCAAGGTAAGTAATAACTCCATTCAGGGTTTTGGGTCATTTATCTTTTCTCAATAAGTTTAACTATATAGAAAACCAATATAGGAATTGGTTTTCAAAGATAGGATAATGAGCTAAGTTTATAATCGATGAAATTTTGAGCCAAGTATATGCCTTAAAAATGATCTAACAACATGGGAAGTGTCAAAGGATGTCAAATTAAAGCCTTAAGAAGTAGCCGTTTAGGTTCAAATCTTCAACAAAATCCTAAAATTGAACATGGGGATGCCAAGTATTAAAGCCTCACTTAATTAGATTAAATATCAATGGCACATAGATAATCTCATGAAGTCAGTAGGTCAAAATATCATGGACCAATATTGATGATTTATATTCTTTTGTATACATCATGATTGATGATCCGTATTCAAGGCTAAAGTCAATAAAGCTAGATTGATAATGTTCATTAAATCATGCATCAAAGATATAATAGAGATTACAAGGTCAAAAGATTAGTAGATCTTGATATTTAACATGTTGATGAGAAGTGTCTCAATCATGATTAATCCTAAGAAAATTGATAGACTACTTTAATCATGTAAAAGGAATATCAATGATGTGCATTTGATTTGGTAGATCAAATATCTACAGTGTGCATTCAACCATGTGGATAGAGATTGATGGTGTGAATCAAGGTCAAAAAGTCAATGATCCTAGATTATATGTGAGGCCACTACATGGATTAAGTTCATGAACTAAATGGATAATGATAATAGGGTCCATAAAAGGCATGTAAAGCTACCAAGTATCACAATCCTACAAATAAATATCTAACATCATGCACAAATCCAAGTGTCATAATATTGAGTGTAGATTAAATATCAATCAAATATATAAGGGGATGAGATGTGGATACATGTCTAAAATGAAAACAGTCATATTTAAAAATATATGATAAATAGTATGGCTAGGATATGCTACATAGGTGGACATATCAGGATAAAATATTTTATGGATCCATGGGTTGCCAAAGTAAATACTTCAAACTTTTTTCCACCATTAAATCTTAGTTAAGATCCTTGGTTTGAATATTTAGAGCCCACATTCCATGTTGTTTGAGCTTGTAGTGTTGTTTTATGATTGTACACACACATACAATGGATTCTTGGCTTCCATAATACTTTAGCCTATAGAACCATGGTTTTTTGATGATTCAAATGAGATGGATACATCAAGGAGTGAGGTGTATAATAAGTGAATTGGTTTTCCATTCTGTGAAGACCTATATTAAGTTCCAAAAAGGCACTGTACAGTCAACATGATATTAGTGGAATGTGGTAAGAGGATGATCATATAATTTATATCAAGATCATTTTTTCCAAAACAAGCTAAGCCTAGTTATGATCATCCTCTCATAAGTGATCGGTCACCTACAACATGCCTAAAAGAAAATAATTACTTGGTATGATTACCATTGTCATATATTTTGCACCAACTAGCAGGTGGGTAATTGGTTCCTAGTTTTTCATGGGATATATTTGAATGACTGCATGTGGCAAATGCAAAATAGAGGGGCCAAGGTGATGGATATAGTAGAATGATAAACTAGAGCTCCAGATTAGCATCTGATGTGTACTTTCCACCCTACCACAAATATTCTTTTGTGGTTATAAATCCTATCTTTTTCTAATGAATAAAAAATACTCTCATTTGACATGGTGAAGCCCTACCAAAAAATTGTAAGAAAGACCTATAGAAGAAATAAAGATAATTTTTACTTATCTCTTGCCTCTGAATTATGTTTATCAAAACATGTGCATGATGACATTGTGAAGGAGTTACTTCCATGTCTGTTATCCTTCATTCTTTCCTCCTTTTAGGTGTTTTCAAGCTATTTTCAAGTTTGAATTTGTCTTCTTTCTACCATTAATGGAAACTTGGTGTGAATCTTATAATTATTCCTTGCTTCATTAATTGTTTTGTGATCCTAGTTTATGAAATACTTATGCAAATTAGCTAGATTATGAGATTATGTGACCTATAATTATATTATGTTACATCACTATTTATTTCATGCTTATGTGAGTGTTAATCAAATTTGGTGAATCACCTATTTAGGTCTCTTATTTACCCTATACCCCCTCTCTATCCCTTTTCTAAATAGAATCATTAGTTTAGGTGATCCATCAAGAGGAAGTTGGCCTTCTTCAGAGGTTCAACCCCACAATAAGATACCCACAACTTGGGGTTTTTCCCATTGTGTGTCTTAGTTGGATGGAGCTTGAAGAGCCCTCTTCAAGGGTGAAAATTAATGCCATAATAGTTTATTAAAAGATAAAAATATAACATGCTAGAAGATACATACTCATATGATTTGACTATGTATAATAAATGAAGTAGAACAAAATCAAAAAGAGTACACAATTAGATAAATTAAATATGTATTGTAAAGTAGGAATTAGAATAGGATGATAAGATAAACAATTAAACAATTTGACTATGTATGCTAGAGGAGAAACCTAAATAAGCTAACAAAGATACATAGTCAGATAGGGTAACTCTTACTGAAGGGAAACAAGAATAATTTTTTTTCAAAGACTATGTCTATAGGGATGATAGTGTTATGAAAATACGGAATTTTTTTTCTAGATAATATCTAAGGAAATGAAATGAATCACACAAAAAATTGGATCAAAATCTTCCTTTGATAAACAAATTTTGAATGTTGCACTTAGCTAAAATAAAAGATACAAAACTTGGGATTGAATATTGGCTAACACACCACCTTACCTAAGGCACCTTCTTTTAGACAAGCTTCTACCTCAACAAATAAATCCAAGACCACTAAACCTTTTCCACCTTTAGTATAATAATACTCAACCATTTTATATAGGTTATTACTCATTAGACCTTTGACCCTCTTGATTCAAAACCCATCTAGTACAATGATCACCAAGTGTGTTCTTATCATAGGACACCCGACCATGACACAGAGAACTGCAAATCTCTCCAAACTATTATCTACCATCTTTATGATGAGGATGATATATTAATAGAATAACCTCTCACAATCCCTCTATTGATCCCACCAATAACCATACCTACCCAATTCTTACCCACTCCTCCAATCTTACCTCAGTGTGATGATGAGTCTTCCCAATCTCCTACCCCAACTCCTCCTATCCATACTATCAATGTGGTCATGAGATCACATAAAAAATATAAGGGGAAGGCTAAGGTGTCCATTTCATTGACGTATGCATTTCATTGACGTATCCATCTTTAACTTCCCAACCAAGTCAAACCCATCTATCCCCATCTTCAACCAAACCCAAGATGTCTATTTTAGGTGCAACCCAATCTAACCCCTTAGAATTCATCAAGAGAGTTATCCTCAAGAAAATTCACTAGACCCCAGTGAAGATGAGCTTATATGGGTTGATCTCTACCTCCCCCCATCACTACCAAGCACTAATAGAGGCTTTGAAATTGGTAGAGTTCTAGCTTGAAGACCCCTAACCTCTTGTAGTCTTTGTTTTCACCCTTTAAATTTATAACCATCTTACCTTCAAGGATTCAAAAATACCTTCCATTTATCTAGATGATCTAGATTCCCATCTCTTCATTACTACTTACATCAACCAAACTACCGTCAAATGGGTTATGGTTGATGGGAGAGATGACATTCAAATTATCTCCTTCCATGCCTACAACCAACTCAACTTGTTGGATAATGGCATGTCTAAAACCTCGCATATCCTTCAATCATTCAATGATACCATGGCCACTACCTTGGAGAGTGTTGTCCTCATAGTGAAAGGTGAATTTCAATACAATGTTTTGTTGGGATGACCCTAGATCCAATCTATAGGTTGCATCCCCTCTACCCTTCACCATTGTATCAAGTGATGGGTGTCATCATCCCCTTCATTTAATAAACTTTCTATTGATGTCATATTTAACCAGGGCTATGTCTAAAGCTATATGCAACAAGAGTAATCATAGCAATTTAGTAATTGAATGGAGGTATTTGTATTTTTATTGTTTTTGGGGAGTTTTTAATGTCTTAAGGATTTCTTGGTTAAAACCTTGTTGGAATCAAACTATGTAAATCTTATGGAAATAAACACATTATAGAAATGAAATTGATTACCAGAAACAAACACACATTGCAGAAATGAAAATAGATTGTTGGAAATAAACACATGTTGCAGAAATAAAATTGATTGTTGGAAACAAACACACATTGCAAAAATGAAATTGATTGCTAAAAATAAACACACATTGTAGAAATGAAAATTGATTGTTGGAAACAAACACATATTGCAGAAATGAAAATTTAATCTAAACCACCTACAGGAACAAATTTACAACAAATATTAACTTTAAGGAGTTGGAAGCATTTATAAATTTAACAGAATTACCAATTTAATTTTGTGAATAGAAATATAAACATTGACGAAAATGAAGATCCTGGTTCTTTGGAGGAGTGGGCCTTTGCTCCACCTAGACCAAGATTTGAACAATTTAATTTGCTTTTAAAATAGAAATGGCTATTTCATAAAATGTTCTATATTAAAAATATAATGATCTATCCTTTTCTCTCTATATTCTATATTCTATATCCTCTATATTCCTAGGTCTGTATATATAGATGCTTTGATGGCTATAACTATTTCATAGATATGATAGAACTGAATTGTACCTAGAATAGATACTGAATCAAGATGTGGCTGGATGACTAGCTATGTGATAAATGTCTTGATTCTACAAGTTTAGAAAATCAAGAATCTATTCCTGATTTAATGAGATCATTGATCTGACAGATCACCATTTGTTTGGAATAGATCCTCATCAGTTCCATATCTAGCTACAAAAGTTCCAGAGCTTATCTATAAGAGTACTAGAGCTAAATATAGAGTTCCAGAGCTAAGTCTAAAAATGCAACAACTTGAAATCGTATGGTGGAGTTCTGGAACTAATTGTGATGGTTTTGAAATAGATTCTACAGGTTCTGAAACTAATCTAAATTGAGTCCAATGCTTCCAAAAACATGCAATCCACTTCATATTTGTTCTTTAGCCTGATGATGACCTGTTTTATTATAAAACTAGAATTTTCCAACACACTTACTAGGAATTATAGGTCTTTTTAAAATGTTAGAATCAAAATCAACAAAAGATGGATAATCACATCCTAACTCATCTCAAATAAAAATAAAAGTTACAAAATGCAATCAAACTTAATAAAAAGAGAGAGTAAGATGAGGTCATTTATTATACTTTTATTGGGCATATTCTAGCCTCATCACTTCCCCCATACTTGTTTGTAAGTCCCTTTACAAACTTCATTCTTCAAATTTAGGATTGTATATCCTGCATTCCATTTGATTGCTTAGATCAAATGGCTAAAATTGAATATTCCAATGCTTTGACTTAGAAGTACTATACCCTGCTCCTGCTTCTACTTTTCTTTTCCATTCCTCAAATTGAGTGGAATGTTGAGATTCTCTATTTTGCCAAGGAGATATGGGGGTGAGAAGTAGAGGTGGCCTTGTCCACATTCCTATCCATATGCTTAGGGGAGTTTCATTGATCCGAGGAGTTATTGTGCATAAAGATTTTTCCCTTTCTAAACTCTAGATCAAATTTGAAGGGGATATTACTTCCCTTCTTTTCAATGCCACTAGTAGATATTCCCATCTTTTTAAAATATCAAAATTTACCCTTTCATAGGAGGTGAAGACATCCATGCTTTATTGTAAACTAAAAATATAAGGTCCCTTGAATTTATCATTAAATGCATGGGATTGGAAATATGTAGCAAAGGTAGATGGATTACCATAATGAATTCTCATATAGAGACTAAATGAACTAGCCTTTGACCAATGCTCTGACTCCCTTTCTTTCTATGCAATTTGATTTTGAATAATAGAGACAAATGCATTAAGCTAGCTTTCTCCTACATACAAATTGATCATAAAACCTATATTTCTTTCTAGCATAAAATTGCAAAGGTAAAATTCACAAAGAAGGTTTTTTTATTTTGTATTAGCTAAGGAGTAGGTGGCTGAGAAATCAGCTTCATCTTTTATTTCATGTGGAAGGCCACATGCTATCCTTTCCAACTGCCAATGAATGAATTGTTCCTTTAAAAACATGCTATAAATAGTAGAAGGTCTTCTGCATGTAAGAAAATTCTCACTCATCATACAAACTATTTGTATTTTCAAAATACATTTATACTAATCATTTTCCTCATAAAATTTGTCTTCCCATTCCTTCCTTGCTTCTCTTCTTTCACCAATTTGCCTTTCAAGTCTGTATTAGATGCTTTGATTTCACTGAGTTCTCTACATGTGTCATCCCATAACTACTTGAGTGGAAAATAAGTCAATTTAGTCTGTGTAGAGACTATTGACACAGAGGTCTATCTTGTACATTTTTCCTCATTATCCATTAGTTGCCTTTTAGTTTTTGATAATTCCTCATTCTTCGTTGTGAACTGGTTTGTTAATTATGCAAGGAGCATTTCCTTTTGTTCTAACTTGAGTTTGAGGAAGTTTAATTCCTCATCCTTTTCCTTGATAATGAGTTCTACTCTGGACAAAAATAGAGCCTATTTAATCTACCATTTTTGTTCTTTTTTTAAAGTTCTTGAGGAGTTAAGCATTCCTCTTCCACCATAGGGGATTTTCCTTTCCTTCTCTAAGATGCACGTTCATCTTTTGCATGTGATGGTGCTACAGTCTCACTCATTTCTTGGAAAATTGGTTCCTTAAATATTTCATCTTCTTTTTCCTTTTCTTCTTGGCTTGGTTTAGGAGGAGTCATGGACATGCTACCTAAAATATAAGTAGCTTCAGTTTCTAGCTTTTCTTGTTCTTCCAGATCCTTTAAACTTTCTTTAGACTTTTTATGATGTTTTCTTTTGTTAATGAGCCTCAAAATGTGTAGACATAGGTCTCCTCTTAGAAATTCTTCTAGTTTTCACCTTTTGCTCATGCCTAGGTGAACTGTCATTGTCAAAGATAGGTACCATTTCTTCTATAGCCTTAGCAGAAGAAGAAATGGCTTGAGAAAGTATAGTAGGGTCTATAATTTTAACTTTTCTTCTATATTTTCTTCTTGTTGATATTTCCTCTTCCCCTAATCCTTTCTGGGAATACCAGGGTTTTGTCCAAATTTGCCAAGAAATTTGTCCGACATTTCTTCCCCATTTTTCTTGGAAAGGAAATGGTGTTGGCATACTAAATGCACTAACCCATGATGTCTAATTGTTCATACACCCCAAGAATACCTCAGGGCCATGGTATAGATGGAGTCAAAAAGAAACCCTGGAAGGTTTACTATATATTCTAGTTTTTTGGCTCCATATCTGAGGTGTATAAGGATTTTTAGGACTTGTTTTCCTACTATCCCAAATTTTCCATCATAGGTTAAATATTTGACTATCTAGAATGCTACTCTATCAAAGGGTTTGGGCAAGTTGGCCCTCTTAACTCCTTTGATGATTTTCTTTGTATTATAAATATATTGGGGTTCAGCTTCCCCTTCTTTCAATAGGGTTTTAGCTAGGTCTATAAATGTCCCTTTGATAGGGTTTAGGACATGCATTATCAATATTCCAGACATCTCACTTATGATATTCACAGAAAAAGGAATGAAAACTTTCCTAATATTTATCTTTGATTGCTCTAAATTGATAAAAATTCTCTTACCAGTTCATCATTGTATTTGGGAAATTTCTTCAGAAACTCTAGCCATCCTGTCTATTGAAAGATATTTGCTACTTCTTCATCTGCAAGGAGTTGGGTATCATTTTCTGGTTTTGAATTCATTTTTATTCCCATGATTCATTATTCTTTGAATCTTTCACAAGTTAGCTAAAAATTTCTTCTCATCTTGGTGGAAATAATGATTTTGACTGTAGAACTAGCAGATTTAGTTGCTGATTTGGTGAATTTGGTTGCATAATTACTATACTCAACTGCAAAACTTATCAATTTTAGATATAAAACTATTGTACTCAACTATAGAACTAATGTATTTAGTTGATTCAATCATAATAATGATTCTTTATGGTTATCTACTAACTCATTCCATCATCAATATCCTTCTCATGATTTTGTACATTTAACCATGATGTATAATAGATGACTCATCATACTAATCTTTATAAATTAAGTCTAATCACACATGCAAACTTTCATTAAACCTTTAACAAGTTAAAAACATAATTACCATCCTTGATGATGTAATCACTCTATCATGTTGACACATCATCCCTAAAAAATGGTTAAAAATAGTTAGAATTCAAAAAAGAAATTATTTGAATTAGCCACTTATTTGAGAAGATCAACCGTCATCACTAATTTTCAATTGATCTCTGATATTTTTTTGGGAAGAGAACACCATTTAATAGTTTTCATTCTCTTCCCTTTTTTTTGGTGGGGGGGGAAGAGAATGCTATTTACTAGTTTTATTTCTCTTCCCTTTATTTTGGATCTCTTCATCTGATTATTTGATCATTTTGGAGGAAATAGGTTCTTGCATATGATCAAATTCTTTGTTTGCTTCAATCTGCTTCAAGAATTCATCCTTAGTAGGAGGCTTCCTATAAAGTTTTAGCTTGTGTCCATTGACCAAGAGTATTCTTCTACTACCATCAATGGGAAGTAATTAAATAGAACCATTGTCAAATATCTACTTAATCTGATAAGGTACCAACCATCTGGTTCTTAATTTACCTTTGAATTATTGGTACTTAGAATCAAATAGCAATGCCTAATCTCCTACTTTGAATTGTCTTTCCTTGATATGTGAATCATGCCATTACTTCCTTTAACCTTGTTTTATCTCTACTTGGTGAATTGTTTCCATTCTAAATTCATCTAATTCATTGAGTTGAAGGATTCGCTCCTTTTGAGCTACATCCAATTCAATTCCCAACTTTAGTTGATGTCCTTAATGTTTGTAGTTCAAACTCAATAGGTAACAAGGGGTTTTTCCCATAGACTAACTCATATGGTGAAAACCCTATTGTGGTTTTCCAAGTTGTATTGTAAGCCCAGACAGATTTAGGTAGTCTTTTTACCCAATCTCTTCTTTTAGCTTCAACTATTTTAGTGAGGATGTTTTCTAATTCTCTATTTGTTACTTCAACTTGTCCATTTGCTTGTGAGTGATAGGGAGATGACTTCATATGATTGATCTGATAATACATTATGAAATCTTGGATCATATTAGACATAAATTGTGGTCCCTAATCTGAAACTAAGCTTTTTGGTGCTCTAAACTTACCATAATTTTGTGCCAAAGGAAATCAGCAACTGCTTCTTTAGTGGCATTTGTTAAAGCCTGAACTTCTACCCATTTTGTTACATAATTAGTACACACAAGAATGTGCTATTTTCCTTGTGAAGGAGGGTTAAAAGGTCCAATAAAATCTAATCCCCATCTCTCAAATGGTTCAATCACAACTTATGGTTGCAGAGGCATTTCATTGGTAATGGTTGGCTATTCCATCCTTTGACAAGGATCACACTACCTGATATATCTCTTCACATCTTTGTATAGAGATGGCCAATAGTAACCAGTGCTAAGTATCTTGTGAGTTTATTTTCATTGAATAGTGCCCTCCACTTGGTTCATCATGACATGCCTAGAGGATGTCAAAATTTTCATCTTCTCTTACACATCTACGTAAAACCAAATCAGGACCACATTTAAATAGCATTCCATTTAGCCACTTGAATTGTGCAATAGTTTTGATTAATTTTTGTATTTGTTTTTTAGTGAAAGAAGGAGGAAACTTCCCTATTTCAAGATAATTTACCATGTCAGCAAACCATAGTGTGTTAGCTGAAATAAAAAATAATTGTTCATCTGGAAAGTTATCCTTGACTGGATCCTACTCCCCTGTACTGGTCAATCTTGACAAGAAATCAACCACCACATTAGATTTACCTAGATTGTCCACAATGGTAATATCAAATTCTTGTAGAAGTAATGAACATCTAATTATTCTACCTCCAACCATGGGTTTATTCATTAAATATTTAATTATTGAGTGATCTGTATGTATAAATATTTTGTACCCTATAATGTAATGTCTAAATTTATTGATTACATAGATCACAACTAGAAATTATTTTTCAGTAGTAGTGTAATTTCTTTCAGTGGGAGTAAGATTTTTACTGAGATAGTAAATAGCATACATTCTTCCTTCTTCATCTTTCTGTCCCAAAACTACACCAATTAAGGTATTTGAGGCATCGGTTTGGATGTGAAAATGTTTCTCCCAATTAGGTCCTTGCAATATTGGGGTAGTTACTAATTTCTCTTTAATTTCTTCAAAAGCATGTTGACACTATTCATCCCAAATAAATTAATACTCTTTGGTAAGCAATTTAAACATGGGGATAGTAATTTCACTAAAATCCTTGATAAAATGCCTATAGTATCCATCATGTCCTAATAATGATTTGATATCCGTGGGAGTTTATGGAATAGGCAAGTTTGAAATAATCTTGATTTTGTTTTGGTCAACCTAAATTCCTCTTTTTGAAATATGGTGCCCTAATATGATCCCTTCATCAACCATCATCAAACATTTCTCATGACTAAGATACAAGTGATGTTGTTCACATCTTGTTAATACTCTATCCAAATTTTTTAATGCATCATCAAATGTATCTCCATACACAGTAAAGTCATCCATGTATACCTCCACACAGTCATTTGTTAGGTCTACAAAAATTGCTAATACAGCTCTTTGAAAGGTTGTTGGAGCATTACATAGTCCAAATGGCAATACCCTATAAGCAAAGGTACCCCATGGACAAGTAAATGTAGTTTTTTCCTGATCCTCAGTAGCAATTCTAATTTGATTGTATCCACTAGATCCATCCAAGAAGGAAAAGTATTGTTTACCTGAAAGGTTATCTAAGACTTGATCTATGAATGGTAAGGGAAAATAATCTCTTAGGGTGGCTTTGTTTAGTTCCCTATATTCAACACAAATTCTCCATTTTCCATTACTTTTAGAGACAATTACAAGAGGAGACACCCACTGGAAATCTGAGATAGGGTAGATAAAACCTACTTGTAATAGTTTTTCAATTACTTGTTTGACTATATCCCTTAAGGCTAGATTAATCCTTATATGAGGTTGCCTAATTGGTCTAATATTTTTAGTATAAATGTGATGAGTGTAGATACTTGGATGAATTCCCTTCACATCTCTATAGTCCCAAGCAAACACTTTAGTATGATCCTTCAGAACATCAAACATTTTGGCTTCTTCATCATTCTTTAACCAGCTATTAATATTCAAAAAATCTCCTAGTTGAATCTCAACATGTTTGGTTCCAATATATGATGAACTAATTTATTGAAAGGGTTTTATTAAGGTGTTTAGTGGATAGGATGTGGTAACAATATATGATATGTAGCAACATCTCTGAAAGTTCTTAGAGGCATAATGCTAGACAAAGGATAATATGAAGAGTTATGATACTTATCTTGTTGTAGATCAAAATCCTAATTACTACTATTTTCTAAAAAATCTTCACCATCTCTTGATATCTATAAAGTTGATGTTACAGATCCTTCCTCTCCCCAATAGAAATTGTGTTCCTCTGGAGTGAAGTTATCTTCACTTGTAGAGAATTGGTGTGGTTCTAGAACTAACTATGATGGTTCCAAAACTAAATGTAATGGTTCCAAAACTAACTGTGATGGTTCCAGAACTAATCATGACTACTCTAATGATGATTGATGTTCATTTAATGAAGGATTAACCATATCATCTATTTCCCATACATGATCCTACAATGTTATCATAGCCAAAGAAGATAGATTTTTCTCATTAATATCAGCATTATCAACCCATAATTTCACTTGATTATCAATAAAAGGTCATGCAGATGGATATAATGAAATTTGCTTAGAATTCTTACCATTTTAAATAGTCATATCACCTGACCTGCAATCAATTAAGGCAACAACTATAGCTAACCATGGTCTCCCCAAAATAATGGGATAACCAAGTGTTTTACCTTTTGGCTTCAATATAAGGAAGTCAACTAGATATTCCCATGATTCCACCATTATTGCCACATCTTTAATAACTCTTGGTTTTGCTACAGACTGATCTACCATCTACAATATGGTATTAGTAGGTTGTATGCCTATTAATGGTAATGTTTTCAAAGTGGCCACTGTCATTACATTGATAGTTATGCCCAAATTAATCAAAATATTATGTATATCCTTATTCCCTATAGAAACATAAATAACAGGGCTTCTAGGATCTCCATATTTAGGTAGTAGGAGTTTTCCTACTAATAAATCAACAAGTTTCCTGTCTACCTAAATAGTCTTGGGGTACAACTTCTTTCTTCTAGGTTTTTTTAAACATTAAAATTTGATTAACTTGTTCAACTCTAGAATATCCTTAATTTCTTGTAACAATGGTATTTCAATATTCAATCTTCTTAGTTCTTGCACCAATTCAGATTCCTTAAGTTCTATGGTTTCTTTAAGTCTTTCTAGAAATGGAATCTCAGTAGAATTTCTTTTTGGTTCCTCATCTTTTTATTTGTCATCTTCCTTAGGTGTAACTGTGCTAGGGGTTTTAGATTCTTATATCATCTCAGTGATTATAACAAGTGGACTGCTAACTATTTTTCCAGATCTAGTTTGAATGTTTTTACAATCCATTGTATTTAAATCAACTATTTTTTCTAGTTTTGTTTCATATACAGGAGTTGTTTATTTGTTTATTGGATTTACTACTGGTTGTGCTGGCATTTGGGTTTGGACAATGTTTTCAATCTATGGATTTTGTGCTGAAGGTCCCATTATGGCTTGTTCATTCTGATTTGGATATGTTTTTCCTTACACATAATTGTTAGGGCTCGATCTAGGTTGTGGCCAAGCATAAAGATTTCCTTGACCAGCCCAAGGTTGTTGATGTCCTTGAGTATACCAAGATTGACTTGCCCAATCCTAAGGATGCCATGTGGGTTGAGGAGCCCAAGGTAGCTGTTCCCAACTTTGTGGTACTATTTGAGTTGCCCATGGCATCATCCAGGGATTAGGAGCTGGTATTGGCATAAACTGTCCTTGGTTAGGTTGTCTCTGAACAAAATTTAATTCTTCTATGGTGGATGATGTATTGGTTTGTTTGAGCTGATTTTTTATAAGTGGAAGAAGATAACAAGCATGAGTATCATGTTCTTTAGATTCACAAACAAGACATACTTTTGTTTTATCCAAAGGACATTCCCTTATTGCATGCTTCTTCTTGCATCTAGGATAATACATGGCTAATGGTTCAAGTTGGGCATTTGCTTTAGCTTGAAATCCATCCATGGTGGAGGTTAATTGAACTAATATGTCTATTTTAAAGTTTACCAATTCATCCATCAATTTGTTCATATCTAGATTCAAATTTTTAACCATTTTCCATTTTCTAGGTCCACCCCTTGTTCTTGAATAGTTTCTAAAAATTTCTATGATTTTGTCCATTCTTAATTAAGCAATATTTCCTCTACCAATTAAATCAAGGGTTTCCCTAGATTCATCACCCAGACCTTTGAGAAAAATGGTTTTATTTAAATATTTTTGAAGCACAAATCCACATCTTTTACTCATAAAGAGGAATCTGTCCAAATAATCTTCCATATTTTCATCTTCTTCCTATTTGATTTTGAAAAATTCTTTCTTTCGATTTCTTTCTCTACAATAATCTTGATATTTTTCTAGGAAGATAGTTTCCATTTGCTCCTAATTGGTAATAGAATTAGATGTTAATCCCATAAACCACCTCATTGCTTCATCCTTCAGGGTAGATCAAAACAACTTTAATTTTTGATTATCTATCTTGTAATCATAAGTATGACATAGTACTTTAAACTCAAATAGAAATTGGTCAGGATCCTCATATGACATTCCTCTAAATGTGGGCAAGTGTACAGGTGAAATGTTTTTCATAGTGCTTTCATCATCCTCGATATGAATGGGATAGGTAAAGGTTCTCTCAGGTTCTCTTCCAGCTTCTCGTTCCATCTCTCTAGTATTTTCTAATTCCTTATCCCAATCAATGTGGTATGTGGTCTATTTTGGGGATGGTGAAAAGTTAGGAGTAGGGGGTTGACTACTCAATTGAGAATCAAAACTTTCCCTTAATGGATCTTGAGAAATAATCCTCCTCCCTAAGGTTTTACTTGGTTCTGGTGACTGATCCAAAATTCCAAAGATGGTAGTTTTGCTTCTTGTCTTGTAGGAGATAATGGTGCCTCCAATTATTGCTCAATGTCCTTTCTTAAACTAGAGGATGATGAAATTTATTGTTCAAATATTTTAGGGAGAAATCTACCCTTGGAATCTCATGGTCTAGTCATAAATTAGGAAAAATCTCTTTAATTACTAAATGAATGATTGTTTCTCTTATTGACACCTAATTAAAAAATTCCAACTAGTGTTCCTTGGTAATGGTACCAAAAATGATGGGTGTCATCATCCCTTCATTTAATCAACTTTCTGTTGATGTCATATTTAACCAGGGCTATGTTTAAAGCTATATGCAACAAGAGGAATTGTAGAGATTTAGTAAGTGAATGGAGGTATTTGTATTTTTGTTGTTTTTGGGGGGTTTTTTTTTATGTCTTAAGGATTTCTTGGTTAAAACCTTATTGGAATCAAACTATACAAATCTACTAGAAATAAACACACATTACAAAAATGAAATTGATTTCCAGAAACAAACACACATTGTAAAAATGAAAATAGATTGCTAGAAATAAACACATTTTTTAGAAATGAAATTGATTGCTAGAAACAAACACACATTATAGAAATGAAATTGATTGCTAGAAATAAACACACGTTGCAGAAATGAAAATTGATTGTTGGAAACAAACACACATTGCAGAAATTAAAATTTAATCTAAAATGCCTACAGGAACAAATTTACAACAAATCTTAACTTTAAGGAGTTGGAAGCATTTATAAATTTAATAGAATTACCTATTTAATTTTTCAAATATAAATATAAATACCAACAAAAATTAAGATCTTGGTTCTTTGGAGGAGTGGGTCCTTTCTCCGCCTAGAATAGGATTTGAACAATTTAATTTGCTTTCAAAATAGAAATGACTATTTCATAAAATGTTCTGTATTACAAATGTAATGATCTATCCTTTTCTCTCTATATTCTATATCCTCTATATTCCCAAGTATGTATATATAGATACTTTGATGGATGTAACTATTTCATAGATATGATAGAACTGAATCGTACCTAGAATAGATATTAAATCAAGATGTGGTTAGATGTCTAGCTAAGTGATAAATGTCTTGATTCTGTAAGTTTAGAAAATCAAGAATCTATTCCTAATTTAATGGGATCGTTGATCTGACAGATCACTAGCCATATGGAATAGATATTCATCAGTTCCATATCTAGCCACAAAAGTTTGAAAGCTTATCTATAAGAGTACCAGAGCTAAATATAGAGTTCCAAAGCTAAGTCTAAAAAAGTGACAACTTGAAATAGTATGGTGGAGTTTCAAAACTAACTATGATGGTTCTAGAATAGACTCTGTAGGTTCCAGAACTAATCTGAATTGAGTCCAATGCTTCCAAAAACATGCAATCCACTTCATATTTGTTCTTTAGCCTGATGATGACCTATTTTATTGCAAAACTAGAATTTTCCAACACACTTGTTAGGAATTATAGGTATTTTTAAAATGTTAGAATCATATTCAACAAAAGATGGATAATCACATCCTAACTCATCTCAGATCAAAATAAAAGTTACAAAATGCAATCAAACTTAATAGAAAGAGAGAGTAAGATGAGGTAATTTATTATATTTTTATTGGGCATATCCTAGCCTCATCATCAAGTTTGATAATGGAGGATAATTCATCACCATCCAAGATGATCCAAGTCCTTTCTTGAAATGCAACATGGCCTATCACCCCAATGATGTCTTCATACCCCCATCCAACACACCCTCAACAACTAAAAACCAACCTTTAAACACAAAAGTGGATGTCATATCCCCTTCCACCGATGAGGCATCCACCAATTCCTCTATCCTTTCAGACCAAATCCCCACCATAGACCCCTCAGAATTAACATTCCATCACCTTTCACTGGGGGAATATCAGCTTTTATCCCTTGATGCTTTCCCTACTCCTCATGAGTATGGTCACCTTACTAACCAACTAAGATATGACCCCAATGTCAAAAATATTATTTCCTTTAGACTTCCCTTATGTTAGACATGTTTTATCTATGTGGGACTAGACAAACTCCTTAGTGATTCTACCACATCTCTTTCACCCTAACCGTTTACCATCAACTTCTCTTACCTGGATAAACTAAGTTTCTCCAAGACATACCTCCATTGATGTTCTTGGAAAGGATTTGGCCTTAGGTGATATGAGCATGGCCCACATGATTTAGTCACCATTGAAACCAAAAATCCTCATGGGAAACATGGCCTCAGTTTCATCTTACCTAATAAGAAGAAACCCAAACCACTTCCCACCACCATTGTTGAGGAAGATACCCATCCCTCACCAACCTCTCCTTTGTTCTCATGTGAGGATGATGACATCATCCCACCTAGCTTTTTTTTCGTAAATATGATCATCTTTAGACCCCTGACTTATCAAATGGATGGGGCAATTGTAACCATCCCTTTAACCCATTTTAAGATGATATGATGTGACTCTCCTACCATTAATAATATTTAGTGTCAAGATGATGAATCCATTCTCACCTGTCTTGGTGCCCTAGATTCTTCCATCCATAAATCCCTTCCTCTTGAGACTTTAACCATGTTAAACTAATCCACCATGGATATCAACTTGGGTACTTTAGATAACCCCTGTATTGTCAAAACCATATAATAGCTGAATGCTAAGGAACTTCAAGATTTTCCCTCTTTCCTCTAAGACCATAATATAAAATTCACTTGGTCTTATAGAGACATTCCTAGAATTGACCCCACCATTACTACCCATAATATAGTCACCCACCATGACACCAAACCTATCAAGAATTTTTTTTTGATGCATGTACCCTTGCATAGCCCTTCTCATCAAAGAAGAGCTTTAACATCTTTTATCTGTAAACTTCATCCAACCCATTGACTATCCCCAATGAGTCTTGAACATCATTCCTATTACCAAAGCCACAAGGGGACTACAAATTTGTGTGGACTTTTATGACATCAACCTCACTTTCCCCAAAGATGACTTTCCTTTACCAAGCATCAAATAGATAGTTGATTTTATGACCAACTATGAGATGTTATCACTCAAATATCAGTATAAGACCATATTTACCATCCCTTGGGGAATATTTTTCTATAGAGTCATGCTTTTTGGGTTAAAGAACACTAGTGCAACCTACCAATGTGCCATGACATACATCAGCCATGACCTTATCCATAAGATTGTCAAGGACTATGTGGATGACTTTCAAAAATACAAACTCTAAAAAGATCATTTATACATTCTCAAGATCATCTTTAAGTGATTTATCCATTACCATGTCTGCCTAAACCCTAAAAAGTCCATTTTTAGGGTCTTATTAGGAAATCTCCATGGCTTTATCATCTCTCTTCATGGAATCAAAGTCAATACTAAAAATATCAAAGCCATCCTCAACATTCTCCCTCTATTTAACATTAATAAACTCCATAGTGTTTAGGGAAAGCTTAAATCCATTCATCAATTTATCTCCTAGCTTTTAGATCAATGTGAACCCTTCCACCACCTTATCAAGAAGGATGTTTCTTTTAAGTGGAATAGAGACTATCAAAAGGCATTTGATTCACTCAAAAAGTACCTTTTATCTCCACCTATCCTTACCCTTCCCAAGGATGACCAACTTTTTTATCTTTATATCTCTACTATTGATCATTCCTTAGGGGTAATGCTTTATCATCAAGATGAGAAACATAGAGAGTAAGACATTTACTACATTAGTTACATGCTTGTAGAATATGAGACTTGGTACACCCATATTAAGAGGTTTTTCTTAGCTTTATTATTCATGGGAACCAAACTTCACCACTACTTTCTTAACCATAAAATCTATGTCATAACCAACACTGAACCACTCAAGTACATGCACTCCAATTTGTACCAAAACTAGTGTATGTCCAAGTGGCTCATGCCCTTTGCAAAGTTTGGCCTTGAATTTCTCCATCAAAATTCAATTAAGTTTCAACTCACTGCCCACCAATTAGCCAAGGCATCATTAGCATACAAACAATCTCATCCTCTTGAGTTCTTTAATGAGTCCATCTTGTCTCGATCAAAGCAAAGAAGATTATTGACTTTATCAACCATCATATCATTTTTCACTTTAGTGTTCCTCATAAGATTATCATCAACAATGGTAAATATTTTAAGAACAAGAAATTTTAAGGTCTATATGATGCATTCAACATTAATTTAAAGTTTTCCTCACCTTATCACCCTCAAGCGAATGGATAGGCTAAGGCCTCTAACAAAACTCTTAATAATATGCTAACTAAAATGGTTAATGTATCTAGCTAGGATTGGCATTTTCACATGCCATTTTCCTTATGGGAATATCACACTAGAAATAGAACCTCTATAGGTTTTACCCCGTTTCTCTCATATTTGGAGTAGAGGCCATCTTGCCTCTTGAATTCCAAATCCCATTTCTTTGCATATCATTACAAGATCTCATTACTGAGGATGATTATTGTCAACACCATTTAAATTATCTTGATCTACTTGAAAATCATCATTTAGTTTCCCTTATCCATCTCCATGTATATCAGGAACACATCAAACATGCCTATAATAAACACCTTAGAGTGTGGGAATTCAACATCAAAGACCTCATCCTAAAGGAAAATTAGCATGTCACCAATATGGAGAAAAGCAAGCAAGGCAAGGTTTTTTTAATTATCTTGGACCCTTTATCATAACCCATAAGTATGGATTGAGAGCTTATCAGTTGTCCTCTCTTGAAGGCCACCCAGAACTTGAGCCCCTTAATGCTTCACATTTGCATCCATTCTTTTATTAAAAAGGATCAAGTTCACCTCTTGTTTAACTTAAGCTCATTCCTTTATATCCACCCACATTCTTTATATATATTTTATGGGCAACTAATTAAAACTACATCATGTGATATTTTATCACAATCATGTCCTAAATCTTGAATGATGGGTACCATGGCTCTACCATGGCATGATTTTCATGGTACTTTCCACCCTTCTAGAGATGGATTCCCATGATCATTGTCACCTAAATCTTTGCACACCTAATCAACCTTCTTATTATTTTATCTTTTCCCTCATAAAGTTGAACCCCTAAGCCTATATAAGTAAGTTATGTCTATCAAAATCAAACAAAAAAAATAAAAAACCACACCAGTAGTAATCATGGGTCATCCTTAGCATTCATATAATGCTCCCTCAAAGGATAGCTATATAATCATATATAAAATTACACAAAAATAAGGTAGACTACTCCTTTGAATGACAAATATCACAAAGCCTTGAACAAAGCACGTAAACTTATACCACACCATTGAAGGATGGCTAAGTAAAGCATTTTGTCAAAAGAATAGAAATTTATTGGAAGATTCCCACCTCGATCACCTTCCCATATACAACAATAAATGAAAATAACCATTATCACAATCACAAGAAAATCAAAATAATCTTAAAATTTGTAATTAGCTCTCAAGAAATATAATAATGGCAAAACCACAATCAATTTTCTTAGGTAGACTTCCTACATCAATCAGTATCCATAGTTTGGTATAGTCTTGTTTATCCTAGCTCTTTGGACACCTATAGAAGAAGCATGATAATTTCATAAATAGATTCCATTTTCATCCATCTCCCCTGTAAGCAAGGGATTTTTGGGCTTACTTAACATTATGTGGTCAAGACACCTTTTTTAAACAACTAACCAATGCTAATGTAAATCTTTAAAAGGGCTTATGTTCATTAATACAATCTAACTTTTTTTTTGTTCTAGTCCTTATCAAAGTAGAATCATTGTGCCCTATTCTTATCCTATCATTTATCTCTTGATTATATTCTCTATTCTCCCATCTAGTGTTGTTAATTAAATTACCTCATGAATTTTATCTTAAAAATAAATTCGTAATGAGCATAACCATAATCATAATCACAACCATAACAAGCATAATAAAACCATGACATCCATGAGCATTTAAATAATCAACCATATTTCACCACATGTCTAAATAATAAAGCATAAAATAATTAATATTTAGCCTATCATAAGCAACCAAGAAGCATAACGATATATCAAAAACATCTCATGCCTAGCTTAGCCTATATCAGTGCCTAACATCCATAACATAAGCATCATACATAATCAATATAAACATCACATCATAAGCATTAAACATCAACACAAACCATAAACCATGAACATGGGCATAAATAAAGATCATATATATCTCATGAGTCAAATAGCATAATGTGTACAATTGGATTGGACCCTATATCATAAGGTAGTCATCATTATCTGACAGTTCACCCAAATCACCAGATGCCAAAGCTCTCAAGTCAATAATAAAAGTGAACAAAATTATTTTCACTTTTACTTTTTACCTATTAGGCTTTCTAAGGTTTTCATCCTGATCATTGATGATTAGGGTAACTATCAACAACAACCCTTGTGTAGCCTAACCATCTATAATTAAGATGCTCATATTTTTACTATCACCTAAGCACACCCCTCTTTAACAAAATCCACCCATTTTTACCCATCCTTGGAGACTAATTTCTCTACCCACCTTGACCACCTCATCATCTTGCCATTGGTCCATTTCAGCCCAATAGTTCATGTTTTGTGACATGTTTTTCTTGGTCCTTTGACCATAATGACAACATTGCCATGTTGATCACATTATGAACTTATGCTAGCTCACACTTACCTAATCTTCTTGTGTCTTTTTATTAGCACTTCCTACCTTAGATACTCATGGCACTTAACTAATTTGTGTTTTCATTGGGAACACTTCCTACCTTGGATACATATTAAAACATAGACATCACTTAAGAGACTTTCAAGTGTACCTATCCACCATGCCTAAATATGGTCACATAGTCCACTTAGATATTATTCTTCTAACATTGAACCTTATTTTTACCAACTTGACAACTTAGTCTATGTGTGATCTTAGCTATTGCACTTTTTTATCACACTTTATGTGCTTGTTTACAGTTTAGGCCCAACCTATCACCCACCTTCATGATATTCACCTTCATAATCACCTTCACCCACCTTATCAAACCTACCCATAATTTTACTTTACCTCATCAACTCTTAGTTTGAGGGGGAACACCTCCTCCCATACTCAAGGCAATTAGACCTTTGACCAACACCAATTTTTGTTTTGCAACTTGTTAATTCAAATTTACATAACAAAAGGGGGCAAAATATAAATACCAAAAAATATACACACCATGATTTTTAATGTCATATCATCCCTATATTTCCTTAGGACCCCCTTGAGACCAATTTGACCCTTTGAACCCTAAATTAACCTGAACATGATCAACCAAACTAGCTTAGCCCAACCTTATAATTACTTTTACCTTTCACTATTGACTATCAATGAACAGGTTGACCACTAAAAATCACCCTAAATATTGATAGGTATGATCCACCTCCTCAAACACTAACATGAAATCCACCTACCTTGATTTTATAAATATAACTCATCTAAATCTAGTTATGAGCCATTACATGAGTGAGTTATAATTAGAAGGCCCAGTTCACACCTTGTTACAACTCTCTTGCCTTACCTATAAGAAGAGAGGAACATGGAGGTGAAATCCAACTATACTTATTATCAAGAGCTTATGCATCTAAAATTATCTTTTTGTAGGTCAATCATCATCAGCAATCTAGCAAACTAGCTACTATGTTAGAAAGCTAGCTTGACATCATATCACTACCAAAGTGCCAAGTAATATTACTTTATTTGAATCACATAGACTCCACAAATGAGTAAAATACCTCAATCAACTACTTGATCAACTTTATACAAGATAAGTATCTATTTTTTGATATTCATTTAATTTATTTATCCCAACCATCGATCTACACATAATAATTGTTGATGGTTGTCCCAACCATTGATGGTCTATCCAATCATTGATGGTCATCCTGACCATTGATGGTCATCCTAACTATTGATGGTCACCTTAACTATTGATGGTTATCTCAACCACTAATGGTCACTATGGTAGTAAATTATATAAATTTATTTCCACCTACCTACCCCCAACCAAATCTAATTTTTTGTGTCCCTACCTATTCGTAGACCCTTGCCTAATTTTATGAAGTAGACCATAATCATCTAGTACTAGTATTAATTATCTTATCATTATTTTAATCCTTTCTAGTCTACTTCTTAGAAATCATTTCTGATGTTTAATTTTAGTACATTTTGATTATTTATGCAAGTACTTTCTATTCTATTTATAGACTTAATTATTTAAAACATGTGGATTGACAGCCCCTGAGGAAGCTCTTGCTTATGAGTTCTAGCTATTTCCAGGCAATCCACTCAACTATATATCTAACAAACAAATTTTATTTAATGCTTTCTTATCTGTAGCTCATCTTTCTAAGAAAAATAGGAGTTCTTCATAATCTTCTAATTCCGTGTACACATAACCAAATAGGTTTTTCAACCATACCCATATTTAATTTTTTCTTTTCCCTTTTTGAAATGATAAAGCTAAAATTCACTAAAACATGGATATTAAGAGGCCTAAAAGGAATAATGATATTAGGATCATAACTAGGGTTTTGGTCAAGGTTTTTATATTCCTAGGGAGTAGGGAATAAATCCAAGGTCAAGAGGTAATACTACCCAAGTGAGAGACATTGGAATGTTGATTTCAAGGGGTCCTTCATGGGGATTTGGGTAGAAGGGATGGATGAGCTAGTCAAGGTGTCGTTGTTGAAAGAGGTAGATTCATCATTATTTGGTAAAGGATTGGTAAATGGAAATAAAATAACATCATTTATCCTATACATCATGTTTCATGATGTGAAAGGACTTAGGTTAGCTTGTATGGTAACTACTTGACCTTTTTCTTAAATTTAACACACCAATGTAGGGTGGATGACACACAATTCATGGAATGGATCCAAGGGAATCCAAGTAGAACATTGTACTATAAATTGCCTTCTATTATGTATAAGATCTCAAGAAGCATGTGAGGTCCTAAATGAATGTGGAGGATGGCAATTCCTAGATTTTTTTCCATAGTGTCATTGAAGGAACAAATCACCATTGTGGTTTTTGACATAATGTTCTCTATAAATTTTAGTTGATCATATGCATATGATGAGTAAAGTTAATATTAGCCCCACATCAATCATAACCCTTTTGATGTGGGTTTGGTTGATGTGTTAGTTAATGAAGAGGAGAGGATCCAAATCTTAGGGATAAATGGAGGGTATTTTTGAATCTTTAAATGTAACAAGGGTGGAAATTTGGAAGCCTCTAACAAAGGGTACTAGAGGTTGTGGATATTCTAGTTGAACCTCTATGGTCTACAAAGCCTCTATCATCACCTAGTGGTGATGGGGAAAGGTATTTATTAGCTCATATAAACTCATCTTCACTGGTTTTTGGTGAAGTTTATTTAGAACTACTCTTTGGATTGACTCAGAAGGGTTGGATTGGGAGGTACCCAAGATGGAAACCTTGGGCTTAGGTGAAGGTGTTTGTGTTTAGTTGGTTGATTGGGTCATGGAAGAAGGGTATGTCCATAGAATATACACCTTTTCCTTCCCTTTATCATTTTTTAAGGTTTGTGATAGTGTGACCACATGGATGGTATAGATTTGGGAAAGAGTTGTGCTAGAGGATTGCTTCAGTCCCTCCTCACTCTTAGATAAGAGTGTAGGAGTAGGTAAGTTTGGGGTGGTGGATTGTGGTTTTTAGACTAATGGTGGGATAATGGGAAGATATTTTGATAATAGGTCATCATTAAAACATATCTAATGGACTAGGATTTAAATATATTTATATTTTTTCATATTATGCCTCTGTGTTTTATGGTATGATAAAATCATATTATCGTTAAACTAAGATTTCTTAAGACTATGGAGTGAAATGGTCTTATAAGAGTAAAAGTCAAGAAATAATCTTACAATAATCTTTTAATGATAGTTGAGTAAGACTCAAACAAAGGTGGTAAGGTTTTTTGGGTTTTGGATTTGACTTTTGGGGTGGAAGCCTTCTTAGGAGTAGGCTTCACAATGGGATTTTTCGGTGGTGAAATATTCTTGATAGGTGTTTTTGGAGTAGATTACTTAGGGGTTAATGGTTTGGAGGTAGAAAAGTATAAAGGTGTATGGTTTGGAGGTATAAGGATTAGAAATAAAAGACTTGGTAGTGGATAGTTTGAAGGTAGAAGGGTTAGAATTAGAAGGCTTGGTAGTGGATGGTTTGGATATAAAAGGCATGGAAAGGATAGGTAGAGTTGTAGCTACAAGAAGAGGTTGGGTTGGGTTGTTTTTGGGAGACATGTCTTATTAATATAAGGATGGGTTCCTAGGGTGAAAGAAAGATGTGGTCCTAAAATGGAAGGAAATGTAGAAATGGGTGGTAATGTTTTGGTTTTTGGGATCATAGGTGGCTCCACTTTCTTGGTTGGCTTAATGTGGAGTTTCTTTGGTGGGCTAGATGGTGTTAAATCCAAATTTAACCAAGGATGAGTAAGGATCTGATCAAGCAACATGATTAAGTTTTTTATAAGCTTTGTTGGGATGGTATAAGGTGTTTGGGTTACTCTAGGTGGAGTTGGTTTGGTTGGTTCAACTATGGTTTGAGAGGTAGAGGTTTCTACTAGCTTGGTTGGGATAATGGTGGGTTAACTAGTGGAAGTGTAAGATTAAATTGAAAATGGTATGGTTGAGGTATCTTACTTGGTTGAATAGGGGAGCCCAAAATAATTCCAAAATGTGGCATGATCCATGTTGGGTTGGGATAGGTACTCCAAGTTTTGAACCAGTCTAGGAAAAGGATATATATGGGTTTGGTTCCTTTAAAATTGGTCTCAAAAGACAAACCCATGGGTTGAAAGAGGGGAGTGGTTTCCTTATACTTTTACTCAATCAAGGCCCCCAAGGTTTGAGAAGGTGATTCCTCCATGAGAGGGGTAAATAAAATGACCTCTTCCTTAGGAATTCTTTCCAAAGGAAGATTGGATTACTCTATAATGGAATAAATAGGTATGGTGGTAATGGTTGTCTCCTTTGGTATGATTTTCAAAGAAGAGGTTGGTAGATCCAATACCTCAATAAGTGGAGAAAGGGGAATATTTTATTCCTTTATTTTGGTTCTCAAAGGAATAAAAGGTGATTCCAACACATCAATAAGTGGGGAGGAAGATGAATTGGTTTTGGTAGTGCTTTCCTCAATAATGAGCTCACTAAGAACTACATTGGTAGTATGGACCTCATGATTGCGAGAGTATTCCACTTTATTGTTTTCATTATTCATGAAAGGGACATGGTTGGGAAAAGGTTGTCTAAATATGTCAAGTGACTAATTTGGGGGTGCATTAGGATTATATATCACAAGTTCCCCCATGTCAATCAACCCTTGGACAATGCATTTGAAGGTACTACATCTACTAACATCATATCCAATGACATGGTTAAAGGCAAGCAATTCATTATCGTTATAAAAATCAGGTATAGGGTGAGAGGAATTGAATTGTTGTGGGGGTTTAATTAGAGGAAGTTGGATGATATTTGATTTCAATAAATTTTCTAATATTGAAGAATATGACTCCCCTAACAGAGTATATTACTTTTGGTTATTATGGTTTTGATTTCAAGTATTTTGGCTGGAAGAATTAGAAGATTTGGGTTTGTTAACAACTAGAGGAGGGGTGGTTTTAAGGAAAACTACATTTTTAGTTACCTTAGTTTTAGAGTGGTGGTGGTTTTAGAGGAGGAAGTTTCATTTGACATGAAACTAGAGTTTTTTTTTCTCAATTTTATCTTCCTCTCATCAATGGATCTAATCTCTAATTTACATGCCATGGTGAAAGCTTCATCAAAGGTCTTAAAAGTCTGAATCTATAGAGTAGAGGAAATATTTTTGGCATGAGCCTAAGAGAAAATCTCATCAGCTCAAGCTAGGTCAAATAAAAAGAGAGTTGGTTTATCAAACCTATCTAATGGGCCATGAAATCAACAATAGACTCATCCTCAAATTACCTAATGGAGTAGAGATTGGTAATGGAAACTTTCTTAGATGTATTTATGGAAAAATTATCTAAGAAGGTTTGAGCTAATTAGGCAAAATAAAAGAGGGAATGTTTGGTAACATCACTATACTAATCCAATGATAGACCAAATAGGGAAATGGGAAAGGTGTGAAGAAGGAGAGCATCATCATAATAAATCAAATAGAAAGAGTGTTTAAATGTTCTAAGATGTTGCTAAGGATCCTCCTTTCTTTAAAATTTTGAAAATTTAAAAGTTCCCATTAAGGAGGATAAGGTTGGATTGGGATAGGTGGATGAATTAGTTCATTGTAAATTTAATCATATGATAAGAGGTTATGGGAATTAAAAATATATAACTCCATCGATCTATGGTTGTGCACCCCCATAGTTGTAGGGTAAATTATGTTAGGGTTGGGTAGGTGAAATATAAGGATAACTAGTGGAAGGTTGGGAGGTTGCCACATATTGGTATGTGGACATGGGTGGTTGCAAGAACACCATGTATGGGTAAGTGGATATAGGAGGTTAGGTAGAATGTGGATCCATATACCCTTGTGGATTAGGAATATAGCTTGGGTTGGATGTAATGGGTACTTATTGAGTAATTGACATGGGTTGGGTTACAGGTATGGTTGGGTTGATAGGTTGAGGATGGGTGGTGACCTTGGTACTAATGGGTGCAAGGGTAGAAGGTATGGAAACCACCAAGCTTTGGAATTGAGTGGAGGTTAGTGGGTTGGAGATAACAAGAGAGGTGGTAATACTAGTAGAGGGTACTTTAATGGTAAGTGGGGTATAGGTACCCAAAGGTTGGGTTGTTCCTATACTATAAGAGTTATTAGTTGGGGTGGAAGGCGTTGGGTGTTGGTCGGATAGATGAGTTGGTTTTAGATGGTGGTATTAGTGGGATTATTGGTAGAATGATTAGATGACAAATTTTTGGGTGGAAATGGTGGTAATAGAGGTGTTTCCCATAAGATGGGATGGCATACCATAAGGTGGATCAATATATAGAATTGAAGTGGGGGTACAGTGAGATATGGTGTTAAGGTAATGTTGGAGGGATATGGAGTTGTTATCTAGAAATGTGGTGAAATTTATATCACCTTGGGTGACCATTTGAGGGATACTAGGAATTTTAGAAGGATGGGGAGAACCCTCTATATCTGAGATGTACTCCATGGATGAAGAAGAAGAGGAAGCCAGGTGGTTGGCAGGTGGACTTTGATTTTCTTGGTTTCTTAGTTGTTGTCTAGTGAGAACCATGCAAGAAAGGGGAAAATGAAGATAAGATCAATCTCAAAACTCAAAAGAAAAGAAAAGAAAAGAAAAGAAAAAGATCTCAACTAAAACAATGCATACATTAAAGTGCATTAAAAGCCTAGGATAATTTATTATCTCTTTTTAGGCTTATGCCTCAATTTTAAAGAATTTATGAACACCAACTTGGGTTTGTATAATGGGTACTATAAGAAGATATATAAGGATGGTTTAAAGTAGTTAAATGGATCTCAAGACTAGAACTTGGTACATGGCTTGATATTGGGTCCTACCCTGTCACTTCACACAATATAGTGATATGGTGTTGGGTGCTTAGCCAGAATATATTGAGTTGCTAGAGATTATACTTAGCCAACATACTAAGTTGGTTCTCCCCTTGGTGGTGAAATCCAAGTAGGATAGCTGAGGAAAACTAATTGTTAGCTGATTAAATCCCAATCAGGGTTTATGTCAATGTTTTTATGTTTGATTGAATGTGTGGTTTGGTATTATGTGTGTGATAAAAAGTGAGACTACAATTAATTTATTTGATTAAATTAAGATATGTGAGCTAATCAAAATAAGAAAATAATGGATGCAAAGTTAATTTTAATCCAAAAGAAACTTTTAGTGTCTTTTCAAATGAATTAAAAAAATAAGATGCAACTAGATGAGATATGATGATACAAAGCCTAGGTGTAGAATGAGTATTTTTTATTTTCAAAAATGAAAGCAAAAATGATAGTTTTACTTTTTTCTCTAAGAAAGAAAATAAACTAGAAATTACATTTTAAAAAGGAAAAAAGGAAAAGAAACATTTAATTTTTTAGAAAAGAATCCAAGAATGACTCTTCTATAATGTAACTAAATGTCCTATAGCTGCAAACCCAAAAAAATATCAAGGGTCTCACCGGGCATGCCAGAATGTTTCACTAAAAAGTTTCTTATTTTATTTAGAAATAATTTTTTAGAATTTGAAATAATATTAAGGTTAGTATAACCTTATGTCTTGTGCATTTGTGAATCTAGATGATTGTTAATACTCCTCCTTTTCTAAAGAGGATGACCTATACATAAGAAATCAATCTAGAAAATGGTGGATTAGTGAGATAGTAGGGTGGATGCCTAGTGTAAGCTAGATATAATAAGCACAAGCTTCCTTGGAGGCTATCAATCCATACTTTTAAAATACTTAAGTTTTGATAAACTAAAAATAGGTGCGTACATAAAATAACAAAAGGTACTAAAATCAAATACAATAAATTATTGAAAACAAACAAGTAATATTTTGACTAAAATAACAATAAACAATTGAATACTAATGCTAAATCACTCAATCTTGATTCAAAAAATAAGTTGAAGTTTTATGATAAAATAGAAATTCAAAAAGTGGAATTTGGGTGTGGGCAAATGGGTCAAATCAGCTTGATATTATGAAAATAGACACACAGTGACCTTTGGCGGTCTAGGTATGACCATCAGTGGTTAGGTGACCATCAGTAGTTATTAATCATTAGTGTTTAAGGAAGTCTATCAGCAATTAGGTAAGACCGTTGGTGGTTATTGTGGGATTTGGTTTGGGAAAAGAAGTCTATTAAAGGGAGTTAATAGAGAGGTTTTGGGAGTGGTGTTTGGGTTGAATGCTATTTTACAAGACAAAAGGTAATACTCAAAGGTATTTAATTCAGTGATTGGGTGTTTAGGTGATTGAAATAAGCAATGGGTGGTTTTGGGTAGGAGTTAAAATGTCTAGAGTTTCAAAATTCCAACATGGGAAAATGGGATGAAAGGGAAATAAAGGGGAATGACACAAGAAATGAAATGAATAGATATAATTACTAAATTTTGATTTAAAAAATAAATTAAAAAAAATTTTAAAAAAAAAAAAACATAGATACTTAGTCTTAAGGTGTTTCTAGTCTGAGGAATGTTGATGTTGGCTAAAATCTTGTTGTGGATCCTAGAGTAATGTCAGTAGAGTAAATGTACCTTGGCTCAACATAGTGATTTTTAGAAGCACCCTAAGCCTTTGAATTGGTTCATGATTCACTATAAGATTTTAGATTCACTTGAGAGTCAAAATATCTTTCCCTTGAATGATGATTTCAACCTTCTCTTTATCTCTTAATATAGGGGAAAGGGAGGTTGAAATGAAGAGTTTAAAAAATAATTTATCAAATAGTCTAATCAATAGTCTAATAATGAATTGATCATGTGAAAATCATACTAAAATTATATATTTGGTAATCAATGGGTGAGTTGTATTCTAATTGTATTTGATTCCTTTGATCATGCAAGAGTTCAAATAACTGCTATCGATCTAGGTCAATCATTGATGGTCAAGGGATGACCATTGATGGTTAGGGAGACATAGTAAAAATGGCTAATATTAGTCATTTTGACTTATTTTTGGTGGTTAAGAAGTTAGGAAATGGTATAAGGTAATTAAAGGGGGTCATGGGGTACTTTGATGACTAGAAATACATTGCATAATTTTTGAGTTTCTATAGTATGCATACATTAATTTATCTTTATCATGGGATGGTTTTATACTATGTTTGTAGTTTTGATTATGGAGTGTACATATATTAATTTGGACAAACTTAAGGATACAAAACTAAAGACAAAAAATAAACAAATATAGGAAAGCCAAGATAATTGAAACAATGTAGACATGATATACATAGAAATTGGTAAGCTAGGGTGATAAATGGTAGGTTAGGACCAAATGAGCAGGTCTAAATTTAAATTAAATTGGGTTCATGAAATTCCAAGACTACTAAATGATAAAAAAACTCAAACAAGTATACCTTAAATAAGATAGGTAAACTAAGGATACAAGAAAAAATGGTAATCAAACATCGATGTGAAAGTAGTAACAATACTTAAGTAAAAAATTATGGGCAATAAATGGTAAAAAAACATTGATGAGTGATCAGTATCAATCCTTAATCACCAATGGAAAAAGTGAATAAAAAGCAAAACAACATTGGTGAGTGAGAAGTAATAATCCAACCTCACTCAAGAATGGAAAAAGAGTACATGAAAGTAGAAACAAATGTAGTTGTTTGAATAAAGGGGAATTAAGAAAAGGAATATTTTTCAAGTAAACCAAGACAATTCTATAAATGTAAAGCAATGGTGAAAAGAAGATAATATATAGTTACTAAAGCATTTTATTTTGTTCTAAAGATAGATAAAATGTAAAACAAAGTACTGTTAGCATATTTTTAAGATGTGAAGAAGAAGGAATATATAAGTGGGATAATCTATTTAGAATAAAAATTTAGTGTCAAAGGGGGAAATAAAATTGGTGGTGGGGGAAGTGAAGGAAAAAGCAAGGTATATAAATTTTTTATCAAAGTCAAGACACTTAAATTAGGTTTGTCAAAATAAGAGGACTATCGACATTAAGCACTTTTAAGTAATTTTCATAACCACACAAGTCTTAGGTAATCAAATTAAGTATGAATATCATCCTATGAAGGATATATACATCAAAATTAAAATGGACTTACCTTCCCATAACATGTACCCCATTCCTTAGGACTCCTTATAGAGTCATCAGTCTTATGTGAAGGTTGGGTACTTATGTGAGAAATTAGGTAACACTATAGATTTTTTTTGAATTCTCCTATCATAATCCAATGGCCTACCATACCATAATGGACCTTGGCTCTATCACAAGACCAAATGTAGATTTTAAATTTTGACTGGGGATAGGATATGTGTTGTTAATCATGTCTTTTGGTGTGTTTTTGACTTTAACATTGTATGTTTCCTTTCAATCATTGAATTTTGTTTTAAATTATTTGTATTTTAATTTTTTATGGCTTTTTCTATATCTCTTCCATACGTATTTGGATAAATAAATACGGGTGCTAAAAATGACTATAATTTGAAAATTGTGGACTTGGTTGGTAAGAAAGATAAATTAGAGAGAATGATGTCTAAGAGTCTTATTAATTCATGTGAAATAAAAGTTTTATCTTGAATTTAATCTTATTTTATCTAGAGTGGAATGAAAGGAAAGGAAATCAAGGGGAATGAACATTAAAAAAATTGAATTACTTTAAATCGTTAAAAATGTGACAAAGGTGAAAAGGGATAAAATGATAAGTAAGTATGATTCCTTATATTAAGAATGTATGGAAGTGTAAAGAAACAAGATAACATAGTTTGTTGTGTAAGTTTTATCTATAAAATAAATAAAAAATGATGTCGAGAATATGGAATCACAAACTTGTAACCATTTCTTAACATTCTAGAAAAGGAACACTTGGTTGAACAAAGGTGTTTTAAAATTAAATGATGATTTTATGAGGAGAGCTTGGTCTTATCTATGGTATTACACTAAAAATCATAAAAGAAGAACCCAAGAGGGTATAAAAATGGAAAAAATGGTATTTTTGAGGAGGGCCTAGGCCTATCCATATTCTTATATTGTAACTCATAAAAGATAAATTCAAAAAAATGAACAAAGTATGTGAAAAAAAGTGGTATAAATGGTGTTTGTGAGTAAATCATGGTCCTATCCATGGTCTTACACTAAAAATCACAAAATAAAATCCCAAGAGGGTGCCAAAAAAATGGAAAATAGAAAATCAAATAAGAGAAAAATGAATTAATGAGGAAGATTGGGTCCTATCCATGGTATTATAATGTAATTCATGAGAAAAAGAAACCAAAGGACCAAAAGAAGGAACTAAGTTTTATGGAAAGAGAAGACTAAGGTATAAGGTGAGACCCATATAGAAATATTTAAAAAAATTATTAGTAGTATAGAATATAAAAATTTGATAAGAAGGGAAATATCTATGTAAAGTATTTATTTAATATTGTGCATTGGTGGGCTCTTTAATAACATGGCCTTCATTAGTTTGGTGGAGATAGGTGATAATACTAAGAATATATTTCATTAAATAAGGGCCCCACCATTTTCAAGCATATTTACTTGATTTATCATGGGTATAGTCTAATTTAAGGATTAGATCACTAATATTGAAAGAGCAAACTTTAACCTTTATTTTATGTTATTTGGCGATACAATCCTTGTAACGATGTTCATCAAGAAGATCAAGAGTATGAAGGTGATTTTCACATAATTCCTCATTGATAATGATACTATGAAGAGATATACATGAGGTAAGATCAACTTCTAGTGGTAGAATAGACTTAGAACTATAGACTAACGAGAATGATATTTCCCCAATAACAGTATGAATGCTAGTATGATAGGCCTAAAGTGAGGAATATAAATAGATATACCAATCTGTGTGAGTTATGTGGATGGTATTTTAAATTATTTTATTGAGATTTTTATTTATGGCCTTAGCTTGGCCATTACACTATGGATGATAAGGTGTGTAAAATCTGTGGGATATTTTAAATTTATCACATAATTGCTTCACATCATTGTTCTTTAAATTGACACCATTATCATAAATAATAGATTGGGAAATCTAAAATTATTTGGTTGAGGATGAAATTGAAAATAGTAGTGCCTATGACATTGAAAAGCGGAATAAATTCTACCCATTTGGTAAAATATTTAATAGTTGTGATGATAAAAATATACCTATCTTGTGACCTAGGTAGTTTACCGATGATATCTAATCTTTGCATGGAAAATGCCAATGAAGATTCCAAAGTTTGGAGATTATCTAGTGGTAAATGTAATAAATCATCATGTAGTTGTCAAGGACTACACTTTCTAGTGAAATCAATATCATTCTTCTCGAGAGTAGGCCACAAGTATCTCATATGTAGGCATTTACATGTTATAGCATGTCCACTATAGTGACCACCACAAATTACTCCATGTTCTTGTTTAAGGAGAGGAAGGACCTCTTATTTCATTTCATAATGGAGTAGGGTACCTTTGAAATTGCAATAATAAAGGGTGTTATATCGAAAGACATTTTTAAAGCTTGTTTGTGAGTTTTAATCTTTTCACGAGAATCCATGTTCAACGGATAAGTTTGATGTTTGAGAAATTGGATAATGTATTTATACCATGGGCCTTGTCAAATAGTGATACACTAAATTTTAAAAATAAGTGAATCTTGAAATTTGATAGAAGATGGGGTCTTTTTTATCTGAATAAGAAATTGGGAATCACTTAAAACTTGATGCAGATGAAATAAGGATGTAAAAAAATCAAGAGTCAGCAATAGAGTTCTAATCTCTTAGAATGGGATCAGTGTTAAAAGAGGAAAACTCTTTGGTGAGGGTGGTGTCTATTTTATTATAAGTGATAATATTTTCACTTTTAGATTAATAATCACAATTAACCTAATGGTAGTTTAGTTGGGAGTCACCCAAAGCATGAAGATATAGAATATATAAGTCAAGGGCTACAATAATGCCTAAGATTAATGCTTCATATTCTTCCATGTTATTAGTGACAACAAAAGTGAGTCAAAATGATAAAGGTATTATTTTACCATGAGGACTAGCTAGAATGCAACCTACCCTATCTCTTTGGAGACATTTAACACCATCAAAGTGTAGGGTCCATGTGTCTTCATGAAAATTGACATTATTTTTGAGAAGTTATTAGATAACTACTTTGGATTTAGTAGTGTCAAGAATGACATGGGTATCTTTTTGATTAATTGAATCTAAATTAGTAGTGAATTTGTGATATTAATCTTTAAGAGAGATAGCTTGATTGAGACTTTTTATATACAAATTGTTATCATCAGGGAGACTATCTTGAAGATGATTGGTAGTGGGTATAAGTACCACTACAAGTTGGTTGGTATTGAATTTCCCTTTGAATTTCTTTTACATGATGATTCAAAGGTAAAATTATATTAAGATAACCATCCAATTGGCAATTCTATCTCCAGGTATAAAGTCTTTGGATGAGAAGTCACAAAGTGGGTTGAAATGAAATATGACATAGGTTATTTTATAGAGCATGTAGTGATGAATATTTTTAGCTATAAAATATATAACAAGGAAATCGTATTTGAATTTGGTATAATTTTTTTTTTAATTGATGAGGCATCGACCAATATAGTAAATAATATAATCTATTCTAGTATCATCTTGTTGGGCAAGCATTGCCCCAATTGATATAGGTGTATAATAAGTATATAAAATCAAAGGATGATCATTGGATGGTGGAAAAAGGGTAGGTAGATGGAGAAATTATTATTTCATTTTATCAAATGACTTCTGAAAAGGATCAATCCATTCTAAATAATTACCTTTTTTAATAAGGGAATCAATAGAATAAATGAGATAACCCATTTCAAGGATGGATCATCAGATTGCCCCAAAATTTCTAAGGTAAGTAAAAATGTTTGGAATGGAGGAATACACATCCTAATTATAACATTGATTTTAGTATGATTGACATCAATACCATGAAGAGAGATGAATAACCCTAGTAATTTACTAGATGTAACACCAAAAACACATTTGTATGGATTGAGTCTAACTTTATAATTGATGAGTTGATCAAAGATGATGGCTAGATTAAAATGATGGGTTTTACAGCTTTTATATTTGGCAATGAGATCATCCATATAGGTTTCCACAATCTTATGGATAAGGTCATGAAAAATGTGTGTCATATCTCATATATAGGTATCTCTAGCATTTTTAAGGTTGAAGGGAATTTTAACGTAGTAATAGGTGCCCCATTCCATAGTGAATGTTGTATTATGTTGGTATTTGGGGGTGATATGAATTTGATATAATATTTTGTATCCAATAGTGCAGTATATAATGGCATATATCTAAATTAATGGAAAAATAACTTTGGGATAAGAGAGGTTGATATTATGAAAGTCAATGAAGATGTGAATAACCATGGTAAATTTTTTATTAATGGGAATGATATTTGAAACCCATTCAAAATAGTCTATAGGTTTCATAAAATTGGCATCTAATAGTTTGATAATGTTTTTATAGAATAGGATGGAAACTTTGGGGGGAAATTTATACTATTTTTATCAAACAAGTTTGGCATTGGTATCTTTTATTGTGTTTTGTACCATAGTACTAGGATCGATACTAGGCATCTCCTCATATGACCAAGCATAAGTATCATGATATTTATTAAAGAATAGACTAAAGTTATCATGCTCTGTTGGCATGAATTCTCAAAAAATATTTATAGGTTAAGGATATGAGAGTGTGACATATTATGTTCTCATGGTTTCCTCAATAATCATAACATTTTCATCTTTAAAATGATATGGTTCATTATGAAGAGAATAAATGGGATTGGTTTTAGGATCAATGTTGGCAATGAAGTCAAAGATCTAGGGGGTGAGATGTGGAAACATGTCCAAAATGATAACAATCATATAAAAAAATATATGATAAATAGTGTGGTAGGGAGATGCCACATAGGCAAACACGTTAGACAAAAATAATTTTTAGACCCATGGGTTACCAAAGCAAAGACTTCAAACTCATTATTTCCATTAAAGCTTATTTAAGATCCCTGGTTTGAATATTTAGAGTGTACAATCCATTTTGTATAAGGTTGCAATGTTATTTTTTTTTACTAAACTCATATGTATAATGAGTTCTTGGCTTCCATAATACTTTAACCTATAGAACCATGGTTTCTTGATGATTTGAATGACATTGATAGATCAAGGAATGAGGTGTCCATGGAAAATCAATAAGGGAATTTGTTTTCCATTCCTTGAAGACCTATATTAATTTCCAAAAAGGCATTATATAGTCAATAGTATAATAGTGGAACATGGTAAGAGGATGATCATAGAATTGATATCAATATCATTTTTTCAAAAGATGGCTAGACCTAGTTTTTATCATCCTCTCATAAGTGATTAGTCATCTACAATATGCATAAAGGAAAATAATCACTTGGTATGATTACCATTATCATATATTTTTCACTAGCTATTAGGTGGGTAATTAGTACCCAATTTTTTGGGAGGACCTATTTGAATGACTATACATGGCAATCATAGCACAGAAGGGCCAAGGTGATGGATCCAATAGATTGATCAATTAGGGATCCAACGCAACACCTGATGTGTACTCCTCACCTTGGCATAAAGATGCTCTTGTGTGCTATAAATCCTAGCTTGATCTAGTGAATAAAAATGATTTTCATTTGACAAGGTGAAGCCCTACCAAAAATTTGTATGAAATGCCTCTTAAAGAAATAAAGATAATTTTTACCTATATCTAGCCTATGAATTATGTTTATAAAAAAAATTCATGATGTCATTATGAATGAGTTTCTTTTATGTCCATTGTCCTTCATTATTGCCTCTTTTTAGGTGTTTTAAATCTATTTGTAGGTCTAAACTTGTGTTCTTTCTACCATTAATGGATGTTTGGTGTGAATTTTAGAATTTTTCCTTGCTCATTCATTGATTGGTAGTTTATGAAATAATTATGCAAATTAGCTAGATTATGAGATTGTGTGAGATGGAATTATCTTATGCTACATCAATGTTTATTTCATGCTTATGTGAGTATCAATCAAATTTGGTGTATCACCCATTTATCTCTCTTAGTTACCCTATATCCCCTCTCAGTCCCTTTTCTAGGTAGAATCATTAGTTTAGGTGATCCATCAAGAGGAAGCCAACCTTATCCAGAGGTTCAACCCCATAAAATGATACCCATAGCTTGGGTTTCTTCCCATTTTGTGGCTTAGTTGGAGGGTGTTGACCATTTTTACCACAAGTCAAAATGGGTCAACCACCTATAGTCAAAATATTGTATAGGGGATTTTTATAATTTCATGCTGTATGTTGCAGCTCTTTTGATGTAATTTCATATGCCATTATACCTTTGGTCATAGTCTAACTTTGTCATTATGTCATTTGGTGTCTTAAGGGTCATTTTAGGGTCATATATGTAAGTGGTAGGTATTAATGGTAATCAATGCAAACTAGGATAATGGAAAGGGTTTGCATATGACCTCAAGGAGTTTATTTAGATTTGTAAAATTTTAGTAACAAGCTTTGTGAAGCTAGCCCATCAACAAAATCTCATAAATAATTACAATAGAATAACTTATGCAATTTATAAATATGATCAAAAGGCCTTGCATGACCATCATAACATGCATGATCAATTTTTGTAGTGATAATATAATTCTATGCAATTTTAATATCTCAATGAGTCTTCTATCGCAAGATCTAAGCCTTCCAATTTTAGTTTTTTGAATATAAAGGGCTGGGCCGTCCTACACATCACATAAGAATGAACAAACTAGATCTTTTATGTATTTTTTTTAATCTTAACTTAAGAATCCTCATGAACCAAAATATTATGTAACCATGTATTTTTTCATGCCAAGTTCATCCTTTGAATGTTTCAAGTTCGTGTGAGTTTTCTAGCTCAAGGTATGAGGCTTCAAAGTTGAATCATTAGAGTAAGACATCCATGCAAACATCAAAAAAAGCTTGATCAAAACAAACCATTTTGAGAATAAATTTGATGGTTGTACAAACTTCAATTATTGTTATTTAATGTCATTTAACAAGAGTTCATACATAAAATTTGAGCTTGTGAAGTAGCTAAGTAGATCTAATGGTCCACATTGCATCATACATCTTGATCCAATGGTGCGAGATGAGTTAAAAGGTAAAGGAGCTTGAGAGGCTACCAAATGGAATACATGATAAAGATAAGTATAACAACAAGATCATAAAACCAACATGTCACTACCATGTGGCACAAGCACTAAAGCTGACAGTCTAATAGCAAGATCTTAAAACCAATTCATAACTACCACGTGGCACAAACACTAAAGCTGACAATCTGATAATGGGATCATAAAACCAATTTGCAATTAACATGTGGCATAAGGTTGGATAGAGTTGAAAAGTCAAGGAAAATATCAATGAATCATGATCATTTATATCAATTAGTATCAATGGTGAAAGATGGGTCAATATGTTAAAAGGTTGAGTCAGATATTGATGACCAATTAAATTAAAGGTCAAGAAGCTAAGGGAATTCATGGAGATTAAACACATGACCAAATTTGAACTAGGGAAATTTTTTAGGGATCATTTATTCACCATTATATCTTGATTAAATGCTATGAATTGGACATAATAATTTATCCAAGGTGATTAATAACATAAATGGATGCCATTAAGGCTAAATTCATACCTCTGGTTCATAGATGTGTGGCATGAAAGGTTTGTTCTATAACTATGTTTGCCATTATAAAAGGGACCTATGCATATGGTGAATTGTCAGATCTTGAAGAGATATAATGGGTCTATTTGGACCTATTTAGATCCAAAAAAGGGACTATGCAATCTATAAGTATGCATCAATATAAAGAATATAGGAAAACCAATAGTATAATATTTGGTTTTCCATCTATAGTGAACCTATGAACATGGGGAAAGGTTCAAACATGATCCAATTAGAATAAGAGATATATTTTGTAAGGATTACATGAAGGAATACAAGTAGACCCAATGTTTTCATCCCAAAGACCAAACTGCATGAAAGAGACCCTTCTCTCTAGTTTTGCATGCCATGCCAAACTAGTTAGGAGCAGTTAACACTAAGATAAATTTATAATTGATGTATTTTATTGTTATAACTACATTACTTATAGAACTTAGCTCAAAACAACTTTATCCCATCATTTTAATCATATGTAACATGAGTAGAGGAATAATGAACTATTAAAACTACTTGAGATGACCTAGATTAATCAGGAAGTTCCAAAGAAGCATATTGACAAAAGTAGTTGTAACTATAGTTCAAATGAGGTTAAACTCATTTTATTCCCCTTGGTACTTCTCTTTTATCACTTCACTATCTCAAATGCTATAAAGATCTTCCATTTTGGCCTTTTTAGGAGACCACAACATGTATGGTGAATCCTTGCTCGACTGACATCATATTTTGCCTTTGAACATTAATGTAAGTCTATTTCTAAGTTCTAAATAATTTTTTAAGTTTAAAAGTGATGTATGGTGATGATAAGTGATAATTATCTATCCTTCCTTCCCTTATCCTTTCATGTTTGAACAATAGTTCCTAGTCTAATAGGTCATATAGAGTCTAGTCTAGTGTGTAAAAATTTATTAAGTGTACAATTCTCCTTGAAGTGTGAAATTTTCCCTTTGGTTCATTTTCATTTTGTTTATACTTACATCTCACCTCTATATTGAAATTATCATGTTATAACCCATTAAGACATAGAGATAGTTTGTATGCCTTATTTCATCATGGTATAATTATGATGGTCATGTAGAAGAAATTTTGGTACATCACCTCCTTTAGTATAGGTTTAATTTATGCATTCTCTAACTCTTTTCTCCATAATTAAGTAGTATTTTTAGTGATAAGTATTGCACAATATATTCAAGGATATAGCCCTTAAATCTAAAGGCTCATTTCTAATATAGGTACACCCACATACTTGAAAATGTTCTCATGTTGCCAAAATATGGAAGAGGCTTGAACACCTTATTCTAGGATGTGATATTTGGTGACAATAGTTATGGCACACTTGATGGGACAAATTGTATTTAAGACAAATAATTAAGGTGAATTTTGGTCTTAACAACATCATATGTAAATTGGTGTACTACTCAACATTTAATGACTCCTTCATGGTAAATATAGTTCAAGTCCATTTGTTTTTTTATAAACATGACCTTATAATTCATGGTTCTCACTAAGTCATCCTATACTAGAACAATCAATCCCATTAACTCACCCATTAACTTGAAATACCTTTTGTAATTTAGTATCCACAGTCTAATCTGCCCTTTGAAGAACAAGTAGATTTTACTAGAGAGGAAGATGTTGAAGAGGCCAAATAAGTTAAATATATTAAATAAGAATACATGGATAGACCTCATACTTTCCCTTCCTTCAATATTTATATTCTAATTCAACTTCATGCATATGGTGTCATTCCTTCCAATGCCATGAAAGGTGTGCACACATTCAATGGTGAGAGTCATGTCACACCTACTGAGAACTTTAGAGATTCTTCTAAATTTTGAAATTTTCATAATATTTTTTGAGAGAGCATTTACATTAGACTCCTTTCCATTTACATTAAAGGGAAGGATCTTGATTGGTATAATAACATGGGATGAGTTTGGAGTGTTGTTGACTTCCTGATTTGGAAATGAAAGTGACCATGCTTCTCTTATACACCAGCTCAACATGATAAAAAAGGGACCCAAAGAAATAATTCAAGACTTCAAAAAAAGGTTTCATAAGACTTGGAATATATTTCCTCCTCATATTAGACCACCTACTATATTTTTGTTCCCTACTTACTTGAAATCCATTGGGATTGAAATTGTTGTCATGTTTCAATCTATGGGAGATTTTGCTCTTATCAAAGCATATGAACTTGCTATCAAAGCTAAAAATAATCTCATAAATTTTGAAATATTGAATCCTAAGATGTATATTACTCATTTGTCTCATACTTATACAAACACTCTAGATGTATCCAAGTTCCCAATGTCAATACCAAAACTAAGGTTGCTTCTAGGCAGGCAAAAGATGATGCTTATTAAAAAGCAATGTTCCTAGGCTTAAAGGCTCAGAATAGGCAAGATAATATGTAACAAGGTGCCTATCATAATATTTTCCACTATCATTAATAATATGTAATATGAAAATGCCAATGGTATCCTAATACCAATAGGCCTACAAATGTATAAAGTCCTAACTCTACCACTAATGCAAGAGAGATGGTACCAGTTCATAGCAATTTGGTGCAAGGAGAATATTGGTAGCAAGACCAATTCATGGATTCCAATGAGAATTGAGATAAATATTTGATCTTTCAAGGAGTAGTTACTTCCCTCTTATAAAGTTAATATGAGGTGATGATGCAAGTTAATGAGGATTGGCAACCTCAAGGAGATATCTTCACCAATTTTCTAGTTGAAGACACTTTTGTGCTAAATCAAGGAGCCTTTATCATAGAAAATACAAGGGATAAAAATAAGGCTCTAGGAGGGTGAATTATCATGACCATAGTCTCATCTAATCCTCCTACAAGTCAATAAGATATAGCTATAAGTGTGATAATCCCAAAAACTTATGCATCTCCATCAAGTTAAAATATGGTAAGGTCTGATCCTATTCCTCAAGTTCCAAGTAATTATCTACCTAAAAGAGCCTAAGATAAAGTATTTATGGATTATTTAAGCATTGTATATTCTTTAAATAATTCTAAAACATCCATTTACCTTTGGGATGTTCTTCATATGCCTAGTCAAAAATAACTCCTACAAAAGTAGTTATTTTCTATCCCTACTAGTGTCTCACCCTCAAATCAAAGTCATGGAAATATTTACCTTGAGAATACTCTTAGTACCATAATTGAACCATACACTAGGGCTGATAACTTCCACCACTTTACCTCACCCTCATTATAGGTGACAAGTGTATACACATAATATTTTCAAGTTTTATCAAATATTTGTGTGTTATATCTTGCAAGAACCTGTCAAGACTCAATCTCTCTGAGTGCATGCCCTAAGGGATGCACTAGGAAAGGTGTGGGTATAACTTTGGTGTTTTAAAAGATTTTTTTCCCTTATTTCCATATTATTACCAATCTAACCAGCTCTTAAAATCATTCCCTAAGCTATTACTCCTCCCTTGCACACTCTTCCAATATTTTTCCTCTTTCCATCCTCCTTTTCTTACCTTAATTTCCTTTTAGACTATAGTTTGTACTAGATCAACCAATGTTGACCCTATATAGTCTAGGGGTGTTTTTCACTTTTTTGGTTTGTTAGCCTATCAATCGACCTAGCTCAGACCTAGTGAATTGTCCCCAAAAACATACAAGTCAACTAGGTTAACCCTATACAACTGACATTTTTAAGAGGATTTAGGGAAATATCTACCTATAAATAAAATATAATTTCATCATTATTTAATATGTAATCAAGAGTTACTATTTTCTCAAACTTTTTCACAATCTACTCTTCCACCATTCTACTTGAGGAGTCTTAGCTTAGGGTTTCTACTTAGAGAATTTGGTCTTATGGATATGTCTTGGATGCTTTGGCCTTTTTTAGTTATATTTAAAAACCAAACATCTTGTGAAACCCCTTTGGCCAAGGGATATATTGAGTATTGATGGGTTCATATTTAGGTAAGTATATTATAACTTTGTTCTCCTCTCTTTAGTAGATAAAAGTAGCATAAGTGTTGGCTCATATAATATTACTCTTTATATTCCATGTATTAATGTATTACTCATACTTTTCTTAATTGAGATTCTCTTATACAGGATTTAATTTATTTACTAATCCCTTTTTTATGCCACAAGCTTTGGTGTGCATTAGAATATATTTACTTTCTCGTTATTAGAATAGAGTGAATATTAAACCTTAGGACTCTTTTAGGGTTGTGTGATTGTGTTAAACTATAGGATTTAGAACTATACCTCACATGGTGTATTAAGATAAGTGATCCCCTAATAGGGTATAATGGATCCCCCATATTGGTCATGCTCCCACTTAATAAATGTATTCCCAATCGAAAGTGTAGGTATGATCTATCTTATCTGAGCTAGGATCGATTTATAGACATGATTCATTTTTGATTGCATACATTCTAGTGAGCATGATGTGAAACTAACCCTTGAAGGATTTATTTCACTTTATTTAATTCTTTTTAGCAATATTTTTATCATATATCTATCATATTGTATCAACTCTATCAACCTAGTTCTAATCTCTATGTGCAACTTTTCTAGAATAGGTAACTAGATCAACTCAAATGACCTAATATAGGTTTACATACTTCCAAAATTTTAGTTCAGACTAATAGGTTGACCTAGTCAATTTTGTATAGTTTTAGGCATCTAAATTTATCTACTAAGTTGACCCAGTTGACCCTATACATTTCAGGCACTCAATAATAGGATTATATAAAGCTTGATCAACCTAGTCGACCCAGCTAGTAGAGTTTTCAAGCATATTCCAAGGTTATTCACTAACAATCTTCATTCTCAACATCTCTGATCTACCAAGGTTCCTTTATATATCTCTATCTCTTTCTTTTCTATCTTTCATTTCACAATTTGTATTCTTTAAAATTACCCCTACAAAGTCAACTAGATCAACCTTGTTGACCCAATTCTATGTCTATGTGGTATCTAAATAATTGAGTCAGCTAGGCATTTTTAGACCTTACTTCATAGTATAGGTTTAACCTTGTCAACCCCATTCTATATTTTATGCATATAGTGTCAACACTATACCTTGTTTTAAGTTGTAATTAATCTCTATATTCTAGTAATTAGTTTGCACCTTTTTTTTCTTATTGCTTGCATGCTTATAATCATTCACATAGTCTAATTAGCTGATTTTTAATTAACCATTTAGTTTCACTATTTCTATTTTATGCACACACATCCAAATCATATAATCTAAAAAATCATTTTAACATTTGTCTATCTAAGGCCAACCTACTTGGATTTCATCACCAAGGGAGAAGCCAACTTGATACTTTGGTCAAGTATAAATCATTGTTAATGGTATATTCTAACTAAGCACCCAACACCCTTATCACTATGGTGTGTGAAGTGAGGGGGTAGGCCCTAATACCAAGCCTGTATCATTGTCACTATAGTCCCTTTTAGCCAAAACTTCCTAAAACCATCTTTAGATTGTTATCTAGTTCCTTGATTTAAAACAAACTTCCTATCACATTTAAAATCATATTCTTAATAAATATAATAAACTTCTTAGGTTTACCAATTAGTTATCTCTTTACTTTTTAAGTTTATTTCTTGCTCTTTACTCAATTGTGTGTTTAAAAACATTCATTGTTTAAAAGATCTATATTTTGAGCTTTAATTAGATTAGCTAATGTTGATTTAATTGACTATTTATTTCCCTTCGGTTCTTACTTTCCTAGATTAGCTACAAAAATTGTCTTATTTTAGTTCATAACTTGTTATCAACGTTCTCATTTTCCCTGTCTATTGTACTAGGTTGACCTAATCAACCTTGTACCTTTTTCCATCCTTTGTGCACTATACTAGATCAACCCAATCAACCCTATAATATTTTCAAACCTTGTTCATTTTTTTCCTCTCTTCACTATACTGGATCAACCCAGTTGACCCTATATAGTTTAAAAGCCCTATTTCCTATGCTAGGTTGACCTAGTCGACCCTGTACTTACCTATTCATCAATCTAATTACCTATTTATATAATTCCATTCTATTCATCTCTCTTCAATTATAATGAATTTCCCTATCAATATCTTCTTTGGATATATTGAATTCATTTAGATATTATATGGGATGTTCATTTCTTCCTCTCTTTTCCTCCCAAAAGCACCATCACTCTCTGGGCACCTCTTCTCCTCCATCTAAGAACTATAACATGGTGAAAATAACACCTCAAGATGAAGTTGATCAATCTAATCCTTTCTTTACTTACCAAGATATTTCTCATCTTCAAAATATTCAAACCAATGTGGGAGCAATTGATATAAGTTTATTTAACAACCCCACTAATAACCCATCTTCTATCAATCCTCCCCCTAATACCAATTTGGGGAGTGTTCCTAGCAACACCAATCCACATCTTGATACAACCCAAATTTTAGCCCAAGTTATCCAATAAATGAACATAATTAAAAATTCTAACACCAATTAAATGATGTAGTTTCAACAACATTTAATCAATGTGGCTAATCAACCTCTAACTATGCATCCTCAAGCTAATCCCTATTTCGTTCCTCCACCTCTTAGGGATGACTTAGGTAATGTTATTCCTCAACCCATAGTGAATAAAAAATACATTAAACCATTCAAAATGAGCCTTTATCCCCCTTTATTATATCCATTGACATTGGTAATATATCTCTAACTATAAAACATGATGGGACAAAATACCCTACATCATTTCTCAAAATCTTTGACAACCTTTACAAAGAGTGGATCCAAACTAATACCTTTTCCATAATTAAACTCTTAGTCAAAAAAATTACTAGTGATGTATTATAATGGTACAATCAAATTCCCCAACACTCTATTTGGAAACTTGAATATTTGGTTAATCCTTTGGTTAAAGAGTTTCAACACAATGATCTTCCCAAAAAATTTCTTAGCCACTTCATCAATGCTAAACAATCTCCCACTGAATCAGCTCATGATTTCATCAAAAGATGGAAATCATTGTCTCATAAATCTGATCATAACATGAATAATGATAACTTATTAAAACTCTTTATCATAACTTTGAATCCCACTCTTCAATATAAGGTTCAAACATTTTATCCCCAAACACATAATGAAGCTCTTGATCAAGTTAAACGTCAAGAATTTCTCATGAAGCAATTCAAACCTAATCCAAAATTTCTTAAAGGATATTTAAAAAAATATAATTCTATCACTAGTAATACTCTGTAAACCAAACAAGGAGTTATCAAAATTGATGTTCTTTCACCTTCTCATACACCACTTTCAGTTCAGTAAATGAAATAATTTTTCCCACCCTCAAAACCTTTCATCTATCCCAATTCTCCTCCTAAGTGGTATGCCCCCATTCAATTTTGTTGGTTCCATGATGACATTGGTAATTCTAATGAATCTTGTAGAAGGATCACTAAACTTGTTGTCTCTTATATACTTGGTGATCATTCAATCATGAAGTTATGATCAATCTTTGTCATCAAGAATACACTGCTACTTTTCAAAAATGACAAACTTCTAAAGATTTTACCTCTAACAATTTAAAATTGTATTCAAATAATCAATCAACATCTAAGGATGTTTGTGCCATTGATGTTGATTATGGCCAAAATTTTAACAATTATGAATATGTCAACACTGCTAAGGTTAATTATCATTATAAACCAGCTCACAAAGATCATGTTACCAAACCTAAAAAACCATCTTTTGAGGAAAAACTTCTTAAAGATACTACCACCATAAATCCTAATTTAGAATCATGGAAGAACAACTTCTCCCCTATAACCCTCCAACCACATCTATTCCTCCAAAGTATAATTTAGCTCTTAAACCTCATGTTGGTTCTTTTAAGTCTCATTGTAACTTTCTTGAAGAAATTAACTCTATGCCTTGTGATATTTCACTTCTGGAGTTGGTTCATACTTCAACCTATCGTCATAAATTCTTTATGCAACAACTTCAAGAAATTTAATATCCTTCTTCCATATATGAAGAACCACCTTATATCGAATCTCAACCTACCAATATAAATACCATTGAAACTATGTGTCCTTCTTCCAATCCCTCCATTGAATTCTTTGAAGAGGACATGATCAATGATGAAATTCTCTTTCATGTTGATGATTTGCGAGTCTTTATCAAAATAAACATTAATACCACTCTTATTCGAAAAGTTCTAGTTGATAAGGATCTACTATTAATGTGACATATTTATGGCTTATATAACAACTTGATTATAACAAGGATCATCTCAAGTAAAATCATATTACTTGTCATGGTTTTGATAAGATTAATCAAAATCCACTTAGTTGTATTTATCTTCCATTAACCATTGGACCTAAAATAGTTCAAACCAAGATTATGGTCCTTAATCTTTCTCTATCTTATAACATACTCCTTGGTCATCCATAAACTCATCAAATGGGGGCCATTGCTTCTTATGGTAGTCAATGTATTAAAGTATTACCTAATGGAAAATTATATAAGCATGAAGTTGATCCCAACCCATGGAGCATTCAACTTCCCAATCTTAAATCAAAATATTATATTCCTACCATTCCTAAAATTAATAGTCCTCCTTTACTTGATTTCGTCAACAAGAATCATGATCCATAAGTTATTCTTGAATATTCTAATGATGAGGATCCCAATTATTTTCAACATACTTGCAATACTACCAAGCTACCTCCCTAAATTTCACAATGGCTTCCTCCTTCTATCTTACCAAAAGACTGTAATGTTCCTCTCATGGATGAGATTACTAATTTTCCCCCTTCATGAAATGCTCAAGATTATTATTTACCTAAATATCCCTACACTTGTAATGATTTTAGAGTTGTTAAATTATTTCAATATCCTCTCATCATGTCTCCTCATATATTTAGTAATATCAATATTTCATCCTCTAAAACTCCCCTTAATTCTACAGCATGTATGATTTCTCCAACATATGGAAATAACTATATCATGGCCCAAGCTCAATATAGAGACTTGGATGTCTAGCATTATCAAAAAAACTTATCCCAAATTCATGCTTCTAATCAAGATGTTCAAACCATTTTTATGGATCATACCTTAGATCCTAAGGGTCATGTACCTCTTACCAATCTTCCTCTTATCAATACTCCTTAGGTGTTAGAGTAAATAATGCCTTCCAAATATCTATAAGTTCCTACTCATCCCTTACCACCTTTGGATCTAATAATTATATCTAATCCTTCTTCCATAATTGAATAAACCAACACACCAATCTCTTATACTCCATCCACTTCTTCTACTCTCAGAATTACACTTGATGCCAAGGTAACCAATGTTTGTTAGGTACATTTTTGGTATGATCACCATGGTAATAAAATTTTATATCTTGAAGTAGATGTTGAGTATTATGGTCTTCTTCCTACCTTGCCTAGTGATGAATCTATTCTTGAGTTAATTTATACCCATGAACCTCAACTTACTCGTCAGTATCATAAACTTGGAAATTTTAAAACTAAAACTCCTTGATTCAATAAATTTGTTACTAGTGTTGATCTTAAAAAAAATCCAATTTTTTCCTTACCTAATTCACCCTACCACTTCAAGATGGTAATTCCATGCTTATCAAAGAAACCACTCATGTTGAATATGGTACTCCATCTTATCCTTGACCTATCACAATTTCTTTAGAACTCTCACCTTCTAAACATGATAATTTTAGCTTATTATTTAATAAGTATTGTGAGGCTTTCATTTGGTCCTACAAGGAAATGCCTGGAATTGACCCTAGCATTATGGTGCATAAAATCATTACATATCTTGATGCCAAACCTATGCATAAAAAACAAAGAAAATTTCCACCTAAAGTTTCCACTTTATGTCATAACAAAATCATAAAATTACTTGATGCTAACTTTATTAAACTAGTGGATTATTATGAATGGATTTCTAACATTATCCCCATTCAGAAAAAGGTCACTATGGTCATTCACATTTGCATTGACTTCCATAATCTTAATCTTGCTTATCCTAAAGACAAATTCCATTTACCTTCAATATATGAAATCATTGATTCCATGGTTGGTTACAAAATTATATCTTTTATGGATGTCTTTTTGGGATATAATCAGATTCATAATACCCCTAAGGACCAAAATAAGACTACTTTCACCATGAAATGGGGAACCTATTGCTATGTTAAAATGTGCCTCAGCCTTAAAATTTTTGGATCCACTTATCAATGAGAAATGACTCACATATTTCATGATCACATCCATAATATTATTGAAACTTAAGTGGATGATCTCATTGATAAATCTAAACATCATAAAAATCATCTTTCTTATCTTGTTATCATATTTGGCCATCTCCTTAAATATAAAGTTAGACTTAATCCTTACAAATGTGTTTTTAAAGTCACATTTGTAAAAAAATTAGGATTCTTAGTCTCTCTCCATGGCATTGATGTTGACCCTTAAAAAATTAGTACTATCATCAACATGCCTATTCCTCATTTTATTCCTAGAATACATACTTATTTATGCAAACTTGGGGCAATTAGATGATTTGTTCCCAAAATGGCATATTGAATTCACTCCATTAATTCAATTATCAAGAAAATTACTAATTTAGAATGGATGGATCCATGTCAAAAAGACTTTGATAATATGAAAGAGTCTTTGCTTCATCCACCCACACTTCATCTTCCTTCCAATGATAAACCGTTGATTATATATACATTTTCCGCACCTATTTTAGTTAGGGTAATGCTTGCCCAACAAGATGATACTGGAAGAGAGTATGTTATCTACTACATTAGTCGAGGCCTTATCAATTATGAGACACATTATACCAAACTTAAGTGTGATTACCTTGCCATCTACTTCATAGCTAAAAAGCTTCATCATTATATGGTTTACCAGACTACTTATGTCATTGTTCATTCTGACCCCCTTCACCATTTATTCTCCAAATCCTTTCTTATTGAAGATATAACTAGAAAATGTATGGTCCTAATTAGGGAATTTGATATCCACATCATCACTTAAATAGATATTAAAGGGCAAGTCATAGCTAATTAACTTACCACAACTCCCATTCTAGCCACTTCTTCTCTTCAAGATGATCTTCTAGATGACAATATCCTTTATATTGAAGGTCTTAATCAAGATATCTCTCTCAAAATTACTTTCATAGATTTACCATTTATCTTGAAGCCAATCAACTTAATGCCCTTCGGTACTACTAAATTAAAAGTAGTTATTGAGGAGCTTCCTAAAATTAATATTGACTTGCATGAGGATACTTGGACCCTTTAATTTGATAGTGTTAAATGCCTTTAAGGAGATAGGGAAGGTTTCAATCTCATGAGCCCTCTTGGAAAGATTGTTAATTTATCTTTTTTCTTTACCTTTGATGTCACCAATAATATGGCCAAGTACAAAGCTCTTATCTTAGGCATGAGAGCTGATCTTGATTTAGACATTCAATACCTTCATATTTTAAGTGATTATCAACTTATTTTCCATCAAGTTAATGGTGATTATCAATGTTAAAGTAATAAATTAATCACCTATCATCAAATTTAAACCGCTCTTTCTAATTATTTTATCTCTTTCACTATTTAGCCTATTCCTAGAGATCAAAACTCCATTGTTGATTCTCTTGCCTCATCAACATCTCTCTTTTATCCTCATCAAATTCTTTCTAATCTTTCCTTTATTATACAAATAATAAAATACCTATCTTCAAATCAATGACCAAATTCAGTTATTTACCATATCAAGGTTATTACCATTCAAAAAATCCCTTGGTATCAAGACATCATTCAATTCTCAGAACATCAAACTTATCCTCCTAATTTAGACTTTCATGAAAAGACATGCATTCATAAACAAGATTTTAAATATGTATTTCAACACAATTTTTATTATTATTTTAATGTTGATGGTACCTTAGTCCATTATGTTATGCAATATGAGGCCCCTCCTTTTATTGAACAAGCACATGGGGGCATTTACTATGGTCACTATAGTAGACATGTTACAACACACAAATGCCTACGTATGGGTTACTTTTGGCTTAATATTGAAAATGATGCAATAAAATATGCTAAAAAGTGTAATCCTTATTAGCTTCATGATGATATAATCCATTCACCTCCATCTGAACTTCAAAATATCAAATCTCCTTGGCCATTTTCCACTTGGGGAATTGATATCATTGGTAAACTTCCTTGCTGCTATGAGGGGCATGTCATTACCATTACTTCTACCAAATATTTTACCAAGTGGGTAGAATCGATTCCCCTTATTAACATCAATTATCCTACCATTTAAAAATTTATTCTTAACCAAATAATTTTCCAATTTGGAGTTCCCCATACCATCATTTTAGATAATGGAGGTAACTTCAAAAAGAAACATGCTCAATAGATTTGTGCTAAATTCAAGATCAATCACAAATTTTACACACCTTATCATCCATAATACAATGGCCAAGATGAGGCCACTAATAAAATTATAAACAAAATTCTACAAAAGATAATCCATGAAACTTGTATGGATTGGCATCTTCATCTTTACCTTGCAGTTTGGGCCTATCAGACTAGCATAAACACTACCACTAGGGAAACTCCATTCTCGCTAGTCTATGGTTCTAATTTATTTATTCCATTAGAATTTGATTTTCCCTCTCTTCATATATATCTTTATGGTATTATTACCAATGAATAATTTCATGAATATCATCTTCATGCCCTTGATCTACTTGATGAACATCATATTTATGCCTTACAACATAACCACCAATACAAGGCTCGCATTACCATACAACATAAAAAAACATGTTAAAATTCACACTTTTAATGTTGGTTATCTTATCCTTAAATTATACTACACTCATGATAAAGAAGGTAAATATGCCTAAAAATGGTGGGGCCCATATTTAGTTAAAGACATTCTTGGTCCAAGCACCTACCACCTTCAAACCAATAAAGGCCATGTTTTCAAAGAGCTCACCAATGCTCAATTCCTTAAAAAGTACTTTGCATAATCACTTTATTCTTTTAATTCTTTCTATCTACATCTATGTAATAGTTTTTTAAGGTTAAGTAAGTTTCCTCTGTTTCACAAACCTTTAGTCCTCCCTTTTGGTCTTTTGGTTTCTTGATGTACCATAGTATTCTTTTTTCTTCTTACAATTTTATTTTGGCACTCCTTGGGTTTTTATTTTGTGATTTGCTTTTTAATATTGCATATATGACCTGACATTCCTCACAAAACCACCATCTTTTACTTATTTTTCTTACACTTTATTTATTGCCAATTTTGTTTTGGCACCCCTTGGGTTTTTCTTTTATGAGTTGTTTTTTAAGACCATAGATAGGATGTGGCATCCCTCACAAAATTACCATATTTTACTTCTTTTTTTCCTTAATTTATCTTTTATTTTCTAGATTGGCACCCCTTAGATATCTCTTTCATGAAGTTACAGTGTAACACCATGGATAGGACCCAACCCTCCTCATAAAATTAACATCTTTTCATCTTTTTACATCCTTTTTCTGAAACTTTAGCTTTTGCTTCTTTTGATAGATGGAATTTGTTCAAAAAATATCTATTAGCATGCTTTCTTCCATTTCCCTCATTCTTATGATAAGGAATCACTTTTTACTCTCATTTTATCCCTTTTTGCCCTTTATCACAATTTTTAAAATTTGAAGTAATTAAAATTAGTTCCATGTGTCATTCCTCTTGATTTACCCTTCCTTTCATCTCCACATTAGATAAAAAAGGGTTGAAGTCAAGATACCACTTTTATTTCACCTAGATTTATGAGACTCTTAGAACCCATACTCTTTAACATTTCTCTCTCTTAACAACCTTGTCCGAAGTATTCAAATGAGAGTCTTCTTTAGCACCTATGTTTAGTTTTTGAAATCCATATGGAAAAGGAATAGAAAATGCCATGAAGAAATTTAAAATCCAAATCATTTGAATCAAAAGGCAATGATATCTAAAATGCAACATAAAAATATTAAAATTTAAAATGACACCAAAAGATATGATTGTAAGCACATCTCCTATCTCTAATCAAAGCTCAAAATACATACTCAACCTCAGATAGAGCTGAGGTCCTTTGGGGTATAGTAGACTAGTATATTGGTATAGGGAATTCAAAAACTTTATAGTGATACCTACTTTCTTACGCAAGTACCCAATATTCACAATAGATTTGTAGACACCAAAATTGTGTCTACTCCTTAGTTGACTCCCCCCCTTGGTCCCCTTGGTCCACTTCTAACACATTCCTAACCCACACACTTATTAATTTAAAATAATAACTTATTTTAAATTAATAACACACCCCCCTTGACACCTCATCCATGACACCTCACCCTTAGACACACCCCACCTTGGATACCTCCCCTTAGATGCCTCCCATCACCCTATGACCAATTTAAGACCTATTCCAACTCTCTCACTAATCCCCATGCCTATTAAACCCACCTTCAACCATTTTCTAATGACAATTAAACTCAACAGATGGAGGAATGGGTAAAAGGCTAAAAATAGCCTTTTTCCTATCTTCTATCCACCAACATCGGTTACCAGTTGACCGGCGCCAGTGGGATCACCGACGTCGATCACTTAAAAAAACCTGAAGGTGAATTCTCTTCCCCCTGGGACACTAAAATCATAACACTGGGATGCTAAAATCATAGCACTGGATGCTAAATCACAGACCCGAATGCTAACTCTCTTGCTTTGAATCCAACTTCTCTCTCTCTCTCTCCCAGACACACACCAAGCATCACAGGCTACAGGCACTCTACAGGAATAGCTCCAGACTTTGGGTTAAAGACATTACAAGTACATCAGCCACATCAACAACAAGCCTTCTACACTCCTTCAGCATATCAAAGCTAAGTATTTATTCTGCCCTTTCATTTTAGTAGTTTAGAAAGCATCAATAATTAGTTCTCTATTTACTAGTTTTAAGCACTATAGACCAGACCAAGCTTGAATTTCTTCCCAGAGAGGCTGAGAGGCCTTCCCCATATCCCTACTCCTTTTTGACAACCTATCCTCTACCCCTTGTCCCTCCTAAGACCCTGTCTATTGTCTTGCAGCCTTGCATAGACTCTCTGACTACCATAGACTACTCTATCGACCAAAGACACAACCCGAGACCCATCCAAAAGTCCATTGCCCCCACCAATGTTGGAAGACTAACTGATGTCAGCAACTTGACAAATTGACATTGGTAGAGCTACTGACATCAGTGACTATGGTAGACTGATAGCAAGACAATAGGTGTCATCCTCCATAGCCAAAGAGGAGTCCCTTCAATCATCTGGATACGGTGCACAAACTTCATTTGGGTACGTACAAACCCTTGACCATTATCATAGTTTCTTTCATCTTCTGAATGTAGAAAAGTGAAAATAGTTGGAAACATTCTGGCACACCCAGTGGGACCCTAGGGTTTTCCTTGGGTTCATACTTTTTCTTCTAAAAACAAACTTTTCATATAGGTGCATTAGATCTCTTCTTGCATCCTTCTCTTCTATCTCTTTCAAAAAGACAACATTAGCAAAGTTAAAAAGAATCCTTCTTTTTCTTTCTTTCTTGTATCTTAGAGTAGTGAAATTCATACTCTTAACCTTTTCCTCACTTGTCTACATCCAAACAAACATTTCAATTTGGGCTTAAAATCTATTGCATCTCATTTCTACCTGAATGCATACTTAGCTCTCACATCTAGTAATTAAAAATGCATTATGAATAAATCTTAGTGCACTTATGTTACACAACCAGACCAATTTCACAACTAAACATCTAAACATACCTAAGACAAGGTCTGACTAGGATTTCATTACCTAGCGGATACCTTACCCTTCCTGGTAATCCCACTTGGAATTCACTACCAAGGGGAGAGCCCACTCTGTTCTCTAGAAGATTATAAACTCTAGGGGAAGTATATACTGGCTAAGTGACCCAGCTTATCTCTAGGCTCATGAAGTGAGGGGAGCTTGCTCCTTAGCACTGGGCCACATACGAAACCTAATACAGACTTTTGAGCACCAAAACTAACCCGAAACCAACCTTAGACTGCTTCTTCTAGGACCCGTTCTAAAAGCCAACTTCCCAAACATACTCTTCTAAGGCATAAGCCAACAAGACTCTAAAACTTATTCTTAGGAATTTAATGTTTAGAGTTTGCTTGTCTTCATATATTTTTCTATTTCTATCTGATTTTTTGAGTTGGTGAGGTTACATTCTGAGATCCAAACACAACTCAGAACTTTCTTCTTTTTTCCAAGAACTTTTAGTTGCTGGAAACACACAGTAACTGACATCAGTTTTTCCACCGACGTCGGCAACTTTTTTTCACTGACATCGGTTATCTGACTGACATCGGCCCTTTTCTTCACCGACATCAATTTTTAAACCGATGTCGGTCACTGTCAAATTTTTTTTTCTCAAAATAGCAGGCTTAAAACCCAAATTTCTTGCTGTTAAACACACATTTTGAGTTTCTGAAACTAAAAAAACATAGTTTTTGGAACTTGACCCTTTTTGCCTTGAATGGTTTTGACACATAGTCAAACAAAAACTCTTGTTGACCATGTAAGGCAACAATGAATTCTGCCTTCACCCTCCATAGCAAGTCCCCTAATGGAGTGTACTTCAGACACTAAATATTCTCCTATCCAGTCAACCCCTGATCAATCTCCTATTGTTCCTAAAGGGGATCAAAATTTTGAGAGATTCCTTGACCATAATGTCAAGGCTCTCTAACACTATCTCACTAAGAGCCAAACGTGAGGCTATTCAATTCAACCAAGTTCATCACATTTTCAAAACTTGATTGTCTTGACTCCACACACTCTTGCGCCTATAAACATAGGAGTGACTACCTATCCTTTTACCAGTGTTGCCATTCAACCACCTATAGCAACATCAAGCCTAGTCATTCCTTCTACCTTCATGACACAACCACCCTTGGCTTCCACTTTTGTCCCTATGACTAGTCATCAATATGTTGCACCTATACAAGCACAACCAACTACGTCATACACCCCTCCTAGCACCTTCCAAGCGCCTTACAATCTAGGGGGCATCCTACCTACAAATCCGTCAACCAATCTAATCAAGATGTTGATGGAAAAAATGTCTAATCTTGAGACATCCATTTCCAGTTCAAGCAATGTTCTCTCTTATGAACAGATTTGCAATGAACCCATTCATCCTTTAGTCCCAATCTGACCATATCCTAGTCAGTGGGAACTTCCCAAGTTTACTCGTTTCCAGAGTAAGGAAGACCCACAACAACATCTGTGAGTGTTTAGACACACTTGTTACCTTATAGCACATGATGATGCATTATTACTATGCACATTTTCCATGTTGCTTTCTGGTGCTGCCCTCGACTGGTATAGATCCCTTACCAGTCATTCTATCTTTTCTTTCACTCAACTAGCCCAACTTTTCCTTGACCACTTTTCTATCAACATCACCAAAAAGGTCTCCATCATGGACCTATACTCTATCAGACAGTTTGATGATGAATCAATAGCCAATTTTATTGCCCATTAGAGAGGCTTAATCAACTAAATCTCCTTTTCTTTACCTCAACCTGAGCTCATCGATCTCTTTTCACAGGCATGTGCCAAACATATTTCATCTACTCTATGGGTCCAAACATTCTGCACCTTTGATGAAGCTTTCATGATGGCTAGGAAGCTTAAACTATGTGCCATCGAGGAAAACAAGGTTAGATTGCGTAGTAAAAACCTCAATGCAAAATCAAATGACCCTTCTTCCAGACCTTCTTCTTCCCACTCCAAATCCAAGGAGTTGGCAAACATTGTGGTTGTTAGATCACCATCCTCTACAATAATCAACCAATCTCAACCTTCCACATCTCAAAGCATCACCAAAGAATTCCAATAATGGTATATACAGTGTCAATACACTCCAATAAGAGAGTCATACACGTTCGTGTTGGATAAACTTGTTAAGAAAGGGGTCCTCAATCTCCCTCAAATTTGACCACCTCAATTCGACCCCTCAAAGGCCATCCCTACATGGTATAGGGAAAATGACTTTTGTCAATATCATCGTGTCAAAGGCCATGACATAAACAATTGCAAAACCTTTAAAAACATTGTCCAAGACATGTTAGACAAAGGTGATCTTGTTTTGGATAACCCAAATGCACCACCTAATCAAAACATTGACATCTTTAGACAACCTTTTCCTAACCATCCCCCTAGCCAAAACAATGTGCAGACCATGGCTAATGACTCCCAAGAGCGTAATATATGCACAGTCAACATAGTCTCACCTCTTATGCCCGACCAACCTCTCTCATAGTCTCAAGAGGTTAGTCAACTTATTGGTCCTCCATAGGTAGAAGAGTCTTCTTCTCCCATTCATCTTCCACACGTAGATAAACCTTCTTCTCATGTTAGTTCTCCGTCGACTTCTCTTATACTGGAGGATGCTTTGACCATACCAACACCGATAGCCTCACCCTCATCCTTCCTATCATCAATGGGGGATCATACTTTCCCCACTCCTCGACCACATGCTGAAGCCATCACCATCCCTATGCTCTGCCCTCTTGAAGAGCCACAATCTCCAATCCCTTCTCCATCGAGAGAGGATCTCACCACCTCACCTACTTCGGTCGAAGAAGATCCGGTGAGGGTAGACTTGAACCTCGCCCCATGCAATAGTAGTCCTTGCACTAAACCAAAGAAGGCTACTAAACCACATCAAAGAACTTTTCTCCCACCATCACCATTGCCCTCTATTTTCGGCCCACACCCATCCACCTTAATAGGAGTGCTTCCTACTCTGACACCCAACAAAAATAAATCACCTCCATTACTACCAACACCTAACAAAAACATACTTCCTTTAAAACATCCAATGCCTCCTACCACAAAAGTGTCATCTATGCATTTGGCCACACCACCAAACAAAAATATGGTATAAAACACTCCCTCAACAGCTTCTAAATAGAAGTTGTCAACTTTTACTGCAACACAACGTGCAGACTCATTAGCAGGTTCTTATACCTTGTTGTTACACCAATTGTTACAATCCTCTAACATCACTCTTCTGCCTATCAAACCATTTCAACCTCTCAGACCAAAACCATTATGGTTCGATGACACTAAAATTTGCCAATATCATCGCACACCTGGGCATGACACTAAAAATTATTGTGCCCTTAAGGTTGCCATCTACCAATTCATGGAGAAAAACACCCCTCTTGTTGAGGATATTATCATTAAATCTCCAGCACCGTCTCATGTCTCCCAACCCTCCTCACCTTCCCACTCATCAACTCTTAGATCAAGGCCATCTTGGTTCGATGACACTAAATTTTGTGCGTATCATCACACACCTGGACATGACACTGAGCATTGTTGTGCTCTTAACGCTATCATTCGTCAACACTTCAAAAAGGACACCCTTCTCACTAAGGATCCTTTTGACCACCCTTTCAACAAACCATCAACACCATCCCTTGCCTCTCAAACCTCATCACCTAAATCAGGATCTCAACACAAGACTATGGTCCCTCTATCACCTTCAACCCCATTATTTGAAATCAACACCATCAATGTGGCCACTAAATCACAAATCATGAAGGATAAAAGGAAAGAGAAGGTTTCTCTCCCCCAAACATATCCATTCATCAAGCCCTCACCATAACCAAAACCCAAGACTCTAATCTTGGGCACATCTCGACCAACTTATTTAAACCCAATTCATGACCCCATGGTGGAACAACTTCACCAACCCCCTGTGAAGACATCTTTGTATGACCTCATTCAAAGCTCTCCACAACATCACCAAGCCTTAATCAAAGCCTTACAGGTAGTGGAGGTCTAACCTTAAGACTCCCAACCACTAGCTACCTTAGTCCAATCATTACCAACCATTGCCTCCATCACTTTTAGTCATTCTAAGAGTCCAACCTCCAACATAGAAGATCAGGATCTTGCTCTCTCAAACTAAATCTGTCAGACATTCTCCCTGTCACATAAGCGACTGGGGGAATTTGACTTTATCTTGACTATCAACCTCAACCAAACATCAACTGACCAAGCCTCAACCAAGAATCAACAAAGCCTTGATTGAGCTTTGACCAAGCATCAACCAAGCCTCAACCAAGCATTGACCAAATATCAACCAAACATGACCTCAACCAAACATCAACTAACCTTTTAATCATGACCTTGACCAAATATCAACCAAGCCTCGACTAAGCATCGACCAAGCCTCGACCAAGCATCAACCAAGCCTTGACAAAACATCGACCAAGCCTCAACCAAGCATCGACCAAGCCTTAACCAAACATCAACCAAGCAATGACCAAACATCAACCAGCCAAACATGCCAACAACATATCAACCAACTTCATGTCCAACATAAACCAACACGTGACCAATATGGAAAGAATTAAACAAGGCAAGTTTGCTCCTAATTGGCTTGGACCTTACATCATCATGCACAAGTATGGATTAGGGACTTATTGTCTATCTTCTTTTGAAGGTCGACCAGAACCTGAGCCTCTTAATGTCTTACATCTATGACCATTCTACTATTAGTCGAGTACTCATTCACTTGAAATTTAACTTGAGCTCGCCCCTTGAGCAATCCCTATCATCTTAATCCTTATTTCTTTCAACCTTGTTTCCCTAAAGCAAACCCTATGTAACCCTTTTATAAAGTATGAATGCTTTATCCTAATAGAAGGGAACCCTCCAAGCTTCTATAGTCTTGTCCATGACTACAAATTTTATCAAAAATAAAATGGGATGCCTAACATATCAAAAATTCATAAAACTCTAAATGTAGATTGCTCCCTCGAAGGATAGCTGCATCATCATTGCTATAACTAATAGACTGCTCCCTTGAAGGATAGTTATTCAAAGCCCTCAAAAATATATAAAGCAAAATATAGACCAATCCCTTGAAGGATGGCTATACCCAAATATTGCTACAAAAAGCACTCTCTTAGAAGCTTCCCGCATCGATCAAATTCACAAATGACCACAAAAAAAAATGGCATCCCCATGTAGACTTCTCGCATCGATCAGTCTACCAAAAAAAAAAGGTCATGGACTTGACTTATAGTTGTTCTCAAGGTCTCCTATAAAAAGGGGCAAAGTTATCCCTACTAAAAGGGGTTACCCTATCCTAACATATCTAATCACCTACTCAAGGGATTTTGAGCTCATTTTAATGTCAAAATGATTTGATTACTTCTCTAACACAACCAATGGTCAACGACGTAATGCATGAATGAGGCTTTTATTTCTAAAAACCCCTTACCTATGCTATCATTATGGTCCTTGTCAATGAAAAAGAAATGCGCCTTTCAATTCTTATCCATACCTTTGTCACATTCAACCAAATCAATTTATCAACCAAACCAAACCAACCCAAACATTTCCAAGACCACTAACACTATCATAGCCGATTCACACTAGTTTCTATGGACAACAATACACATGGAAACTATCAACCACACAATTTATGTCAAGCATAAACCATTACTTGCTAAAGCATAAATTAACTCATTTTATTTTTAGCATACATCCATCACCGATATGGACACTTGTTAGGGATGAAAGACCACTTAACAAATGTTATAGAATACACCATTACATAATATGGAAAAGGTTGTAACATCATCATACCCTCATCATTTATAACCTGACCAAACTAGCCTATCAACCAGTCTAAACTATATTGGTCTGAGGCCCTTCAAACATCGGCTATGTAGGCAGCACTCAAATCACATGACGTCTTTTGGGGTTAGCTCAGCCACATCTGTTTGTTCATCTACTCAATTGACAAACCATTCAACCTTTAACCATGACTTAACCTGACCAAACCAATCATCACCCATTTTGCCTCTTAGCCTAAACTACATTGGTCTAAGGCCCTCCCAAATAGGGGCTATGTAGGTAACACTCAGATGACATGACATCTTCTGGGGTCAGCTCGGCCAACTCCATTTGTTCATCTACTTGATGGACAAACCATTTAATCTTTAACCACGACTTAACCTCATCCAACCCACGTCCATAACTGACCCTCTTCCTCCCTTTTAGGGAGAACTACATTGGCCTGAGGCCCTTCAAACAAGAGCTATGTAGGCAGCACTCAGTTGACATAGGGTCTTCTGAGGTTAGCTCGGCCATTCCTTCATCCATCCATCTAATGGACCAACTATCTCAACTCGACTCGACCAACGACCTTGGAGATCGCGCCTATCTCCTCAGACCATGACCATTTTTGAGACAACTTTGCCTTAGTTGTTTTGATTACATATATGCTACCTCACAAATGGTTAGAAAAATTGTCTGCAACCCATATTACGACCCTCACAAGTATTAGATCATGAGCAAGTTGATCCCCACTACTTGTGACATTTTCATGTTTTCTAAGAGCACTTCCTGAGCTCGAGATACTTGTAACATGATGACCATTGGAGCTACAGCTTAGATCATTTAACCCAATCAGCTACGACTAAATGCTAGGGCCCAGTTATTTTGATTTTAGCACTCCTCAACCCTTGACTTGTAACCATTTGACCTGACCATCATGTGAAGTGGTATGCACGCAATCTCAACTATTATAGCATTCACACTCAATCTTCACCATATCCATCCACTATCCATCAAATCAACACCTAATTTTAGGTTCCCTTCCCTTGACTCCCACTTTGAGGGGGAATACCTCATCCCATAATCAGGGAAACCTACACTTCATTTTGTCTTGTAGTTCATTAGAACAACCAATAGGACAAAAGCTACCTCATCTCGTACCTGGGGCAACTTACTCCTCTTTTTATCTTGCAGTTTGTCAAAAAAAACCAACAAGACAAAAAGGGGCAAATGTAGACACCAAAATTGTGTCTACTCCTTAGTCACTCCCCCTCTTGGTCCCCTTGGTCCACTTCTAACACATTCCTAACCCACACACTTATTAATTTAAAATAATAACTTATTTTAAATTAATAACACACCCCCTTGACACCTCATCCATGACACCTCACCCTTGGACACACCTTGCCTTGGATACCTCCCCTTGGATGCCTCCCATCACCCTATGACCAATTTAAGACCTATTCAAACTCTCTCACTAATCCCCACACCTATTAAACCCACCTTCGACCATTTTCCAATGACAATTAAACTCGGTAGATGGAGGAATGGGTAAAAGGCTAAAAATAGCCTTTTTCCTATCTTCTATCCGCCAACGTCAGTTACCAATCGGTCGATGCCAGTGGGATCATCGACATCGGTCACTTAAAACAACCTAAAGGCAAATTCTCTTCCCCTTCGAACACTAAAATCATAGCACTGGGATGCTAAAATCACAGCACTAGATGTTGAATCATAGACCCAAATGCTAACTCTCTTGCTTTGAATCCAACTTTTCTCTCTCTCTCTCTCCCAGACACACACCAAGCATCACAGGCTACAGGCACTCTACAAGAATAGCTCCAAACTTTGGGTTAAAGACATTGTAGGTACATCAGCCACATCAACAACAAGTCTCCTACACTCCTTCAGCATATCAAAGCTAAGTATTTCTTCTGCCCTTTCATTTTAGTAGTTTAGAAAGCATCAGTAATTAGTTCTCTTTTTATTAGTTCTAAGCACTGTAGACTAGACCAAGCCTAACTTTCTTCTTAAAGAGGTTGAGAGGCCTTCCCCATATCCCTACTCCTTTTTTACAACCTATCCTCTACCCCTTATCCCTCCTAAGACCCTGTCTATTGTCTTGCAGCCCTGCATAGACTCTCTGACTACCACAGACCACTCTGTCAACCAAAGACACAACCCGAGATCCATCCAAAAGTTCATTGCCCCCACCGATGTTAGCAGACTAACCAAAATTGGCAACCTAACAAACTAACACCGGTAGAGCTACTGACATCGATGACTATGGCTGACTGACAACAAGATAGCAGGTGTCATCCTCCATAGCCAAAGAGGATTCCCTTCAATCATCTGGATACAGTGCATAAACTTCATCTAGGTACGTACAAACCCTTGACCATTATCTTAGTTTCTTTCATCTTCTGAATGTAGAAAAGCAAAAATAGTTGGAAACAAAATCGATGGATCTATAAGGGGTCTTGAGGATTGGGGAACACATTATGGGAAGGTACGTCCATTTTAATTTTCATGCATATAGCCTTCATGAGATTATTTATATACTCCATTTTTTGACCTAATATTTGTGTAGCTAAGAGAATTTATTCAGAGTCATTAAGGTTGAAAGTCCTCTTATTTTGACATAAACTAATTTGAGTGTCTTGAATTTGATAAATATTTAATCTACCTTGGTTTTTAATTCATTCTCCCCTCCACCCATTTCATTTCCCCCTTGATAGAAAAATTATGATTCCAAATTTATTTTCCATTCTTCTTTAATTCCTTTTTTTTCACCTCTTAAAAACATGCTAACATTACTTTGTTTCAGTTTTATCTATCCTTAGAATGAAATAACATGTTTGAATAACTATGGATTATTCTTTATTAACACCATGATTTACATTTATGGACTTACTTTACTTTCCTTTTACCATTTTTCATTGTTTCGATTTCTTATTGTTATGAACACTTGAGTTTGTACCCCTTTTTCCATTACCGAGTGAGGTTGGCTTGTTACTTCTCACTTGATAATGTTGTTTTTCTTTTTTATGCACTTTTTTCCATTGTTAAGTGAGATGTGGATTATTAATACTCACTCATCATGTTAATTAACATTTTATTTATTCTTTTAATATTGATTTGTTTGATTACCATATTTTTTACATGTATCCTTGGTTTGACTTGGTGAATTTTCCTTTCTTACTTAAGGATAGCTTGTTTGATTTTTTTGGTCTTTAGTAACCTTGGATTTTTGGTTACCTAATTTACTCTTGTTTGAATTGGTCATTTGGTATAACATAGAACCTATCACCCCAGCTTGCCAAATTTCCCAAGTATGTCCCATTCTCATAGCACCAACTAACTTGTTTTTTTTTGCATTTGTTTATTTTTTCTCTTTAGTTTTGTATTCTTATTTTTGTCAAAAGCAATCTCTGGGCCCTCCATAATCAAAATTAATAATAAAATAGACAAACATCTAGTGATAAAGGTAAGTCAAGGTACACATTGCATTTACTTTTTAGTTACTTAATTTTTAGTCATTTACTTTCAGTTATTTTTGATTTAAAATACTACAACTTTTTTTGAGCATCATCATTATGTGTTACTATGTTATTTATCATAGCACCATCCCCTATTGCACTTTAGTGACAATTGATGAGATTTAAGTGGGGCATATGTATACACATAATATTTTCAACTTTTATCAAATATTTATGTTACACCTCTTGTAAGAACCTATCAAGACTCAATCTCTCTAAGTGCATGCCCTAAGTGGTGTATTGAGAAATGGGTGGGTAGACCTTTGGTTCTTCATAAGATTGTTGTCCCTTATTTCCACATTATTACCAATCTAACTAGCTCTTAAAAACATTCCCTAAGCTATTACTGCTCCATTGCATACTCTCTAGTCTTTTTCCTCTTTCCATCCTCCTTTTCTTGCCTTAGTTCCCTTTTGGATTGTCAACTATACTAGGTCGACTAGGGTCAACCCTATATAGTCTAGAGGTATTTTTCACTTTTTGGTTTTGTTAGCCTTTCAATCGACCTAGATTATATCTAGTGAATTATCCTAAAAAATATACAGGGTTGACCCTATACATCCAATGTTTTAGGAGGATTTAAGAAAAGGTCTGCCTATAAATACAAGATAATTTCATCATTATTTCAATATGCAATCAGGATTTATTATTTGTTTTCACTTCTTCATAATCTACTCTTCCACCATCTACTTAAAGATCCTTAAGTTAGGGTTTTTACTTGGATAATCTGGTCTTGAGGATAAGTCTTATATGTTTTGGCCTTTCTTAGTGATCCTTACAAACCAAAATAACCTCTTACAAAGCCCCTTTGGCCAAGGGAAAGATTGAGTCTCGATGGTTTCACATTCAGGTAAGTATATTCTAGCTTTGTTCTCCTCTCTTTAGTAGATAAAAGTAGCATAAGTGTTGGCCCAAATAATATTACTCTTCATATTCCATGTATTAGGGTCTTACTCATATTTATCTTAATTGAGGTTCTATTATTCATGTTTTTATTTCTTTACTAACCCCTTTTTTGTACCACAAGATTTGGTGTGCACTAAATTAGATTTAATTTATTTTTATTAGAATAGAGTGAATATTAAACTTTATTACTCTTTTAAGGTTGTTTCATTATTGTGTTAGACTATAGGTTTTGGAACCCTACCTCATATGGTGTATTATGACAAGTGATCCTTTTATTAGGTCTAGTAGATCCCCATATTGGTCATGCTCCTACTTAACAAATTTATTCCCAATCATAAGTGTAGGTATGCTCTATCTTCTCTGAGATAGGATTGATTTATATACATGATGCATTTCTGATTTCATATAATAAGTTGGTACATAATTACATATTCGATAGTGGAGCTTCTACTTCTATCATGCCCAAAGTTGTAGCTAACAATCTAGGCCTAAAATATGAGCCACATAGTAAAGGGGTCCTTCAATTATATGATACACCTACCAAGACATTAGGATTGATAAAAGTCTTGAAGGTTTTCTTGCATGGTTGTCCTAGTTTTCCTATCTTGAAATACACAGTTGTGGTTGATCTCCTAACTCACTTTGCAATGATCCTATCAAGGGACTTCATAGCCAAGATAGGTGGATATCTCTTAGCTAACTAGTCTTTCTTGGCTTTTATAATAATATACATGGTCAAGGTTATAGTTAGGACACAACCTCTTTCAAGGTTTCATATTGAACCTTACATTGAGATAAGTTATAATTTGAATTATGTTGTTCATGAAGAAAATGATTCTATTATAGATAATGGAACTTCCTCCAAGCTTGAAGCCATTACAGATTTGTTTCTTGATGAATATGGTAATAACACTTATGATCATGATCCTTATGTCCTCATGGAGAAAACTGATCTAGGAGTATATTATATACATGAAGAAGGAGTACTAACACCTCTACTTGCCAAGGAAGAGGGTGAAGATGATGAGCTATGGAAGATGATTTTTTATGGTTCAAGAAGTAAATTTAGTGCAAATACTAGTGTTATGTTTGTCTCCCCATCTAAAAAATAGTATTATGCTTCATACATATTTCCTTTTATTTTTACTTGTAATTTAGTTAAGTATGAAGGTTTAATTCAAGGCCTTCAATGGGAAAGGACAAAAGGAATCAAGAACTTGCAAGTATATAGAGATAGTGAATTAGCTATGCATCAAGTGAGGAATGTGTTTTATACCAAAAACCCTATTCTTAATTCATATAAGCATATGGTATGGTATTTTATCAAAGGCTTCAATTCATTCAATATTCAATCAGACCTAAGGGAGAAAATTAGTCATCCTGATAGATTAGCTACCATAGGAGCTCAATTTGATACTCTAACTTCCATAAAAGGGGAGGCTAAATAGTTTCATATTAAGATCATTATCAAACCTTTTTTACCTGATAATGAAGTGTCTTGGAAAGTGTTTGATATTGATAAACACATTGCATGCTTATTGTAAAATGAGGTTGAGTTTTCTTCAAAGAATAAAAGGAGGCTCCAAGAATAATTGGGTGATTAGATTGTGAAACTAAGAACCAATAAGATACCTAAGGGTTTGGTGACCTTAGAAACTATATTCAATTATAATGATGAAAATAAGAAGGATAAATTGAGTATGTCTACAAAAGAGGATAATTATGAAAGAGTCTTGATCTTCAAGGAAAAACTCCTCAAACTGGGCAAGGTATGTTTTACACTGGAGAAGCAAGCATTCACTGAGATGTGTAGAGAGTTTCATGATATATTTTTTGGGAATATAAGGAACTCAAAGGATTTGATCCTAGCCTATCACACTATACCATTGAGTTGGAACCTAGAGTTAAACTAGTTAGATAGAAATAAAGACCCATCAACCCCAAAGTTGATAAAGTCATGAGGTTAGAGCTTACCAAACTCCTTGAATTTGAGATAATATTTCCCATCAAGACTTCAATATGGGTAGATAAATTTTTGCCTATTCAAAATAATAATGACAAGATAAGACTTTGTGTAGACTTTAAATACATTAATAGAGTGTCACTCAAAGATCACTATCCTCTACCATCAATGGAGCAAATTTTGCAAATGGTTTTAAATTCTTAATTTTTTTCACTTCTAAATGGACATTCAGGATATAATCATATTTTATTTAATAAGGATGATTATTTTAATATAACCTTCATTATTAAATGGGGGACTTTTTCTTATAGAAAGATGCCCTTTGGTTTGTCTAATGTCATGCCATATTTCAAAGAGCAATGGACATGTCCTTCAAAAGTTTGATAAATGAGATGCTATTGGTTTATCTAGATGATATAACAATATTTTATAAAGATGCTGATGAACACATGCAACACTTGAGATAAGTGTTTGAAAGATGTAGGCAGTATGGAGTATCTCTTAATCCAAAGAAGTACATCTTTGTTGTTGATGAAGGTAAACTCTTAGGACATATTATTTCCAAGGATGTTTCAAATAGTAATCCTAAAATAATAGAGGATATTATAGGATTATCATTTCCCTTTCATAAGAAATGTCTTCAAATTTTCTTGGTCAAGATAAATTTTGCAAGGAGGTTCTTACCTAGTTTTGTATCTTTGGTGAAACCTATCATAGCTATGCTCAAGAAGAACCAAGTCTTTTTTTGGACCAAAGAGGGTAAGAGTAGTTTTGAATCCATAAAGAAATAAAATGAAAAAGATAATACTTTTTTGAACCATGATATTACTAAATAATTCATGTTTTATTCATTTACTAACCTTGATACTATCTCAGCCATGTTAATGCAAAAAAATGATGAGGGTGTGGAATAACCAATTGCATTCTTTAGTCAAGGTTTAGAAGATTATGAAGTCAAGTACAACTTTGTAGAGAAATAATTTTTTATTGTAAGTGTACTAAATAATTTCAAACATATGGTTTCAAATAATAATATTTATGCTTTGGTCTCTCATCCTAGTACCAAGGAGTTTATTTTAAGCAAAGACCATAGTGAAAAGAGAGCAAGGTGGATCACTAAAATAATGGAATATGATTTTGATATCAAGGTGAAAAAATTGGTAAGAGGTAAATGCCTTTGTGAACATATATATTTAGATCTTCATGAGTCAAAATAAGATACTCTAGTCAATCATGATTGTTCCCAACCAACTGGTTCGTTGCCTCCATAAAGTTGGACACATGATGTGATCAGATTTATTTAAAATGGTGAGTATCCTAATAATATGAGTAGTGCACAAATTATATTTTTTAGATTTAAAGATATCCCATTTTGTCTTTTGGATGGTGTGATTTTTAAGAGGGACATAAATGGTGTGATATTAATATGAATTGAAAATGATTAGTTTGGAGTTTTGCTTGAGAAGTTTCATGATGGGATAGCAGGAGGTCATTTCTCTCTAAGAACCATAGGTGCCAAAATCATGATGGTAGGCTAATATTAGCCTAGACTCTTCAAGTATTTCCATACTTGGGTGAGAAGGTGTGGATAATGTGCTTTATTTGTAGGAAATTCTAAAGCTTGAAGCTCTTCCTTTGAATCCTATCTAATTTGATCAACCTTTCATGAAATGGGGTCTCCATTTCATTGGCATGATAAATCCCCCATCAAGTGTTGGTAATAAATGGATACTCACAACAACTTACTACTTTAAAGATGGGTTAAAGTAGTAGCATTGAAGGAGGATAATGAGAATGCTATCTTGGAGTTCTATGAGAGCATCATAACAAGGTTTGGCACTTCTTCTACTATTATTTTAGATAATGCTCTTACTTTTATGGGTTTTAAGACAATTGATTGGTAAAATGGTAATGGCATATTATTAATCACTTCATATAATTATTATTCTCAAGGTAATGTGATGGTTGAATCTACTAACAAGAATCTAATCATCAAGAGAACCTTGGAGCATAACCAAAAAGCCTAGCACACCAAATTGAAGACAACCTTATGGGCTGATAGGATAACTCCCAAGATGTCAACAAGGAATTGTCCTTTTGTTCTAGTCTATGGAAGGGAATCTAGATTGTTTATATCTCAAGGAATGCCTACCTTAGAGTTAGCACATCAACTAGAGTTTCTTGAGAACACTCCAATAGAGGTGATATTGCCAAAATTAATGAATTTACAAGAGACTAGAGATAAATCTCATCATGATATAGAGAATCACCAAATACTAATGAAGATGCATTTTGACAAGAAGGAAACTCCAAGCTCATTTTAAGAAGGTGACATAGTATTAAAATGGGATGAAGATAGATCAAAATCAGGGAGCCATATCAAATTTGATATCTTATGAAGTGGACCCCATATCATCATCAAGTGCAAGAAAAGTAACTCTTTTTAGTTATTAAGGATGAATGGAGAACTACATATCCATATGAATGGGATACATTTTAAACCTTGATATTGAGAACTAAGGTTCAGTTTTGTAAATATTAGATTAGGTGTGTGTTTCCTTTCTTATTGTGTTGTGTTCCAATAAGTGCTCTTGAAGCACATGTGTATTTTTTTATGTCTTATTATTGTTATTTTATATCATTTTTGTGTGTTGTATAGAGGCAATTAATATGTCCAACCTATATACTTTTGACTCTGTATCTCAATGGACAAGATTAAGCAATTGACCATGGCATAACAATAATGCCACCATTGGGAAATTACCAAGAATGTTGACCATTTTTACCATAGGGAAAAATGGGTCATGTTAGGTTGTGGAGCTAAAAGCTTCACTAATGTAGACATGGAGGAGGTTGCAGATGAGTTGCAGAGTGTCACAGTCTCTAGCATTGGTTTGGCCAACCGACGTCGGCAGGATAAGACAAGAAGGCAATCGACGTCGGTCAGAGATCGGCTGGTGTCAGTGACCCCTAGTGAATAGGGACCGACGTCGGTCGCCTGTGTGGTTCAAATTGCATTTATTATGGGTAGTTAGCTAACGAACCAAGTGTTTGCATGATTAGATCTATTTTTAGACTGAGAGCCACGGATCTAATTATTGTAATTAGATGTCTAATCATTGTTTGGATGAGATCTATATAATAGACTCATGGTTGTATTGGAAAGGCGTTCTAGTTTGAGTTGAGCAAAGTTAGCTCCTTCTGTGTGTGAGGTGAGCAAGGGTGTTCCTCCTAGTTCCACAACAGTACCAAGGTGGGTGCTCATTTTGGAGAGTCAGCAAGATTCTTCAGGTGTGTAGGATCTTGGTCACAGGTGCATGGCCTATATAGGAGATATACATGGTAAGTAAGATCATTGATCTATAGGTGTATGTGTGTGTAAGGTCAAGGTTCACAGGTGTGCAGAACCAGGTTGATTTTCAGGTGTGCAAGATTAGATAGGACAGCAACACAACAGGGAGTAGAATCAGGCAGGATCTACTTGGAGTACAGGTGTGTACTCAGATAGAGCAAAGAGGAAGGCAAGGGAGTTCCTTCCATAAGTATGGTCTGTTGAATTGTAGGTTGTTGCAGGTTCATGGGAGATCTACTTGAAGTACTTTGAGTACTTGTGGAGTGCGTGGAGCACTTTTGGTGTGCGTGGAGCACGGGAGGTGAACACCAACTCAGAGTTTGAGTTGTGTGTTGGGACCTGAGAGAGAGAGCTTTGAGGAGAGAATTACTATTCACTTGAGGTGTGGTAAACCTCTGAAGAGGTGGTGGAGAAGAAGTGGCATCTTCTTTATTGTATTCTTTTCTGTATAAGTATTAATACAAGTTGTGTATTGTCTCTCATATCATGTGTTATTCTGAATTCTAGTTACTTGTGATTCTGGTTAATTTCTGCATATTAAGTTGCTTGGTTTGGTAATCAACTGTATGCTTCCGGTGTTCTCACACATTGACAAGTGGTATCAGAGCCTGGTTGTTGGCTCATAGCTTGATACCACTGACAAGTGGTATCAGAGCTAAGGTTGCAGGAAGCAGGGTTTGTGTTTGGTTACAGGTCACTCTCAAGGGTTTCTGATCGAGTGGGAGTAGAGCAACGGTAGATCTAAGTAAGCTAAGAATGGAGGAGTTGAAAAGCACAGATGGTCACTCACAGTCCTATGGAAAGAAAGAGCAGGTAAAATATTATTGTTGGTTGGTAGCAGATCAGCATGAAGGAACTGAAGATGCAGATGTAGCAGGTGTTGTTGCATAGGATGTTTTGGAAGGTTTCTTGGATAAAGTTGAATCTTGGATAAAAGATTCAGTTGCCCCTTTCCATGCAGCCCCAGGTAGAGGAGCTGGTAAGCCTTGCCAAAGAATTGGCAAAGGGGAAGTGAAGCTGAAATTGTAGGCAGCCAACACACAGGTGTTGATGAAGGTCATGTAGGTCCCAGGTTTGGAGATATGGCTAATTTCTTCAGAAAGATTGGGTGATGAGAGATGCACAAGAACTCTCACAGTGGATGCACTTGAATTAGCTGGTGGTAAGAAAATAGGTACGCTTTATCTACTTGTTTATATTACTAATTCTTATTTTGTTGCGGAGACGTGGCTTCGTAGGCTTGGTCACATGAGTAAGAAGGAGATGCATGTTCTTAAGTGGAAGATAGATATATTTGACAGGCTTAAGAACTGGAAAGCCTTGGTGTTCTTGGAGGAGATGGTGGACAGAAACCAGTGGATGGTGTTGGATACTTCTGAGCAGAGTAGTTTGGACATGGGTTTTGATTCAAAGGAGCTCGCGGGTAAAAAGTCATCACTCACAAGCGAACACAGGTACCGGTGTTGGTCAGGAGGAACTGGCGTCAAACAGACAGGTGCCGATGTCGGTCATGTGTAGACTGAAGCCAGCGATGTCGAGCAGGGTAAGACCGATGTCGGTCAGGAGGATCGACATTGGTAGTAGGTAAGACCGATGTCGGTCAAGAGGACCGACATCGGCAGCAGGGACATCGATATCTGCAGGGTCGGTAGTCAGGGATAGATGCATGAAACTGATGTCGGTCGGATGCAGACTGTGGAGTGATCGAGGTCGGTCATTGTAATGGATTTTGCATGGACAACACGCTGTCAAGGAGTCTCAAACACCCATACGGAGGACTGAAGACATAAGTAGGCCCTCAAATTCGTTGTTCCTCTTCTTTATACATGTTGCTGATTGTAGAGCAGGAAGGATCTAGGAAACAGGTGTGAGCTTGGCATGGATGAGGATGTGATTCCTTAGAGGAGAACCAAACAGGTGTTTTTGGTAGGATTGCCAGTAGAAGAAAGCACAAGAGACGAATGGATACCTTAGTTGAAGAATAGAGTGAATGGATACGTGAGATGGAAGACCAGGTATATGGTCTTGAGGAGCTGTAGGATAGTGGTATAGGTTTTGATAGGTGGAGGACGAAGCATGGCTTCAGTCAATGTCAGGGTAACTACTATGGTTTGTCTTACCAGGTGGATGATGAGTCACGATATCATTCTATTGCTATATGTGGATGGTATATTTGCTAGCAGGGTTCGTACATACAGGGTTTTGCTGAGCTAAGGGTAAGATTAGTTCAGTGGCATGTCATGAGGAGTTTGGAGCAATGAAATTCTTTGACATGGGAGACATGGAGATCACAGGTAGATTTTGTCTCTAGTGGGAGCTGATGTGAATTAGGTGTTGGCGAGGTTCAGGATGTAGAGCCAGAGCACACTAAGGGCTGGATAGGTACAGTGTCTGAAATCACATGAGGTCTGGTATAGACCTGAGTATTCCCATGTAGTGGGAGCTGTCAGAGAGTTAGGAGCCAATTCGGGGAAGTGAGTTCTCAAGTATTTGAGAGGGACTAGCAGCAGGGGTTCATGCTATGCAGGGTCAGGACTTCACTACATGTGTTTTTAGGTTCAGATGTGGTAGGGTACTCAGATGATAGGAGGTACATCACAGTATGTGTGGTGCGTTATCTTCAAGACTGATCTTGAAGAGGGATACAAACCAGGAAATAGATTAGATGGAGTACAGGTACAGGTATAGTGCAGATGTTTATCTCCAAGTGGGAGATTGTTAGGTTGTGGAGCTAAAAGCTTCACTGATGCAGACATGGAGGAGGTTGCAGATGAGTTGCAGAGTGTCACAGTCTCTGGCGTTGGTCTGGCCAACCGACGTCGGCAGGATAAGACAGGAAGGCAACCGACGTCGGTCAGAGATCGGTCGGCGTCGGTGACCCCCAGGCGGACAGGGACCGATGTCGGTCACCTGTGTGGTTTAGACTACATTTATTATGGCAGTTAGCTAACGAACCAAGTGTTTGCATGATTAGATCTATTTTTAGACTGAGAGCTGCGGATCTAATTATTGTAATTAGATGTCTAATCACTGTTTGGATGAGATCTATATAATAGACTCATGGTTGTATTGGAAAGGCATTCTAGTTTGAGTTGAACAAATTTAGCTCCTTCTGTGTGTGAGGTGAGCAAGGGTGTTCCTCCTAGTTCCACAGCAGTATAAAGGTGGGTGCTAGTTTTGGAGAGTCAGCAAGATTCTTTAGGTGTGTAGGATCTTGGTCATAGGTGCATGGCCTATATAGGAGATCTACATGGTAAGTAAGATCATTGATTTGCAGGTGTATGTGTGTGCAAGGTCAAGGTTCACAAGTGTGCAGAACTAGGTTGATTTGCAGGTGTGCAAGATTAGATAGGACAACAACACAACAGGGAGCAGAATCAGGCAGGATCTACTTGGAGTACAGGTGTGTACTCGGATAGAGCAAAGAGGAAGGCAAGGGAGTTCCTTCCATAAGTATGGTCTATTGAATTGTAGGTTGTTGAAAGTTCATGGGAGATCTACTTGAAGTACTTTGAGTACTTGTGGAGTGCGTGGAACACTTGTGGTGTGCGTGGAGCACGGGAGGTGAACACCAACTCAGAGTTTGAGTTGTGTGTTGGGACCTGAGAGAGAGAGCTTTGAGGAGAGAATTACTGTTCACTTGAGGAGTGGTAAACCTCTGAAGAGGTGGTGGAGAAGAAGTGGCATCTTCTTTATTGTATTCTTTTCTGTATAAGTATTAATACAAGTTGTGTATTGTCTCTCATATCATGTGTTATTCTGAATTCTAGTTACTTGTGATTCTGGTTAATTTCTGCATATTAAGTTGCTTGGTTTGGTAATCAACTGTATGCTTCCGGTGTTCTCGCATCCTGACAGGTCAACCCCCAATAGTGAAAATATTGTATAGGGTATTTTTATAATGTCATGGTGTATGTTTATCTCTTTTGATGTCATTTCATATGTCATTCTATATTTAGTTAAAGTCTAGCTTGGTCCTTATGTCATTTGGTGTTTTAGGGGTCATTTTAGGGTCATATAATTAAGTGGAATGTCTTCATGGTAATAAATAAAAAATAGGATCATGTAAAGGGTCAACATATGGCCTCAAGGAATTCAATTAGAGTCATAAAAGTTTAGGAACAAGCTTTCTGAAGCTAGGTCATCATCAAGACATCATGAAAAACTATAATGGAACAAATTACTTATGCAATTTATAAATATGCTTAGAAAGCCTCATGTGACCATCAAACCATGTTTAGTAAATGTACTTAATTACAATATAATTCTCTACAAGTTTCATATCTTGATGAGTCTTTTATCTTGAGATCTAAGTCTTCCATATTTAACTTGTTGAGTCTAAAGGGCTAGGCTATCCTGCATATCACATAGGAATGAATGAACCAAATATTTTATGCATTTTTATCTTAACTTAGGAAGACATCATGAGAAAAAGGATTATATCACCATGGATGTTTTCATGTCAATGTCATCTTATGAAATTTTTAATTCCATGCAAGTTTTTTGGCTCAATTTATAAAGCTTTAAAGTTAAATCAGCAAAATAAGACGTCCATATAAATGTCAAAATAAAGATCAAGCAAAATAAACCCTTTTGAGATTAAATGTGATGGTTGAAAAAACATAAATGATGGTAACTTTAACATCATTTAATGAGATTTTAGGCATTACATTTAATCTCATGAAGTAGCTATTGGATTTCAAATAGTGGGTCCCAGTAAATGTAATGGTCTGTGTTGCATCCTACATCTTGATTCAATGGTGTGAGATGAGTCAAAAGGTCAAGGAGCTTAAGATGTTTCCATGTGTCACATGTATTAAAACTAATATTTTTACAATAGGATCTTGAAACCAATTCATGGTTGTTATATGGCACAAGTGATAAAGTTGACAGTCTGATAACAAGATCCTGAAACTAATACATGACTACCACATGGCACAAGAACTGAAAATGACAGTCTGATAGTAGGATCCTAAAACTAACATGTGGAATAAGCTTGGACATAGTTTATAGGTCAAATTAAAGATTAATTACTTGTGATAATTCATACTAAGTAGGATCAATGGTGTGAGATTGGTCAATATGTCAATAGGTTGAGTTAGATATTGATGACCAATAAAATTAAAGGTCAAGAAGCTTGAGGACTTTATGGAAATTGAACACACAACCAAAGTCAAACTAGGGAAAGATTTTATATATCATAGATTTACTATTATATCTCAATAAAAAACCATGAATTAGACATAATGATGTAACCAAGGTGATTAAGAACATAAAGGGACACCATTAAGGCTAAATATGGACATCTAGTTTGTAGATGTGTGGCATGTAGGGTTCAGTCTGTGACTAGGTTTGCCATTCTAAAAGGGACTTGTACATATGGTGAATTCTTGGATATTTTAGAGATATATTGGGTTTATTTGTACCTAATTGGATCAAAAAAGGGACTATGCAGTCTATAGGTTTGCATCAATATAAATATTATAGGAAAATTAATAGTCTAAGATTGGTTTTTTGTCTATAGTGAACCTATGAACATGGGGATAGGTTCAAGAATGATCTATTTAGAACAAGAGATATATTTTATAAGGAATCCATGAAGGAATACATGTAGACCCCAATAGTTTCATCCCTAGGACCAAACTACATAAAAGGGACCCTTTTCTCCACTTTTGCATGCCATGACAAATCGATTAGGAGTAGTTAGGACTAAGACAAATTTTTAAAATATGGATTTTATTTTTGTAATTGTATTGATGCCAAAACTTATCTCAAAACCACTTGATACCATTTTTATAACCGTATGGAACATGAATGAAGGAATAATGAACTATTGCAACTACTTGAGATGACTTGAATAAATCAAGAAGTTCCAAAGAAGAATACTGGTAAAGGCAATTGTAGCTATGGTTAAAATGAGTTTTAACTCATTTGATTCCCCATGGGACTTATCTTTTCCAACTTATCTCTCTCAAATGTTATAATTAGCTACCATTTTGTCCTTTGTAAGATACCACACCATGTATGGTGAATCTGTACTAGAATGACATCATATCTTACCTTTGAACATTAATGTAAGTCTATTTTTGAGTTTTGAATAATTTTATAAGTTTTCAATTAATGTATGGTGATAAGAAGTGATAATTATCTATCAATATTCCCCTTATCTTTTCATGTTTGATCAATATTTCCTTGTATAATAGGTCATATAGAGTGTAGTATAGTGTGTAAAGCTTTTTCAAGTGTATAATTGTCTTTGGAGTGTGCAATCTACCATTTGGTTCATTTTCCTTGTATTACTGCTCACATCTCACCTCTATATTGAAAGGCTCATGTTAGAACCCATTAAGACTTAGAGTATAGTTTCTATGCCTTATTTCATCATGGTAGAAATATGATGGTCACATGGAAGAGATTTTGGTGCATAACCTCCTTTAGAGTAGGTTCAATTTATTCATTCTCTAACTCATTTCCCCATAAGAAAGTAATAGTTTAAGTGATAAGCATTAAAAAATGTATTTAGGGAGTTATCACTTAAATCTAGGGGGCTCATTTCAAATATAGGTACACCCACATACTTGGAAATGTTTCCATGTTTCCCAAATCTATAAGAGGATTGAATGCCCTCTTTAAGGGTGCAAGATTTGGTGACAATAGAAGGACCCTAAAGAACCCTTTCCAAGGGTGAAAATTAATGCCACAATAGTTTGTGGCATGCCTGATGGGACCAATTTTAAAGAATTTTTGTCAAGTTTGATGCTAATTTGATTAATTTATGATGGTTATAGCTTTCATACGATAGTATCTAGTGACTCTAAATAATACTCAACATTCTGGTGGTAGAGAAGTAGCTATATTTCATGCCAAAGGTGACTACAAGATCAAATTATAAAGGTATTCCTTTTGGATGTGTTAAATTACCTTTGAACTCATCAAGAATGTTAAGATTTGTTAACACTCACCCATACATGGGAAAATTTCCTCCTAAACTAATTTAAAAATATACCTCTATAAGGAGATATTTTTAGCCCCTTTCACTACCATGGAAGTCCCTAGAGCTTTCCCTTCTATTTATTTCAATGGTTAGAGTCCATTTAAACTCAATCACTATGATCTTATTTTAGTGGAATCTCTTAAAATTATTCCTTTCTTTAGGGGATACCAATCTACAACCCCTTCTAAGCACCTCGGAGATGTATCCAACTTATGTAATATTCATGACATCAATGAGGAAAATGTGGCCATTAGGTTATTGGCCATATCTTTTCAGGATAAAGCCCTTGAATAGTATATAAACCTTACTAATAACTTGATCACATCATGGGATCAATTATGTGATGCATTGTGTAAGATATTTGAAGACAAGAGTGACCACTTATCACTTGTTGAACACTTAATTACAATCAAGAGGGCTCATCATGAGGTTATGTAGGATTTCAATATAAGATTTCAAAACACATGGGATAGGATTCCAATATCTATCAGGATTACTCCTAACTATGCTTTCCTTTACTATCTAAAATCTCTTAATAGTGATATTATAGTAATGATTCAGTCTATGGGAGGAAACACACTAATGATTTCTTATGAGGTGGAAATCAACGTAGAGAATTGTCTTGTACAAGTTGGCAAGCTTACACCTAGACTACCAATGAAATTTTTCATGAGATTAAACCACCTCATATCATCATTCTTCCCATTTTTTCCATTCCACCTATGCCAATACTTACTGCCATACCTACACCAAATTAGGAAACGACTTCAACTAGTCAATCTAATGACTCTCATGAAAACAAGAACTTCCCAGAGCATGTTTAAATCCTTTGGAAATGAATTGGTGAATGTGAAGAGGAAGTAATCCCATTTCAATAAACCTTATAAATCTCCATATAAACCTCAACAAAAATCTTATCAAGCCAAAATGTCACCCTATAAAAGAAATTTCCAAAGCTAAGGACAAGGCCAAGGACAAGGGTAGCCTAACTATGTTAGGCAAAAAAAAATGTAATCTCAATTATGTAAGTACCTATAATAATTTGGTCCCTACTCTAAACAACATTTCTTAATAAAATGAGGTTACTATGCCTTGGAATTAGTCTTTTGGTTAATCCATTATCCCAAGCATTGAGTTTAATTAGGCTTTCAATGATCTATGGTAGCAGGGTGCTAGCTATGGATACAATCAAGTTCTTATGGCTCAGACTATAGAAATGCCTATGATGAAAAAACCATAAGAGCTTGAAAAATTCCAATATCCTAATGAATAACCAAACTATTTAGGTGATACAATGGTTAATTATGAGTAGGGAGAATGTTAGGCATCCAATCAACAAGCTAGTTCTAGCCAAGCAAACATTTTAGTGTCAGCTAATACTAGGTTTAAGAGTAGGAACATGGATGGTAATCAAGAAGTAGTAAAAGATCCTCCTACTATTACCCCATTACTATCAAATCCAAGTGAAACTACTACTTCTTCAAAGGCTTCAATTACTCCAAATAAATAGAATCAAGTGAATGCCTTTGTACCCCAAAACTCACAAGTTCAAAGTATGGTTGTGGCTCCCAAAGAACAAATAAAATTTTGTGGTTTTCCCATCAATATTGTTGAATGAATGAAAAATTCCAATGTGAGTGTGCCAATGTGGGAGGTTCTTTCCATTCCTAGTCAAGTGGATATCCTTACATAAGGTTTATTAAAGATCAAATTTTCTAAAAAGCCACCAAGCAAGGAAAACATGATTCTCACCAATACAACCAAAAGACCTAATGAAGGGAAATCAAATAATGGTTCAAACATCCTCCATTATAAATTTATGTAATCATTGGTGACTCTTTGGTACATAACTATATGGTAGATAATGGAGTAATTACTTTAGTGATGCCAAAGTTAATAGCTGATTAGCTTGGTTTGAATTATGAATCCCAATCTAGGGGAGTTTTTTAGCTTGATGTATCTTTCACCAAACCATATAGCATCATCAAAGGTCTAAACTTTACCCTACATGTTTGTCTTAGTATTTCAATGGCTTAGGATGTGTTGATTCTATATGTGCCTCCTCATTTTGCTTTATATTTATCTAGAAAAATCACAACAAAAATTAGGGGTTATCTAGTGGTATATTGATCCTACATAACTTTTAGGATAAGGTATGGTACTAAAGTGTCTATTAAATTTGAACCTATCACAAAATTTCACATAGATCCTTATGGGTTAAATAGTCCAAACATTGACTTCCCTATTCTTGATGAAGATGAACACCTAGTTCATCAAGAACTAGACACTCATCTTGAAGGTATACCTGATATGTTCTTGGATGAGTTATGGAGTGAAAATAAGATAATTGAACCTTTGGAAGGTTTTAAATAAAGGGACATGGGTGTCTACTTCTTTCATGAGGAGCAAGAATTCTTGCCATCCCTTACTAGGCCATAGGAAGATACTAATGATTTGTGGAAATTATTCTTTGATGGCTCAAGGATAAAACATGGAGTGGATGCATGTGAAATTCTATTGTCTCCCTCCAATGATAATTACTTCTCTTCTTATAGGTTCCAATTCAATTTCTCTTGCAATACAACTTAGTATGAAGGCCTTATCCATGGACTTTAATGGTCTAGTAAGAGGGGAATCAAATAGTTAAAATTATATGGGGATAGTGAGCTAGTAGTGCATCAAGTCAAAAGATAAAACACCACAAATAATACCTTAATTAATCCTAAAAACATAAAGTGTGGGGAATACTTTAATAATTTGAGACCTTCAACATCCAAACAGTGCCAAGGAACCAAAATTAGCATGTTGATAGGTTGGTAGTTGTGGGAGCTCAGTTTGACATCCCAAACAAGCTAAACAAATCCAAAGTGACACCACATGTTAAAGTGGTGGTAAGAACATCAGTGTCACAAAATGAGGCTCATTGGTAGGTCTTAGACAATGACAAGCAGATTGTTTGTTTCTTACAACAGGTTGTTGAGTTTTTCTCAATAAACTAGATTAAATTCCAACATCAATATGAGTCAAATTATTCATCTAAGGTATAACAAACTTCCTAAAGGTTTGGTCATCCTTGAATGTTTTTTCCATGAGGGAGACCATATGATAAAATACAAGGTAGTAATGTCAACTGATGAGGAGAGCTATGAAAGAGTTCTTATTCTCAAAGATAAGCTCCTCGATCTTGGAAAGATAAGCACTAAGTCTGAAAGGCATGATTTTGTTTAAATTTTCAAGGAATATTCAGACATCTTTGCTTGGAAATATAGTGATATAAGAGGATTTGATCCCAAGCTATCCCAGCACACTATATAATTAAAGGTTAATTCCAAGCCTATTAGGTAGAAAAAAAGGCCTATCAACCCAAAAATTGAAGAGATAATGAGAAAATAATTGATTAAATCCAATATCATCTTTCCTATCAAGCACTCCTCATGGGTAGCTAGATGGTACCTATGAAGAAGAATAATGGTGAAATATGGTTGTGTTTTGACTTTAGGGACCTAAACAGGGCATGTTTGAAATATCATTACCCCTTACCATCCATGGAACAACTCCTTTAAATGGTTGCTAGTTCATATTGCTTCTCTCTTTTAGATGGGCATTTAGGATACAACCAGGTGTTGGTAAGTGAAGAAGACCAATATAAGACTACCTTCACCATAAAGTGGGGCATATATGCTTATCAGAAGATGCATTTTGGCCTATCTAATGTTGGGGCCACTTTTCAAAGAGCCATGGACATGGATTTAAATGGCTTGTTAAATTAGATGGTGTTGGTCTACTTGGATGACATATTAGTTTTTTCTAAGAAGGATAGTGAACACTTGCATCACCTAAGGTTGATCTTTCAAAGATGCAAAAAATATGGGATCTCATTGAATCCCAAGAAGTGTGTGATTTTTTCCATGAAGGAAAACTCTTGGGACATATTATCTCAAAATAAGGATTAGCTATTGATCTTAATAGAATAAGTGCCATCTTGGCATTATCCTTACCCAAGCACAAGAAGGGACTCTAGAGTTTCCTTGGGAAAATAAACTTTTTTAGAAGTTTTATACCTAGTTTTGAAAACTTGGTCAAACCCATTACTTCCATGATAAAGAAGAACCAAGTGATCACTTGGTCAAATGAAGGTAAAAAAAAATTGAGGCTATCAAGAAAGCCATTTCCGAAGCACCCACACTCATGAATCTTGATTTCTCAAGGGATTTCATATTTTATACCTTTTACAATATTTATAACATATCAACTATTTTAATGCAAAATATTGGTGAAGGACTTGACCATCCAATTGATTTTCTTAGTCAAGGGATTGAAGGATATGAGGTAAGGTATAATTTTGTATAAAATCAAGTCCTTTTAGTGGTAATAAGCCTTAAAAAGTTTAGAACAATACTCTTCAATAGTAAAATATATCTTATAGTGTCATATCCTAGAGTAAGGGACTTCCTTATTAATAAGACTTGAATGAAAAGAGGGATGATTGGATTACCAAGGTCATAGAGTATGACATAGAGATTAAGGTCACTAAGATAGTAAGGGGCAAAGAATTATGTGATCATATGGTGTATGACCTTCATGAAGATAAAGAGGTTGTCTTGGTAACACAAGGTAACTCACAAATAGATGTACCTCCATTTAACACTAGTTATCTGTAGGATATGACACATTTATTGATAACATGTGAGTGTGCATAAGGCATGGATAGTGAAAAGATAAGGTATTTTAGACTTTAGTCTATACAATATGTATTGGTTGATGGTGTTCTATTCAAAAAGGATCTCAATGGGGTATTTATAAGGTGCATCGATGATGACCAAGTGACTAGGATTTTGGAACAATTCTATGATGGGCCTATAGGAGGCCATTTTTCTCCAAAGACTATAACATCAAAAGTGATGAGGGATGGTTATTATTGGCTCAATCTCTTCAAGGATGAATATACATGGGTAATAAAGTGTCAAAAGTGTGCTCTCTTTATAGGCAAGTAAATTTTGGTATCCCTTCCTCTCAACCCAATCTAGGTGGAACAACCCTTCATGTAGTGGGGTTTAGACTTCATAATAATGATCAACCCACCTTCCATTAGAGGACACAAATGGGTAATCATTGCTACTAACTACTTCACCAGTTAGGTGGAAGTAATTTCCCTAAAATAAGTTAATAAAACAATAGTGTTCAACTTTTATGATAGCATAGTGGTGAGGTTTGGTATACTAGAAATAATAATTTCAAATAATAACTTAGCATTTGTTGGCATGAGGATAAGTGAATGGGAACTTTTGTTGGGCATATACCTTATTACATACTCAAATTTCTACCCCAAAGGCAATGGACTAACAAATTAAATAAATAAAAACTTGATAAGGATCATCAAGAGGATTATGAAATAGAATCATAGAGTATGGCACACAAAATTAAGGACAACCTTATGGGCTGATAAAGTGACCCCAAAGTTTCCATTGGAAATTCACCATTCATCCTTATATGTGGAAGGGAGGCCAAATTTCCCATCTATCTTAAATTAACTTCTTTTGATTTATCTCATTAGTTTGAGTTGATGAATAATGATTCTATGAGCTTAAGGATGGTAGATTTCATGGATCTTGAAGAAACAATGGACCTTGCAATGAAGACACTAGAGTCAAAACAAGCTCAACTCAAGAAAGCCTTTTATAAGAGATCTATAGCAAGATAATTCAAAGAAGTGGATCTAGTCCTCAAGTGGGATTAAAATAAAGCAAATCCATGCAACCATACCAATTTTAACATCTTGTGGAGTGGCCCTTACTTGATCCATGGATGTAAACAACATAAATCTTTTCATCTTGTCTATCTAGATGGAGAGTTATTATCCATCCTAGTCAATGGGATTCATTTAAATAATTTATATTAGGAGAGTTTTTAGTCATTTTATATATTGTAAATAATAGAGTAGATTTTATTATTTTCCTCTAAGTTCCTTGTGCACATGTTTTTAGTTGTGTGTTCGCTTCCCTAATTGCCTTTGGCATAGTGTTTGTTTTGTTCTTTCTTCCCTTGATGCTTCAAGAGGAGTTTTTCTAAAAAGGGACAACCTTGTATCATTTTTGCATTAGTTAGGAAACAAAAAATTATGACCTCATATGCCCAATGAATTAGACAAGGTAACTAATCTATTGCATACCAGGCATGCAATCCCAGGAGGTCACCAAAAATGTTGGATAAAATTGGCCCACATATAAATATTTTGCCTATATATCCCAAGTAATCTTCATTTATAGCCAAGGTTTGAGGATCAAGGTAAGTAATAATTCCATTCAAGGTTTTGGGTCATTTATCTTTTCTCAATAAGTTTAACTATATAGAAAACCAATAAAGGAATTGGTTTTCATAGATAGGATAATGAGGTAAGTTTATAATTGATGACCTTCAAAGGTTTAAGTTTAGTCATGATCCATTTAGTTCATTCAATAAAAATAATTCACAAGTTTGAGCCAAGTATATGCCTTAAAAATGATCCAAAAACATGGAATGTGTCAGAGGATGTCAAATTAAAGCCCTAAGAAGTAGTTGTTTGGGTTCAAATCTTCAACAAAATCCTAAAATTGAACATGGGAATGCCAAGTGTCAAAGCCTCACTTAATTATATTAAATATCAATGGCACATAGATAATCTCATGAATTTAGTAGGTCAAAATATCATGGACCAATATTGATAATGCATATTCTTGCATATACATCCTGATTGATGATCCGTATTCAAGGCTAGAGTGAATAAAGATAGATTGATAACATGCATTAAATCATGCATCAAAGATATAATAGAGAGCACAAGGTCAAAATATTAGTAGATCTTGAGATTGAACATGTTGATGAGAAATGTCTCAATCATGATTAATCCCAAGCAAATTGATGGACTATATTTAATCATGTAAAAGGAATATCAATGACGTACATTTGAACTAGCAGATCAAATATCTATAGTGTTCATTCAACTATGTGGATAGAGATTGATGGTGTGGATAAAGGTCAAAAATTCAATTATCCTAGATTATATTTGAGGCCACTACATGGATTAAGTTCATTAACTAAATGGAAAATGATAATAGGGTCCATAGAAGGCACGCAAAGCTGCCAAGTATCACAATCTTACAAATAAATATCTAACATCATTCACAAATCCAAGTGTCATAATATCAAGTGTAGATTAAATATCACTAGACAATGTTGAAATTCAAGGCCAAGAGAATCCCAAGGGATTTGATGGAGCAAATTCAATCAAATATCTAGGGGGATGAGATGTGGGCACATGTCTGAAATGACAATAGTCATATTTAAAAATATATGATAAATAGTGTGGCTGGGACATGTCACATAGGTGGACACATCAGGATAAAATATTTTGTGGATCCATGGGTTACCAGACTAAATACTTCAAACTAGTTTCCACCATTAAAGCTTAGTTAAGATCCTTCTTTTAAAGATTTAGAGCCTATAGTCCATGTTATCTGAGTTTGTAGTGTTGTTTTATGATTGTACACACACATACAATAGTTTCTTGGATTCCATAATACTTTAGCCTATAGAACCATGGTTTTCTAATGATTCAAATGAGATGGATACATCAAGGAGTGAGGTGTCTAATAAGGGAATTGGTTTTCCATTCTGTGAATACCTATATTAAGTTCCAAAAGGGCATTGTACAGTCAACATGTTATTAGTGGAATGTGGTAAGAGGATGATCATAGAATTGATATCAAGATCAGTTTTTACAAAACAAGCTAAGACTAGTTTTGATCATCCTCTCATAAGTGATCGGTCACCTACAATAGGCCTAAAAGAAAATAATTACTTGGTATGATTACCATTGTCATATCTTTTGCACCAACTATTAGGTGGGTAATTGGTGCCTAGTTTTTCATGGGATATATTTGAATGATTGCATGTGGAAACTACAAAATAGAGGGGCCAAGGTGATGGATCTAGTATAATGATCAGCCAAAGCTCTATATTAGCATCCGATGTGTACTCTCCACCCTGCCACAAATAGGATTTTGTGTGTTATAAATCCTATATTGTTCTAATGAATAAAAAATACTCTCATTTGACATGGTGAAGCCCTACCAAAAAAATTGTAAGAAAGAACTCTAGAAGAAATAAATATAATTTTTACCTATCTCTTGCCTCTGAATTATGTTTATCAAAACTTGTGCATGATGACATTGTGAAGGAGTTACTTCCATGTCTTTTATCCTTCATTCTTTCCTCATTTTAGGTGTTTTCAAGCTATTTGTAAGTCTGAACTTGTGTTCTTTCTACCATTAATGGAAACTCGGTGTGAATCTTAGAATTATTCCTTACTTCATTCATTGTTTAGTGATGTAACATAATATAATTTCTCTTAGTTATCCTATACCCCCTCTCTATCCCTTTTCCAAATAGAAGTATTAGTTTAGGTGATCCATCAAGAGGAAGTTGGCCTTCTTCAGAGGTTCAACCCCATAATAAGATACCCATAACTTGGGGTTGTTCCCATTTTGTGGCTTATTTGGAGGGATCTTGAAGAACCCTCTTCAAGGGTGAAAATTAATGCCACAACAGTTTCTAAAAAGAGAAAAATATAACATGCTAGAAGGATACGTAGTCATATGATTTGACTATGTATAATAAATGAAGTAGAACAAAATGAAAAAGAGGACACAATTAGATAGATTGAATATGCATTGAAAATTAGGAATTATAATAGGATGATAAGATAAACAATTAAAAAAGTTAACTATGTATGCTAGAGGAGAAATCTAAATAATCTAACAGAGCTACACGATCAGATAGGGCAACTCTTACTAAAGGGAAACAAGAATAACAATTTGTATAAGGATGATAGTGTTATGAAAATAGGGAAATTTTTTGCTAGATAATATCTAAGGAAATGAAATGAATCATAAAAATAATTGGATCAATGTGAATGATCCAATTGGAACACACAACACAAACCTTGCACTAAAAGTGGCTAATGCAATTTTTGCAATAAAAAATATAATGATCAAAGAGAAAACAACTTGAATGTAAATACTAACTAATTTTTCATTCCTAAATGTTGTTAAGTTATAATAAAATTTGAAATTAATGTGATGGGGAGTTGATTGTAAGAAGGAACTAGAAATTAATCTATGGATAGTTTCAGGTATTTTAGGATGAAAGGGATCTCTATTGGTGACTATCTTGGTATTAGGGCCTACCACCTCACTTCATAATATGGTAAAAATAATTATTTTAGGTGATTTTCCAATATAGAACATCAATCATGTGTTTATACTTGGCTAGAAAACCAAGTTAGCTTCCCCCTTGGTGATGAAATCTAAGTAGGTAGACCTTGGGAACAAAAATGTTAAATTTTTTTTTTGTAAAGTGATTTGGAAGTGTGTGAAAATGAGAAAAATAGTGTGAATAAATATATAAATTGAAAACCCCCTTAATTAATATATGTTTGTTACTCTAATCATGCAATTAATTAAAATAAAAAGTGAACTAATTACTAGGAAAAAATAGGTTAATTCATTGACTATGAAGACTACAGAGTCATTCTAGGCAACATTATATGTAAAAAATATAGAATAGAGTTGACAAGGTCCCTACTATTTTTTGGAAGCAAGATCTAGAAGAACACAATCAAATATGTTGACTATGTATTCTAGATAGAAGACAATATATAAAACTATGTCAAGGTAGTCAACCCAGCTCATTGTAGGGCTATAATTTTATAAACTATAAACTTATAAAAAATAGTACTAAAAATGACAAATTAAAATGACAAATAAGGTAACAATGAACCCTAGTGGTTTTGAATATTCTTACTTTGTAAATTTTATGTTGTGTTGCTCAAGTGTTGATTTAAATATTATATGAATATAATCAATTAGATAGACAATGATTATAGAACCTATGTGTTAAAAAATAATCTATGAATAGATTCTATTGGTTTGACTATCTACAAACTTGTATGTTTAGAAAGAATAACTACTAATAGAGTTGACTAGATCGAATATTTATGTAATATTGTAATTAAAGAAGAAAACTATGTCAAGCTAATCGATCCAGTCACCTATATTTGGAGAAGACCTACATAGATAGAACATAATCATTGTTGGGGAGACTATGTGTTAAACTTTCACACATATTGTTAGAACTATACCGATAGGTTCGATATAATATTGAAAAAATGAAAATATAATATGATGATAAAATGAATGGGTGAAATAAAACCTACAAGGGTTTGATTCATGTTAGGTTCACCAAAATTTATACAAAGGAAAATGCAAGTTACCTATTAATAAATCCTACCTCAAAAAAGATAAATCCTACTCACACTTCTATTTGTTGATACATTAGATATTTAGGGTCATGACCAAAATGGATCCATTAGACCTAACCAAGGGATCTCTTACAACAATAAAATTACTATATAGGGTTCCAAAGCCTCTATTCAAGCAAAACTATGCAATAACCCTATCTAGGTCTATGTTTTCATATTCACTAAGTAAATGCAAAGTAAAGTAAAATCTAATCTAATGTTCACCAAAGCTTGTGGCATAGTATGGGGGCGATAAAAATAAAAATAAAATATGCATAGAATAATTATAATTAATCTATGTATAAATATAACCCTAATGCATTAAGAGAAATATATTCAAAATCCATTACTTACACTACTTATATCTACTAAAATAGAGGAGTAAAGTTAGAGATACTTACCTTGAAGATGAACTCATCGAGACTCAATCTCTCCCTTAGCCAAAGGTGCTTCAAAATAGGTTGTGATTTCTATGTATCACTAAGAAAGGCCTAAGAATCTAATAATTTTCCACAAGATAAGATTTTTCCCCAAATTTAAACTCTAAGTAATAACTCATCAAGTAGAATGGTCAAAGAGAACATTGTAAATAAGTGCAAATTAATAATTAACTCGGTTGTCTCTCTAATAAATGGTTAAATGAATGTGTATATATAGATGAATCTAACCCTAAACCTTTAAAAAAAATTATCCAACAAGGTTGGACCAATTTGACTCTATATCATTAATTGATAAAACAAAATTTAGGTCCTAGTCTAGGTCAGTCAAGGCCAACCTAGACCTGTAACATGTAAATATCAATAAGAATACATGGTTAACCTAGGCTAAAAGTGTACAATAAATGTCAAAAAAGGGTTTTAGTCTTATTAAGGAGCTAAGTAAGGTAGTAAATTACTTAGAGGAGTGTGTAAGGTAGGTGTCAAAGCTGAGGAAAGTGTATAGAAGGTTTTTTTGGTTTCAAGTGGAGTTATAGGGGACACCAATCCTACGAAGCACCAATGGTCTACCCACCCCTTTCCTGATGCACCCTTTAAGGCATGCAATCAGAGAGATTAAGACATGAAATGTTCCTACAAGAAATAAAGCATTAGTGATTTATAAAGTTTGAAAATATTATTTTTATATACAAATCACTACCAATAAGAGGTTATTTTAGCATTATATTGTTAGTTTGATTTTGAGGTGTATGATGAGAGGAAGAGGAAAGAGAAGATGTATCTAATATATCCTCATCAACATTTTAATTATCACGTTCATAGTAATTCTCATATCCATCATTATAATAATATTCATCATCATTATAAATGAAATCAATATCATGTTCTAATGTAAAATATTGAAAATTTGTCCATTCATTATTATAATTATGAGAAAAATTTAGAAATTCATTAATTGGGTGAGGGGTAGGAGGCTTCTTAGATGCCATTTTAAACTTGCCAAAGAAGATAATGTAAATAATGAATAGGAAGCACACAAAATTCAAAATGTAATCTAACATAAGTATATGTGCAACTATGAGAAATATTTAACCCAATATGTAGAAGAAATTAGTATTATAATTGAAACCCTAATTGTTATTAGTTGGATGTATAGGGACCTAGTATGTGGATCTAGGGTTTTAATGAGGGTTGATTTTTAAAAATTTAAATTAATGAACCCTAATATAGGATTAATTTGAATGAGATAGGTTGTGCTAAAAATTAGGAAAAAATAGAAGTTTTAAACCCTAATTTAGTGCATAAAATTTGGAAGAAGGTAAACCCTAGGAAAAAAATAAGATTTTAAGCAATATTCAAAGTAAGATAGGTTCACTGAATGTTTTAACCTTTTAGGATTTATGGTATGTAAATCCTATGTTGTTAAAGGACTGAGTATAACAATAACCTAAAATGAAAATTAGAAATAATTGATTTGATAAGCCTTTCCCAAAATAGCAAGGATATAGAGGAGTACTTATATGAAATAAACCTTTGTGACTTAAGAGGTTGAAATAGGTTGGAAAAATAGGTAGACACATTTTTTTCTAAAATATATTTTCATATAGTAGCACCCTTATTTGGATAATAATGCCAAGTAGCACTAGTGTCCAATTATGGTGTTAGTATCCCTATTGGAGGAGTTGTATGGGAGTTTTAGGATGTTTTAGGGAACCTATAGGTGGTTATATGTATTTTATAAGCTCACTTGTGCTACTATTTTTGTTGAATATTTTCCAAAACCCTAATGAGTACCTTCACACATGAAACAACAACTAGATCAAATGCAAAAGAAAGGAAAAAATTAGGTTGTCGGATATTACGATCACATACAGTAGAACCCCTATTGTCTTGGCCACTACCTACACTAACCCTAATTATAGGGATATTAGATTACATGTAGTTATCCCTCTAGGAACATGCATAATAAACATGCATGGCATTCTATAATTAATTTTAGTTAGGCCCTTCTTTAATCAAACATGTAGTGTTTAGATGTAATATCTGAGTAGTCTACAGAGTATTGATTTGTAATATTGACTAATTTTTATGTAATTATGTGCCAATTTTTTTTGGTGAAGCTCTTTATATATAAGTAACTTCGATTTAAATATAAGGCCTTGTTCACTAGCTGATAAGTCTCAAAAGAGGGATAAAAACATAAGAAAAATCTCAAGTAGGGTTAAGACCTAAAACACATGAGAAAATGATTGTTGGAAACTAGATCCATCATTAGACACTAGCACCACATGGTGATATTATCTTGAAAATTTCACTATTGTACTGAGGCCTAAAAACAAAGTTAAGACCAAGCATGATAGGTTATGGGCCCCTATGATTGGGAGGGAGTGACTTAGGACCACTAGGGGTGTAACAAATAATGAAACTAAGAGATAAAAAAAGATAAAAAGACCTAAAATGACCATGTGAACAAGGGATATATTCATCACTAATAAATTCATGTGAAAGATAAATAAAATACATATTACTTGTGGTTGCTTAAACGAATTAGGGTGTATACAAGAACATGTTTATTTTCTCTTAGCAACTAGGTAGACCATGTAGGTGTAGATGAGGATTCTATGGAATTTTCTATGTATTTTTGGTGCAACGTGTATGAAGTAGATTAAGATAGATCCATAAATTATTCTACTTGGTAAATCTAAGATCAAATAAGGTAATAAACTAGCATATATTTTGATACTTTATATATCATAATCATGACCAAATTAGATCTACTAAACTTAACTAAGGGAGCACTTATCACACAACACTAAATAATAGGGTTCCAAAGCCTCTACGCAAATAATATTCTAAAATATCCCTAGCTAGGTATTGTAACTCATAAAATTAATTATAACTCATAATATTCTAAAATATCCCTAGCTAGGTATTAGAGTTATCAAATCTTATAACACAAATGGAGAAAATTTTAAAACAAATAAAACAACATGGCATTATGGTAGTCAAATGGGGTCCCAGACCACCGAAGGTGGAAGATGGCAAGCTATAAAGCCATATATCTACACTAAGTTTAATGTAGAGGTAATATAAGCAAGCATTTATACATTCAAAACCTATTACTTTGTGTAAAATATATCTATAAAATGAAATAAATTTTTGTAGAGATACTTACCTTTAAGCAAACATGTCAAGTCTTAATCTCCCACTTAGTCAATGGTGCTTTGTAAGAAATTAGTGTGGATTTGTAAGGATCACACTAGTTGAAATCATCTCTAGGATAAAATATTCATAATTTTCATTCGAGATGTCTCACAAGATAATTTATTTTTCCTCTAAGGAAAACCCTAAGAAATGACTCCTTCAAATGTATATGTAGCATAATTGCAATCTATAATAATGTAAAAATGAATTTTATTCTCTATTGGATTGAAATTAAGGTCATTTTTATAGAAATGGATAAATTATAACCCTTATATAATTTTATCCCACAAGGTAATCTTTCCATGACTTAGTTTTTAAAAATCTACCATTAGACCTTAAAATAGGTCAACCTAGGTTCACCTAGTTCTATAACTTTCAAAATTAGGTTAACCATGGCTGACCTAGTTCTATAACATGTGTCATAACTTTCACAAGTGGGTCAACCATGGCTGATATAGTATTAAAAATGGGGTTTTGCTTATTTAAGGTCTATTTGAGAGGAGAGTTGTTTATGGAATTAGATATATTTGGTTTGTTTGCTTGGGGAGTTGGATGTTAAAATAAATTTACCATAGTAATATTCTTATGTAAAAGTGAAGTTGTTATCTATAAAATAACACACGTAGTTTTTTATATTAGTTTTTTAGTTGTTAAATTAAGTGAGTTTAATAGGTTTATTATGGACATATTTCATATAAATAGTAGATTACAAAATGTTAAAAGGTTATTTACTCATCCCATTAAGTAGGACTATTATGAGCACATGTAAGGTTATTAATACGTCTCTATAATTCATGTTCCATAAGCTCAATAAATATTATTGGATTTATCTCAGATTTATTATTATAGTGGAACATTTTTAGAGCAAGAAATTTTTAAAATTTATTTTGTGCAAGCTATATTACACTTGCAAAGATTGTGGTGTGATTGGCTACCTGAACTCCAAGTTATTCAAGTTAGTTGTATAGGTTTTCTTTTATTACAAGTTATACACACTCTATAAGCAAGGAATTTTAGATGTAAAATATTATTTGGCATGTTTTTTAACATTTTTAATTCATTTTCATCATTATGTACTTATTTGTACAACCATTTGAGCCTTTAGAATCCATTCAGTCTAGTTTTCTCTCTATAAACATGTAGTAAGTTTTTATCCATATCTAATTATACGAGCATCCTCATAATCTAAAATTTGTTACAAACATTATATATTCCTTTGTATATACTATTCCAATAGTCCATATATTTTTATAGTAGGTCACACCATGTTTTTGAAGCCTATAATCTATTCTCAATCAATTTGTACCTATAGATAGGTTTTATTCCTGTATGAGATGTACGAACCAATTTTTTTATATATGATTTTTTCAGACTATCCCTACGTAGAACACCATCCTACCATAATTTTCCATACACTTTTGCATTATTTAGTATAATATTTTGGAAGACTCTAATTTGAAACAATTATTTGGCATGGTATATTGAGTTACAGATCAATTTTTCTTTATTTTGAGTTATACAATCAATATTTTTGAAATCTAAATTTTGTAGATTATTATTATTTCATGACATAACATCCCAACCTGAGCCATATAACTATGCCTATTTTTGTATAGTAATTGGGAAGCCTCCAAGGTGATGTAGTCATTTGGATTAGAAGATTGAGAAGTAGTTTGGTTTCTATTCATTTCTGGTCGTATAGACATGGTTTTGCAGAAATAATTCTAGATTTGAATCTTCTGTTAAGCACAAAATATACTAAGAGGGGGGGGCGAATTGGTATATTATTTATCATTTTAATTAATCTAATTTATTTTCTTTAACCACTTAATCACACATTAAATATATGCAATAAAACTAAAACAATAATTTGTAACACACGAGAGAGAGAGAGAGAGAGAGAGAGAGAGAGAGAGAGAGAGAGAGAGAGAGAGACCATATTTTTACATGGAAACCCAAATTGGGAAAAACCATGGAGAACAATCTCAAGTATATGAATGAGCACTAACTCAAAATATAAAGTTCATAAGTACAAAATTTTAAGAACACCAACCCCTTTGTCGAGCACCAACACATCAACTATTTGTGAGCACCAACCCCTTGAAAAGATTTGTGAGAACCAACCCACAAGATCACCAACCCCTCTTGTGTATATAACAAAACTATCTCTCAATGTTGCTTACTCAACAAATGATAGAAATTTACAATACCTCATGATTTTATCTCTTTGAAAACAAATACAAACCATGCACACTCTTTCATTTTACAAATGGTTTCTCAAACCTTTATTTATATCTTTCCAAAATACCTTTGGCATTCACCCTTTGTGACTCTTCAATCCTCATGGAAAATGGTGCCAAACTTACATGACCCTTTGTATCTTTGAATTTGAAAAGTCATATGGTGACCTTTAATAAACAAAAGTGTCTTTTCCTATTTTGTCTTTATCTTGGTGATTTTTTTTATTCCTCAAAGTGTACCTTTATGTAAAAATGCACCATACCTATTTTTCCTTCATATGGTGACTCTTGGAATTCCTCAAGATGACTCTTCATGAGAAAATGCATCCCATTCCTCTTTCATATTTTACCCCATGACTCTTTGACTTCTCCATGGGCCCTCTTTTGACTTATATGTAACCAAAAATATATTCATTAATATTAAATAAATATTAACACACATTAGCCAATATATAAATATTAAAAACACCATTAAATGCAATGGTGCCTTTATCACAAATAATGCTAAACCTTTGACATCAATGACAATATTTCCAACAATCTCCCCCTTTATCATTGATGGCAACCTCAAACTAAAATTGCCACATCTTGAAACCTACACATACTACCATCTTAAAAACATACAGTAACTCCCCCTTACTATAGCAACCTGTACCTATTTCTACACTTGTACCTATTATTCTCCCCCTTTAACATCAATGGAAAAGGGCCTACCTAGAGCTAACACTTATTTCTCCCTCAACTAATGCTAAACCTTAATGTCAAAAAGTAAAGGAAATTACTCCCAACTTCTCTCATAGATACTCAAATGTGTCTTTTGGTATTGCCTTTTTGAAAATATCTACAATCTACTTTGTAGTACTGATATACTCCATCTTAACCTATTGATCTGCAACGTGCTCTCTCAAGAAGTGATATCTAATGGGAATATGTTTTGTTCTTGAATTCATCACTGGATTATTCAAAATATTAATAGCACTTACGTTATCACAAAAAATATAAATAGGTTCATCATACTTTACCTTGATATCTTCCAAGGTTTGCTTCATTCAAAGCACTTGAGTACAACACAAAACTACTACAATATATTCTGCTTCAGCTGTATAAAGTGATACTGAATTCTAATTTTTTCTTAGCCATGATACTAAGATATCACTAAGAAATAAATCTCTTCCACTTGTACTCTTTCTATAATCCAATCACCCTACCGAATCTGAATCTATATAAGCAACTAAAGTGAAATATCTACCTATGGGATACCACAATCCATAATCTAATGTCCCCTTGATATATCTGAATATTCTTTTCACCAACTAAACATGACTATCTTTTGGAGCTAAATGATATCTTGAAACCATACCTACTACATGCATGATGTATGACCTTGATGCTATTAAATATAAAAGACTACCAATCATAGATCTATATAAAGATTGATCTATAATAGGTGAATCTTCATCTTTGCTCACCTTATTTCTTGTACACATTGATGTGCCAACTGGTGCATAATCCTCAAAACCAAATTTATTCAACATTTTATTAGCATATTTACTTTTAGATATAAAAATTCCTTTATCTGACTAAAATATTTGCATTCCTAAGAAAAATTACAATTCTCCAAGCATAGACATCTCAAATTATTTTTATATATTATCAAAAAATTATGTTTTCATCTTTTCAATATTTCATCCAAAAATGATGTCTTAAACATATACCACAATAATAAATTGATGCTCACCTTCTATTTTTATTTAGAGATTACTATTAACAAATCCTCTTTTGAAACCATGATCTTGCAAGTACTTATCAAGTCTTGCATACAAAGCTCTGGGAGCTTGTTTCAATCCATAAAATGCTTTCTTCAATTTCCATACATGGCTACTAATATTTGAGAGAATAAATCCCTTAGGTTACTCAATGTAGACCTCTTTTTCTAAATTTTCATTTAAGAAGGTAGATTTGATATCCATCTGAAACACTTTGAAATTTTTAAACACTGCATATGCAAGAAACATTCTAATAGCCTCTAACCTTGGCACTGATGTGAAAGTTTCTTCAAAATCTATTCCCTTAATATGAGAATATCATTTACATACTAATCTTGCTTTATTTATGGTCACTTCTCCATTTTCATTCAACTTATTTCTATAAACCCATTTTATTCCTATCATATTGTGATATTTTGGTCTAGGCATTAATTCCCAAGTATCATTCTTTTCTATCTGATTTAATTATTCATCCATAGAATTAACCCAATGCTTATCATGTCTAGCTTCTAAAAAAATTCTAAGCTAAATTTTGGATAATAAAGAGAAATTAACTTTCTCAGATTCACTTATCATCATTCTTCTAGTGTGAATTCCTTCATTTATGTCCACGATGATTTACTTTCATTATGATTTATTTGAATATATTTGGATGGATTTTTTGTGTCCTTTTTCTCATCTTCATATGATTTTTTAAAATCTTCCTCTTCAATGATTTCAAGAATGTCTACTAGATCATTGATTCTTTGTGTTCTATCTTCTTCTATCCTGACACTTGTTCTTTCAAAAAATTCCTTGGTTCTTTTGTTATAACATTTATGAGATTTAATTTTGAAAGAATAACTAAGAAATATACCTTCATCTACTCTAGATTCAAACTTACTAATTTTTTCATTGGTTCTCTTTATGAAGCATCTGCTGCTAAAAACTCTAAAATAATCATCTATTGCTAGTTTGTCTTTCCATAACTCATAAGGAGTCTTGTCACCATTGACTCTTAACAATGCTCTAATATAAATATGCACTATTGTATAAACTACCTCTCTCCAATATTTATCTTCTATCTTGGATTCATTTAGCATTGTCCTCACCATCTCCTAAACTATTCTATTTTTATGTTCAACTACTCCATTTAGCTATGGAGTTATGGCTGCTGAATAATGTCTCTTTATTCCATGGTCTTCATGAAACTCGATAAATTGATCTAACATGAATTTTTCTCCTTAATTTGATCTTAGAAACTTAATATTCAAATTGGTTTCATTCTCAACTAATGCTTTGAATGCTTTGAAATGTCTAAAAGCTTCTAATTTTTTCTTTAAAAACATTACCCAAGTCATACATGAAAAATCATCAATAAATAACATGAAATATTTCTCACCTTAGGTACTTTGAGTTCTCATAGGTCCACATAGTTTAGTGTGAACAAGCTCGAGCATCTGAGTAGTTGATTACTCTTTTATTTTGAACCACCTTCTAGCCTGCTTCCCATGCTGACAAGGTTCACAAAGTGTGTCAAATGGCTTTGTAATCTTTGGAATATTTTTGACTATTTAATTTTTGCTGATGTTGACAAGATTATAAAAATTTATGTGCCCCATATCCTGTGCCATATCTAATGTTCTTCAATCTGACTCAAACAACATCTTTGACCTTTGATGTCTGATAGCATATACAAATTATTGTCAGTTCTCTGAGCATCTGCAACTAACACATCTGAATATTTTCTTCTAATTTCATAACCTTTTACATAAAACTTTAGTATGTTCCCCTAATCACACATTTTAATTACACTCAAAATATTATGCTTAAGACCTTTTATAAACAAAACATTTTCAGTTTTAGTTCTACCATTATCCAAACTTAGTGTACCTTTTCTAGCAATTTTGGCAGTAGTATTAGCTTTGAATTTCACTATGCCACCATTGATCTTATTCAAGGTTATTAAATTTATCTTGTCTCCTTTCATGTGCCTCAAACATTAAATATCAATGAACCATGGATTATCTTCATTTATTGCATGCAAAGCTATCTTCACCAACATAGATTTTTTAAGTTATATTTTTTGCCATGAACCTATCTAAACTTTCTTCTTAATGAATAGATCCTTGAAATTATGGTCCTTCTTGACTGACTCGAATATACTTCTAAAGTACTAATCTATGTGTCCAAATTTTTTACACTTATAACATATTATGTCCTTTTCATTAAAGCCTAATAGAGGAGTAAAAGAGTTGTGGCTTCTGCTTGACTCTGTATGAATTTCCTTCTCCTTAGTTTTGAAATTATTAGCCCTGTTTTGACATTATATTTTCTTATGACCATATCCATTACAATAAAAATAGTAACTATAAAAATAGGACCTATTTGTGTATCTCTAACCTGATTGCCTTTTGTAGCTCTATTCCCTCTAGCCTTCTTAGTTTGATATGTCCTCTGTATTCTTAACTTCTTCCATTTTTATTTCTTCTTTTGTAAGAGCTTCAGCATAGCTCTTTCCTTTTTCTTTATCTGTGAAAGTAGTGGCCTCCTCTTTCTATTTTTCAAATCCAATACCTATCTTATCTGACATTGATCTTTGATTTTCTAATATCTTATTTAATATATTAGTGGTATTCTCAAATGTTGAATCATTAGTTGTTCTATCATTAATTGATTTATTTGTTTTCTCAAGATCTAATTTTAAATAAGTAATTTTAAAAAGATACCTTTCAAATTATATACTTACTATTTTGAACTATGCTGTTAGATCTTCTTTAGTCTTCTTGGCTTCTTCAAAATGTGCTTGTAAATCTTCAATTATTTCCTTCGACTCCTTTTCATTTTTCTTGATCTAGAGTTTTAATCTTCGATTCTTCTTTTCAAGAGATTTTAACTCTTCTAAGGCACAAATGAGTTCTCCTTCAAGATACACTTTGGCTTCATCATGTTCTTCTTCTTTAATCATCTATACTTTTGCTTGTGGAGGCATCTTCATATATGGCCATGAATAAAATCTTTTTTTCTTTTGAATCATGAACTCCACTATCTTCAACTGAGCTAGGATCTTTAGAATACAAACTCTTCTTCTCAAATCCCTTCTTGAATTTACCTTTGAAATTATTCTTGTATGTTGACTTTCCTTCTTAATTGTCATCATTACCCTTATTTTGGTTTTTTAGCTACAAAATGTCCAATCTTTCCTCAATTAAAACATTTAAAAGGTAATTTTCCTTGATATTTACCTATGCCCTTTTTCATCTTGTGAATGAAAAGATCTCAATTGTCATATTTATCATCGTTAAAACTATCACTTGATTCTTGAATCTTAGCCTTCTCTTTCTTTGATGTCTTGAAAGTAGCTTCTCTCTTTAAGGGTTTATCTTGTTTAGTTCACATCTCATATGCCATAAGAACACCATGAATCTCATCCATCTTTAGCTTGGCTAAATTCTTCATCTCTTCAATTTATGAAACTTTTACATCATATCTCAATGGTAGAGATCTCAAAACTTTTTGAACCATAGTTGATTCTTCTAAATTTTCTCCAAAACCTTGAATCTAATTAACTATTTGATCAACCCATAAAAGATAACTTGTTATATTTTCTTCTTTTTCCATATTCAAATTCTCAAACTATCTTCTAAAAGTCTGAAGCTTAGCTTGTTGAACCTTTCCATCACCTTTGTAAATATTCTCAAGTTTTACCCAAGTTTCATAGGTAGATTTACATTGCATAACTTTAAAAAAATTTGATTTCCATAAACCACATAAAATAGCATTTAAATATTTAGCATTATTTTCACTTTCCTTCTTTTCTATCAGAGTAGTTACAAGTGTCTGTGGCTCTTCATATTCCTCCACACTGCTTGCCATATGTTGAATCCAAGGGCCATCAAATACGTCTTCATCCTTATGATCCAAAAAACATAATTCATCCTATCAAACAAAGGTGCATTATTTGTATTAAATCCTTCATGTGATCTAACCATCATGCTTTCTTGATCTACCTTCAAGATGTAAATCTTTTTAAAAAGGAACTTGTTCTAATACCAATTGTTAAGCATGAAATATACTGAGAGGTGGGGTGAATCAGTATATTATATATCTTTTTACTTAATCTGATTTCTTTTCTTTAACCACTTAATCACACATTCAAGATATGCAATAAAACTGAAATAATAATTTACACCACACAAGAGACAAAAAGAGAGACACCCAATTTCTACGTGGAAACCTAAAGTGGGAAAAACCACAAAGAACAATCTCAAGTATATGAATGAGCACCAACTCAAAATAAAAAGTTTTCAAGCACCAACTTGTAGGAGTACCAAACCTTTTATTGAGCACCAACATAGAAACTATTTGTGAGCACCAACCCATAGGAGCACCAACCCCTCTTGTGTATAAAACACAACTATCTCTCAATGTTACTTACTCAACAAATGATAGAACTCTATAATATCTCATACTTTTATCTCTTAAAAAAAATATAAACCATACACACTCTTGAATTTTACAAATGGATTCTCAATCCTTTATTTATATCTTTCTAAAAGACCTTTGGCATTCACCCTTTGTGACTCTTCAATCCTCATGGAAAATGTCACCAAACTTGCATGACCCTTTGTATCCTTACATTTGAAAAGTCATATGGTGACCCTTCATAAGCAAAAGAATCCTTTTATCTTTTGTATTTATCTTGGTGACTCTTCATAGTCCTCAAAGTTTCCCTTCATATAAAAATGCACCATACCTCTTTTGTCTTCACATGGTGACTCTTGGAATTCCTCAAGATGACTCTTCATGAGAAAATGCATCCCATTCCTCTTTCGTCTTTAACCCTGTGACTCTTTGACTTCTCCATGGGATCTCTTTTGACTTATATGTAACCAAAAATATATTCATTAATATTAAATAAATATTAACACACATTAGCTAAGATATAAATATAAAAAACACCATTAAATGCAATGGGGCCTTTATCACCAATAATGCTAGACCTTTGACATCAATGACAATATTTCCAACATCTTCACTACTTGATATTTCATCCAAAAAATTGTACACATAAGAATATAATTGTAAAACTATTTGAGTTTTTAAAATTTGGCATTGTCTCCAAGCTTGCTACATTGAGCACAAAAGAGTAATTTGTCTCAGTTTCTTCTACCAACTAAGCACACCCATGATGAATGACACTTCATAAGGTGTGATTTTTAGAGTTTATATTTTAGTTTTTAATTTTATAAACCTAAAATAATATATAGGAGGATTTTTATATGTATTTTTTGATAAAATATATCCATTATAGGTCTAGAGTTCAGATCACCAAAAGTTATTATTTTGATAACTTTATACTTTTGCTAAAAGACAAAACCAAAGAAAGACAAAAATGAGTAAAGGATAAATTTGAGGGATTGTTTAATTATTTTTCCTTACATAATGTTATTTTTAATTTTATGTAATTATAAATTGAAAACATTTTAAAAATCATTATTATTATTGACAAATCAAATTAGTGAAAAAATAACGAGAATTTAAAAATCTCACTCATAATGTTCAGTTTTAACAATGCCTCTGGTTCACGTTTATGGGTAATGCCATCATGATTTGAAATACTATGTTTATATCCTAACATAGTTGCAAAAATTATGTCGAAGAATTTACCCTTTAAATCATCAGGGAATAATAAGGTTTAAAAATATTATTAAATCATCCCTCCATTACCCATTTGTTACTGTCAATAAAAATAAATACTGACAATTAAAATTTCCAAGTATATAGGGAAGTTATGCCGATGTATGTAGCAATCCTTCTAAGATGGTGTTATTGATAGAATGACTCTATTTCACATACTATTTAGTTACCCAGTACCATTATGCTCTCACATGTGTTAAATTATCTTTCAAGTATCGATATATATATAGAAAGGATGATCTCTTCTAGTACCGATGATTATATAGGAAGGTGAAAATATAGAAAGGTCTAGTATATTATTCTAATAGTATATAAAAAGGGGAAAATTTTGGAGTTATAAGGCATTAATCCATCTCCCTTATAAAATTTGATCAAAATTATACACGTGGTTGAAAGCATATTACATTTTGTTTTTCCAGACACTCAAATTATTTGAGTTATAGCTATGCATCATGGAAAAGTAAGGTTAAAACCCACTTGGAATTTTAGGACATATGAATAGTTTTTTATTGCACATGGACCTGACATACTATTGATGTTGATCAATAGTGAAAATATGATAGAGCTAATCATAAGGTTAAGCTCATAATCATGTTCAAAGTATCAAATTAGGTATAACCACATATTTGTAATGCCATTATAGTTTAAGATATTGGGATAAGATTCAAATAGTATTTGAGGCAAAGAATCAAAACCATATTCTTCATCTACAAATCCAACTCCATAGTCTAAAGTTTAAATCTAAGGAAAAAGTGGAGGCTTTTCTTCATAAAGTTACAACCTTGTGGGATTCAATTGAAGCATTGTTCAAACCAGTGAAACATGATTATTTGGTTCTAATTATCCTAAGAGATCTACCCCCCACATATAATCTTTTTGTTACCATGTTGAATTTCATGGGTCAAAAACCAACATTTGTCTCATTAGTTAATGTGTTTAAATAGGAATAAACCATACAAGATGTAGATGAAACTAAATAATATCAGGAACTTTCCTCCTCTTCGAAAAGAAGAAGCCCATGAATACTTATAAACATAATCCTAAGTAGAAAAATCAACAACACCAATAGGGTAAAAAATCCCATTCATTAAATTTTTATTTTATTTATGGAAAGATAGGGTATGACCTCAAACCTTATTGGTATAATGGATTCACACAAGGCTCATCCAGTAAAAACCCCACTTCATAGAATCTAACTCAGTCACCAAAACCTAAACCCCATTCCAAAAATCATTGGAAGAAGAAACAACAACACGTGCATGTTGTTGAGGATGATTATTATTCATAAAATGATCATGTATTTACTACACAAAGACATGAGGAACCTTGTTCTATAAGTTCCATTTGGTATGTTGATTCAAGTTCCATAAGGCACATGATAAGATAGAAATAATGGTTTTCCACTTTACATCAATTAATATATTTGGGTAATGTTTCTCTTGGTGATGACTCATCATACACTATTCAAGGTAGAGGTGATGTTTATTTACAACTTGGTAACCACACTTCCAAGATCACATATGTCATGTATGTCCTAGGACTAATTAAGAACTTGTTTTTTGTAAATTAAATAATCTATCACAATATCAAATTGGAGTTTTCTCACAAACATGGTGATAATTTTTTCCTTATCAATAACAAAGTCTTGAGGATATAAAATTATTACATAGGCATCAAATATAGGTAAGATGTTTTAGCATGATCTTGTACACAATGACCATCAAGCAGTTGTTATGAAGGGTAAAAATAAATATAATCTATGGAACATATGATATGGTCATTTAAGTTATGGTTATTTGCTTACATAAGTAAACACAACATGGTAAGAGGTCTTCCCACACTCAAACAATCTTTAGATATCTATTATATTGCTTAGCTAGTAAATAACAAAGGGATCATTTTGGTAAAAGTGAATATCAGTCTTTTTATCCACTACCTATGACTTCTATCCTAAAAGGATATGAGTATTCCTAACTCTTTTTTGATGATAATTCCTATAAGATATGGGTTTCTTTGTTGAAGACTAAGACTAGGCATTTCAATCCTGTAAAGAGTGTAAGGACTCTATTGGAAATGAAATTGGTCATAAAATAAAGGCCCTCTGCTTAGATCATGAGGGGGAATACACCAGTAAAAAGTTCATTGAATACCTTACAGAGCATGGAATACATCATCAATACATTATTCCTTATACACTTCAGTAGAATGGTGTTATATAATGGTGTAACAATTTCATTTTAGATATGTTTAAAAGCATGGTTGAGGATGTATAATAACCTTATTCATATTTTGTATAAGTGTGTCTCATAATGGTATATCTACTAAATAGGTCACCCACCAAAGATATTGATGGAATTACACCATAAGAAGCATGGACTGGGATGAAGTTAAAAAAATTTCATCTTCTAGTTTTTATTTATAAGGCATACATGCATATCACAAAGAATAAAATTAATAAATTGGATAATAAAACCAAAGAATGCATTTTTGTGGATATAGTAACAAGTCAAAAGCATATACTACTAATATAGTTCTAAAATAATAAATAAAAAGTGACTAGGAAAAGTGAATTAGGTTCAGTGATCAGGTTTAGTGATGGAGGGATCAAGTTTAGTGATGAAGGGAGGATATGTTGATGATGGTGATGGAGACCTACGTGGGTCAGATATGCTACTCATGGATTTGGGCTTGAATATTGGTTTATCCTCTTTCACATAGGGAATCTCTATGCTTAGCCACACATTGATCATAAAGAGCATCTTGGATAATAAATATAATCCAAATACAAAGGTAAGAAATACACCTATACTTTTCAAGGATTTTAATTTATGGGATAAGTTTTCAGCCATAGGCTTTCTTAGGCAAGATTCATTGGTAAGCCATAGAAAATTTTGTAGGGCAGACAAGCTCAAAGGGAAGATATGATAGTATAAAGAGGTCTATGTAACAACAGATCTAACCATCATAAAATATTTGAGGGGTTTTCACATTTCCATCTCTGATAATTTTAATGTTAAGGCCTCTTCATGGTGGTCTTATTTCTTGGTGGGCAAGTTCCTTGGTCTGCATCCAAAGACAAATCATTTTAGGGCTTGGGATAAGATCCAATAGAAACTAAAAGGGTCTTTGGACATCTTATCACTTAGTAATGATTTTTTTTATAATAAAATTCACCAATGATTAATACAATTCTAAAATCTTTGTGGGAGGCACATGGTTCATGAGAAGATCAGGGTTTTTTGAAAAAATGGAAGGTAGGCTTTAACCCAGAACAAGAAAACATTCATATGATGCCCATCTAGTTGCATCTTCTTGGGTTACCTTTAGAATTTTGGGAAGGAGACTTATTCATCAATATATAAAAAACTTTTAGATAACTTATATCCTTTGACTCTATAATAATAGCTAGACCTGAATGGTACATGCTAGATTTTGTGTCAATGCACGTATGGATCAAGAACTACCCCCTTTTATCATTCCTAATTCCTCAAATGGATAAAGAATTCATAAAATGGAATATGAATACTCTATACTAAAATGTGAAGGATACAAGAAGATGGGACATATGAATAGAATTTACACCTCATTCATAAAAGAGGAAATGATTATGTCTTTAAAAAGGATCAACACACTTGGCTGAGGAAGTATAATTCTAACACAGAAGAGGTTTCATCAAAGATTCAAACTAATTTTCAAGAAAATTATACCCTTTTCAAGGATCCTCCTTTAAATAATCGCATTATCTCTTCCTAGGGTAAGAATACAACATCTCTAGAGATATTAGATTCTTAAAAATCAAGATATAATCTAGTTTCATCAGAGGTTAACACAAGGGACATTGGTAAAAATATAGATATTAACAAGGTGATAGAGATAGAGGGAAAAAAAGTTATAAAAAATATTTTAAAAAAAAACCTATTTTTTCCTTAAAAATGATAAGGAGAAATGCAAAGCCACTTTTGCCTCAGCGAGCTAGATCATAAGATTTTATCTCTTCAAAATACTATAAATTATCTTAAAGACTATGCTTCCTTGGTGGATCTGAACATTTTACAATGTTTGGAAAATATAGAAGAGGGTAAGATTGGATGTGTGTTCCCAAGGAGCCTATTTCCCTTAGAAGGTACTTTTTCTAACATAGCTCAAGAACACATGGACCTAGAAAATGAAAGGGAGAAGAAGGAGATCTCTAATAGGATATCTTCTACTTGTACCTCCCTAAGATTTAAGCTAGATTATACTAAATAGGAGAAGTATTTAACTCCTAATGGATATAACAGGCAAGCATATAGGTTGAAGAAATAAAAAAGGGAGATATTCCTTGACTAAAACTAGAAAGAATAAAATGGATAATGAGATAGCTAATGGCTATCAAACCATTATAAATCTCAAACCAAGTAGAGAATCCACTTGTTAGCAGAATAAACAAGAAAAATGAAGGTTATGTCTTGGAATATCAGGGGTCTAAATTGTCTCAAAAAACATAGATTTTTTAGGGATATGGGGATAAATAATCAACCTATGATTCTTGCCATCCAAGAAATTTAAATGGATAACAGTGTATTGAATCAAGCTAAAAATCAGATTTAGAAGGAGATAATGTTTGCTAGTGTAGGCTCTGATGGATCATCTAGAGGCATTTCCACCTTTTGGGCTGATAAAAGGGTGAAGGGTGAAATTATGGGTGAAAATAGGCACCATTTATCAATTTTGTTTACTAATCTTATGTAGGATATTTATTGGATTCTTTCAAATATTTATGATCCTAATACAATTGTTTCTCATAGAAGACTCTAGAATGATCTAGTTTCTTTCAAAAACTCATGTAAATATTTTAAATGGATGTTGGTGGGTGATTTCAACACCCCTATTAGTGTAGGAGAAAAGAAAGGGTGAGTCTAATACTTCTCAAATAGTATGGAGGATCTGGTTGAGTTTAGTACTATCAAAGGGTTGTTTGATATCAAGCTTAAAGTATCCCCTTTCACTTGTTCAAATGAGAGGATCAGTAATAATATTATTCAAATGATATTGGATCTTGTTCTCATTTCCCTAGATTGGTTTAGAATACATGATTTTTTCTTATCCTCTCTTCCCATAATAGTCTCAGATCATAATCTGTTGGTTCTAAACATTTTAACAAAATTCAAAACTCAAAAAAACCCTTTCTGTTAGGGGGTGGAGGTAATCCAAGAATAAACACACCTGTTCTAATTCCACCTGTTAGGATCTTGCTCCTCAGAAAGAGCACAGTATGATTACTAAATATAAGCAATTGGATATGCGGAAATAACCAGAAACACAAGTAACTAGAATTCACCAATAGCACAGAATATGAGAGACAATACACTATCTTGTATTAACACTTTACAGAAAAGAATACAACAAAGAGCCGCCACACTCTTTCACCTTACAGAGGTTCACCACACCTCAAGTGTACAGTAATTCTTCTCACACACACTCTCCTACAAAAAAAAAGGTCCCAATAACCAACTCACACACAGAATTGGTGTTCACCTCACCAACCAGTCAGTAATAACCCTGCCGGTACACCAAGCACTCATTAGCACTTCAAGCTGATCTCCCATGAACCTGCAACTTGTAATTCAAAGACCAAACTTACATGTAGATCCCCTATGAGCTTGCAACAACCTGCTACTCACAGATCTTACAACTAGAAAGAACTCTTCCTTTCTATCTCATGCATTAACAATACATGCCAATGGGTCTATAAATAGATCCCTAACTTAAACAATAACTTAGACTCTTAATTTAGACAATTATCCTCATAGCCCAAGACTCTGGCTGGTCTTAACATGCAAACTCTTCGTTCACTTAACTAACTGTCCCTCAAACGAGCAATTTTGGAACACACAGGTGACCGATGCCAGTCCCTGCTTGTCTGGTTCTGTCGACCTCGGCCGATTTCCTGCCGTCGCCAGTGGCCTTCTGCACTGGTCTCGACTGACGTCGGTCCTACTGCCGACGCCGGTGCTCTTGGATCTCAGCAACCTTTTGTTCCACTATTTTCAAAGGGTTGAAGCTTTTAGTTCCATAACCTAACAATCTCCCACTTGGAGATAAACAACTACAACCTGTACCTGTACCTGTACACCGTCTAGTTTGTTCCCTTGGCTATGTATCCCTCCTCAAGATCACTCTTGAAGACCAACCACCACAAATCATGTAGTGAAAAACCTATCATCCAAATTACCTGCCACATCTGCATCTACAACCATGTAGAAAAAGAACTTGACCCTGCATAGCATGTGCACCTGCTGCTGGTCCCACTGAACTGCCCTTCAGTATTACTTTCCCAAATTGACTCCAAACTTGTGACAACTCCCACTGCTTGGGAAAAATCAGGCTTAGTACATACCATGCACTCAACCTCATTATGTGAATCAAGACACATGTTCTATGAACTGTCTAACCATCGGCGTGCTAACTGGTTTCACACAATCATCCTGAAACAAAGTCAACAAGACCTCCATGTCTCTAGAACGCACTCATGCCAAAGAATCTTGCTGCTCCCAGATTCTCCATGACACACACCTAAACTAGCTTTACCTTTCGTTCAGCAATACCTGTATATGTAACCCTGCAACAAGCACATCATACAGAAAATAGGATAATGTAGCTAATATTATCCAACCTGGTAAAGAGAAACACAATGATCAAACCTCCATTGCCCTGCATCTAATACAAGACCATATACCCTGATCTTCCATCTCACGTATCCATTTCTGCTCTTCTTCATCTGAACATCCATTTGTCTCTTAGTGCTTACTTCCAGCTGGCAACTCTACCCAAAACACCTGTTTGGTTCTCCTCCAAGGAATCACATCCTCATCCATGCCAAGCTCCCAATGTTTCCTAGATTTACCTGTTCTACTTCTTTAACAACTTCCTAGTTCTATACCATAAGTGAGCAACAAGTAGTGTAAAGAAGGGAAATGATGAATTTAAGAACTTACTTACACCTTCAGCCCTTCATATGGGCACTTGAGACTCCATGACAACTAGCTATCCACCCAAAATTCATCTCAGTAACCGATGCCAGTCACATCTCAGTCTACAGCCGACCGATGTCAGTTTCCTGCAACTGCCACCTTACCGACGTCGATTTCCCCTAGCTGACGCCGGTCTCTGTCTGCCCCGAGTCACCGATGTTGGGCTGCACATAACCAACATCGGTCCCTGTCTGGACACTGACGCCAGTTTTCCTACCGACGTCGGTCTCTGTGTTTTTCTAGTGAGACCTGACTTTTTCCCACGAGCTCCTTTTGGATCAAACCCTTGTCCAAATCACCCTTGCTCTGCTCAAAATTCCTCTGCATCTTGTGCTGAACTCTATCTGTCACTTTCTCCTTGAAAACCAAGGCTTTCTTGTTCTTGTCACTAACATTGGATTCCTCAAGAAACGTCACCTTCTTCTTCTGCATACAGAAACCATGATCCATGCCTTCCAAATCTGAAAGCATACTCTTTGACTCAAGAACAAGCATCTCCTTCTTATCTATGTGACCAAGCCTATTAAGCCACATCTCCGAATCTACAGCTAAAGTAGATAACCTAGAAAGAGAATCAGTAATACAAGTAGATAGATAAAGCGTACCTACTTTCTTACCTCTAGCTACAACAAGTGTACCCTTGGTAACCTTCCAAGAGTCTACTGTGAGAGTTACTGTGCAACCCTCATCACCCAAACTTCTAACAGAAATCAAATTCCACTTCAGAATTGGGACATGCATGACCTCCTTTAACACCCATGTGTCACATGTCTACAATTTCAGCTTCACTTTTCCTTTGCCAACAATCTGACAAGGCTTACCATCCCCTACACAAATTTCTCCAAAGTCTCCCTGGACATACTCATGAAAAAATTCCCTATGTGGGGATGCATGAAAAGAGGCACCAGAATCTAAAACCCAAGATTCTACTTTATCCAAAGAACATACCAGAGCATCCTGTGCAATGTAATCTGCAACATCTGCTTCTTCTCCATGTCCTTCATGCTGATCTTCACCTGATCTACAATCTCTCTTTAAGTGCCCTTGCTTTCCACATTTCCAACAAGTTATTCTGCCATACCTGGACTTGGATCTTCTACCCATCTTCGACCTTGATCTCCCACGCTCTATCTTCTCTCTTAGCCTTCCTCTTCCTTCAACACTCAAAGCATCTCCAGATGATTCACCTGTGCTTTTCCTATGTATCTCTTCATTCAATATCACACCCACAACATCATCCACTTTCAAGACTTTTGAAGAAGACACAGTATTAGAAACTACCATTACCAAACCTTCCCAACTTTCAGGTAATGAACACAAGATTAAGAGAGCTCTAATTTCATCATCAAATACAATATTGACTGAACTTAACTGGTTTACCAAACCATGGAAATCACTAAGATGGCTATGAACAGATCCACCTTCCAACATTTGCAAATTAAATAAATGCTTCATAAGAAATACCTTATTAGAAGCCGAGGGTTTTTCATACAAATTTGCCAAAGATTTCATCAACTCCACCATTGTCTTACACTGTGATAAGCTGGAAATCACAGATGATTCAAGACTCAATCTAATAGATCCCAGAGCCTTCCGATCAAGAACCTCCCATTATTCATCTTTCATATCCGAGGGTTTGCTAGCAACCCCACCCAACGGTAAGTACAAATATTTTTGATACAGATAGTCCTCAATCTACATCCTCCATAATTGGTAGTTCTTACCATTAAACTTTTCCATTCGTAGCTGACTATTTTTTGCCATTGCTCAACTCCCACTCAAAAAGAAACCCTGTGAGTAACCTGTAATCAAAACACACTACCCAGATCTAAACCAATCTGTTAGTATCCCAACCAAAAGCTCTGATACCACTTGTTAGGGGGTGGAGGTAATCCAAGAACAAACACACCTGTTCTAATTCCACCTATTAGGATCTTGCTCCTCAGAAAGAGCACAGTATGATTACTAAATATAAGCAATTGGATATGCGGAAATAACCAGAAACACAAGTAACTAGAATTCACCAATAGCATAGAATATGAGAGACAATACACTATCTTGTATTAACACTTTACAGAAAAGAATACAACAAAGAGCCACCACACTCTTTCACCTTATAGAGGTTCGCCACACCTCAAGTGTACAGTAATTCTTCTCACACACACTCTCCTACACAAAAAAATAGTCCCAACAACCAACTCACACACAAAATTGGTGTTCACCTCACCAACCAGTCAGTAATAACCCTACCGGTACACCAAGCACTCTATAGCACTTCAAGCTGATCTCCCATGAACCTATAACCTACAATTCAAAGACCAAACTTACATGTAGATCCCCTATGAGCTTGCAACAACCTGCTACTCACAGATCTTACAACTAGAAGGAACTCTTCCTTTCTATCTCATGCATTAACAATACATGCCAATGGGTCTATAAATAGATCCCTAACTTAAACAATAACTTAGACTCTTAATTTAGACAATTATCCTCATAGCCCAAGACTCTAGCTGGTCTTAACATGCAAACTCTTCGTTCACTTAACTAACTGTGTGTGAAATGAGCAGTTCTAGAACACACAGGTGACCGATGCTGGTCCCTGCTTGTCTGGTTCTGCCAACGTCAGCTGACTTCCTGCCATCGCCGGTGGCCTTCTACACTGGTCTCGACTGACGTCGGTCCTACTGCCGATGCTGGTGCTCCTGGATCTCAGCAACCTTTTGTTCCACTGTTTGCAAAGGGTTAAAGATTTTAGCTCCACAACCTAACAATCTCCCACTTAGAGATAAACAGCTGTAACATGTACCTGTACCTGTACACCTTCTAGTTTGTTCCCTTGGCTATGTATCCCTCCTTAAGATCACTCTTGAAGACCAACCACCACAAATCATGTAGTGCAAAACCTGTCATCCAAATTACCTGCCACATCCACATCTACAACCATGTAGAAAAAGAACTTGACCCTGCATAACATGTGCACCTGCTGCTGGTCCCACTGAACTGCCCTTCAGTATTACTTTCCTGGATTGACTCCAAACTTGTGACAACTCCCACTACTTGGGAAAACTCAGGCTTAGTACATACCATGCACTCAACCTCATTATGTGAATCAAGACACATGTTCTTTGAACTGTCTAACCAACGGCGTGCTAACCAGTTTCACACAATCATCCTGAAACAAAGTCAACAAGACCTCCATGTCTCTAGAATGCACTCATGCCAAAGAATCTTGCTGCTCCCAGATTCTCCATGACACACACCTGAACTAGCTTTACCTTTAGTTTAGCAATACCTGTATATGTAACCCTGCAACAAGCACATCATACAAAAAATAGGATAATGTAGCTAATATTATCCAACCTGGTAAAGAGAAATACAATGATCAAACCTCCATTGCCCTGCAGCTAATACAATACCATATACCCTGATCTTCCATCTCACGTATCCATTTTCGCTCTTCTTCATCTAAACATCCATTCGTCTCTCAGTGCTTACTTCCAGCTGGCAACTCTACCCAAAACACCTATTTGGTTCTCCTCCAAGGAATCACATCCTCATCCATGCCAAGCTCCCACTCTTTCCTAGATCTACCTGTTCTGCTTCTTTAACAACTTCCCGGTTCTATACCATAAGTGAGCAATAAGTAGTGTAAAGAAGGGAAATGATGAATTTAAGAACTTACTTACACCTTCAGTCCTTCATATGGGCACTTGAGACTCCATGACAACTAGCTGTCCACCCAAAATTCATCTCAGTAACTGATACTGGTCACATCTCAGTCTACAGTCGACCGATGTCAGTTCCCTGCGACTGCCACCTTGCCGACGTCAGTTTCCCTTGGCTGATGCCAGTCTCTGTCTACCCTGAGTCACTGACATCGGGCTGCACATAACCGACGTCGGTCCCTGTCTGGACACTGACGCCGGTTTTCCTGCCGATGTCGGTCTCTGTGTTTTTCTAGTGAGACCTGACTTTTTCCCGTGAGCTCCTTTTGGATCAAACCCTTGTCCAAATCACCCTTGCTCTACTCAAAATTCCTCTGCATCTTGTGCTGAACTTTGTCTGTCACTTTCTCCTTGAAAACCAAGGCTTTCCTGTTCTTGGCACTAACATCAGATTCCTCAAGAAACGTCACCTTCTTCTTCTGCATACAGAAACCACGATCCATGCCTTTCAAATCCGAAAGCATACTCTTTGACTCAAGAACAAGCATCTCCTTCTTATCTATGTGACCAAGCCTATTAAGCCACATCTCTGAATCTATAGCTGAAGTAGATAACCCAGAAAGAGAATCAATAATACAAGTAGATAGATAAAGCGTACCTACTTTCTTACCTCTAGCTACAAAAAGTGTACCCTTGGTAACCTTCCAAGAGTCCACTGTGAGAGTTACTGTGCAACCCTCATCACCCAAACTTCTAACAAAAATCAAATTCTGCTTTAGAACTCGGACATGCATGACCTCCTTTAACACCCATGTGTCACCTGTCTACAATTTCAGCTTCACTTTTCCTTTGCCAACAATCTGACAAGGCTTACCATCCCCTACACAAATTTCTCCAAAGTCTCCCTGGACATACTCATGAAAAAATTCCCTATGTGGGGATGCATGAAAAGAGGCACCAGAATCTAAAACCCAAGATTCTACTTTATCCAAAGAACATACCAGAGCATCCTGTGCAACGTAATCTGCAACATCTGCTTCTTCTCCATGTCCTTCATGCTGATCTTCACCTGATCTGAAATCTCTCTTTAAGTGCCCTTGCTTTCCACATTTCCAACAGGTTATTCTACCATACCTGGACTTGGATCTTCTACCCATCTTCGACCTTGATCTCCCACGCTCTATCTTCTCTCTTGGCCTTCCTCTTCCTTCAACACTCAAAGCATCTCTAGATGATTCACCTGTGCTTTTCCTACATATCTCTTCATTCAAGATCACACCCACAGCATCATCCACTTTCAAGACTTTTGAAGGAGACACAGTATTAGAAACTGCCATTACCAAACCTTCCCAACTTTCAGGTAATGAACACAAGATTAAGAGAGCTCTAATTTCATCATCAAATACAATATTGACTGAACTTAACTGGTTTACCAAACCATGGAAATCACTAAGATGGCTATGAACAGATCCACCTTCCAACATTTGCAAATTAAATAAACGCTTCATAAGAAATACCTTATTAGAAGCTGAGGGTTTTTCATACAAATTTGCCAAAGATTTCATCAACTCCATCATTGTCTTACACTGTGATAAGCTGGAAATCATAGATGATTCAAGACTCAATCTAATAGATCCCAAAGCCTTCCGATCAAGAACCTCCCATTCTTCATCTTTCATATCTGAGGGTTTGATAGCAACCCCACCCAACGGTAAGTACAAATCTTTCTGATACAGATAGTCCTCAATCTGCATCCTCCATAATTGGTAGTTCTTGCCATTAAACTTTTCCATTCGTAGCTGACTATTTTCTGCCATTGCTCAACTCCCACTCAAACAGAAACCCTGTGAGTAACCTGTAATCAAAACACACTACCTAGATCTAAACCAATCTGTTAGTATCCCAACCAAAAGCTCTGATACCACTTGTTAGGGGGTGGAGGTAATCCAAGAACAAACACACCTGTTCTAATTCCACCTATTAGGATCTTGCTCCTCAGAAAGAGCATAGTATGATTACTAAATATAAGCAATTGGATATGCGGAAATAACCAGAAACACAAGTAACTAGAATTCACCAATAGCACAGAATATGAGAGACAATACACTATCTTATATTAACACTTTATAGAAAAGAATACAACAAAGAGCCGCCACACTCTTTCACCTTACAAAGGTTTGCCACACCTCAAGTGTACAGTAATTCTTCTCACACACACTCTCCTACACAAAAAATGGTCCCAACAACCAACTCACACACAAAATTGGTGTTCACCTCACCAACCAGTCAGTAATAACCCTACCGGTACACCAAGCACTCTATAGCACTTCAAGCTGATCTCCCATGAACCTACAACCTACAATTCAAAGACCAAACTTACATGTAGATCCCCTATGAGCTTGCAACAACCTGCTACTCATAGATCTTACAACTAGAAGGAACTCTTCCTTTCTATCTCATGCATTAACAATACATGCTAATGGGTCTATAAATAGATCCCTAACTTAAACAATAACTTAGACTCTTAATTTAGACAATTATCCTCACAGCCCAAGACTCTGGCTAGTCTTAACATGCAAACTCTTCGTTCACTTAACTAACTGTCCATGAAATGAGCAGTTCTGGAACACACAGGTGACCGACGCCGGTCCCTGCTTGTCTGGTTCTGCCGACGTCGGCTGACTTCCTGCCGTCACCGGTGGCCTTCTGCACTGGTCTCGACCGACGTCGGTCCTGCTGCCGACACCGGTGCTCCTGGATCTCAGCAACCTTTTGTTCCACTGTTTGCAAAGGGTTGAAGCTTTTAGCTCCACAACCTAACAATTTCATATTTAAGCATATGTGGTTCTCTCACCTAGATCTATCAAAAATAATAAAGGAGTGGTGAAATTTGGATTCTATAAGAACAACTATGTTTAAATTTTCTCAAAAATTAAAAAATGTTAAGAATAATATTCATGTTTAGAATCATGAATTATTTGGAAATATCTTCCTCTAAAAAGAGGGTATCAAATTGAAGTTTCTTAGTCTTGAATATTTTATCATCTCCCATGGCCTCTGTGAACATATCATTCAATAGGAGTAGATGTTAGAGATATATTTCATTCCATTCTTGACCAAGAAGAATCTTTCTAGAGATAAAAATATAGGGCTACTTGGTTGAAGGAGGGAGATCATAACACTAATTTTTTAAATACACTCAAAAATAGAAGTCATAATAGAATTACTAAAATCTTTGATGAGGATAGATCGCTACATACCGATCATGTTGCCATTAAATATAAATCTATGAGCTTCTTCAAAGATATTTTTGTTCCTAATTCAGCACTTGATAGAGACTTGACAAAAGACTTTATTTATCATATCCCTACTCTTATTAATAAAAAATGGTAATTCTAGCATGCTAAAGTGTGTTATAGAAGAGGAAATTGAGGCTACAATTTTATTGATGAATAAGGATAAAGTGTTAGGCCTAGATGGATTTCTAATGGCCCTTTTCCAAAATTATTAGGATATTATTAAGTATGATTTATGGGTTGTGGTGAATGAATTTTTTTTGTATGGAAAACTTCTCAGAGAATTTAATAACACCTTTATATCTCTCATTCCCAAGATTAAAGGGGCATCCAAATTAAAATATTTTAGGCTTATTAGCATGTGTAATTCTATCTACAAAATCTTTATGAAGGTTTTGGTATTGAGGATTTAACTACTTTTGAATGAAATATGTTCTTCTAATAAGGGGATATCTTTCAAGAAGACAAATCCAGGATGGTATTATGTTAGTTTATGAGATGACACACTCTACGGCTAAAAGTAAACAAGCAGGTATAATCTTTAAAATTGAAATGGATAAAACTTATGTTAGAGTTGAATGGGGTTTATTGGATTTAGTGTTAGAGAAATTAGGTTTTGATAAGCATTTAAGATAGTTGATTTATAAAAACATTTCAATGGCCATGTTTTATATCATTATTAATGGTTTCCGCACTAGATTTTTTGGAAGTGACCATGGTATCATACAGGGTGACCCTTTATCTCCCTTATTATTCATTATTATGATAGATTATCTTAGTAAGAACCTTTTGGTAGTGATTTCACAAGGTGTCTTGAATTTTTTTAAATTGGATTCCCATGTTCAACCATCTCTTTACCAAAAATTTGTTGATGATATGATTATTCTTGCTTTCGCTTTGGTTAGGGAGGTTAAGGAATTAAAGTTTATTCTGGATAGGTATGTAATTTTCTCTAATCAATTAACTAACTAATCTAAAAGTGACTTATTCTTTGTGAATACTTTGGGTCTTTGTTAAAGGAAAATTTATCATATTCTCAATTTCCATATCAAGGATCTTCCCTCAACATATTTAGGCATGTTTCTATTCAGAGGGAGAATGAAGTCAGAATTTTGGTACCCCCTAATTGAGAGGTTTCAAAGTAAGCTTTCTAGTTGAAAAGGGGCCCTTCTTCCTCAATTAGGTAAAGTGTTGATCATAAAAAGTGTGTTACATAACCTCCTCATCTACATTTTTTCCCATTTCAAAATTCCCAAGGTTATCCAAAAAAAGTTGACAAAATCCAAAATCCTCACAAATTCCATTTGGTGGTGTGGGATAAGGTCTAACTTCCAAAATCCTTTAGAGGGTTGATTATTAGAAATCTCTCCTCTATGAATAAAGCACTAGTCAAAAAACGTTTTTGGAGTTTCCTCAAGGAACCTACTCCTTAGGGAAACATTTTCTATGCCAAATATCTTGGCTATAGACCATCTATTTATTTCCTAACTGAGGTTAACCTTATCAAAGGGTTAGCCATTTAAAAATTATTTTTCAATAATAGGGATAGTATTTTAAAAATATTTAATTAGAATCTAGATAATGGTTAAGAAATAATATTCTATAAGGATCCTTGGATTCTAAATCACTCCCTAGAGACTCTTAAATTGTGGCATCAAATTGCACATCTTATCACACTTGTTTTAAGGGATATAGTGGGAGATTACATTCAATTTTTTAATGGAAGGAATATATAGAAACACTTGACTTTTGAAAATTTGATGTTTCTTAAGCCACAATTATTTTAGATCTTAATTTCATCCTCAAGGGTAATTTTATCTCTAATATTTAGTAGGAGGATGAACTAGTTTGGATCGATTTGATGGATGGGAACTATCATGTCAATTTTGGTTATTTGAAGATTCAAAATTTTATGGAGAGGGGTAATACTTTGGGTCAATTTTGGAACAAAAATATTATTCCCAATATCAACATCTTTATGTGGTTGAGTGTTTAAAATAGAATTCTCACAATGGAAAATCTAATTAAAAGAGGCCTTACTATGGTTAATAGATGTGTACTATGTGAGGATGCCTTGGAATCTATTTATAAAATATTATTTGATTATGTGTATACTTTCCATATTTGGTGATCTCTGTCTAATAAATTAAATGTTTCTTGGGTTCTCCCTCCATCTATCATGGAGGCTTATCAAGCCTGGTTGAGTCCCTTTGTCAACCAAGAACTCAAGGAGCTTTAGCATCTGAATTTACCTCATCTTCTATGGGGTATTTAGAAGGAGTGCAGCAATAGGATTTTAAGAGATAATAAAATTTGCTTCTTTAGAGTGTCTTATAATATATTTTACCTTTTATTTGAAAAAATCAATATTATTAGATGAGAAAAAAAGTAACCCTTTTTTCCATTTGAGGAAACTTTTGCTCGAGAGTGGCAGCTCATCCTTGAGAATAGGCCCCTAGTGGATCCTAAGCATGCCTTGAGGAGAATTGTGAGATGGAGACTCCCCAACCTAGTTGGGTTAAATTTATTTTTTATGGGGAATCCAAAATGAATCTTGTAATTTTAGGAGGGGAAGGTGTTATTCAGGATAATAAGGGAAATTTTATCACTTATTATGAAGGAAGTATGGGATTCCAAATAAATAATTTCTTGGAAGCATTTGCAACCTTATGGGGGGTCTAGGTGGCTCTTGATATAGGTTTTCAAAATATTTTCATTAATGAGGATTATATCAATATTATAAATTATATCAAAAAACAAGAATGTGGTGACCTAGTCCATATTGCATATGATAGAGGAAATCGCTCAGTTAAGTAACAACTTCTAGAATGTTATCTTTCATCACACTTATTGGGAAGACAATATGTTAGATAACTCCTTTTCTAATATAGGGGTAGAGGCTAATGAGTTCAAAATTTGGAATAATCTAGAGGCTTGACCTAATCATATCACTGATATCGGTAATAAGGATAAATGTAACATCGTGACCCTAGTCATAGAGGTGCAGGATCTATGATTAGGGATGGCACTACATGCCCAACTATGATAAGGGTAAGTACCATGTGTGAAGTAATAATGAGGCATTTAATGGTAGAAATAATTTTAATAATATTTCCCATCATTTCTTAGTTGGAAAACTCATTAAGAATTTAGAGGCTATTATCATTCATAGTTTAAACCACTTTGGTTGCCTTTTCATTGAAACTTTTGGGAAGTATACTAATAGGTGTTCTATGATAGGGGAGGATTGAACAAAGTGAAACCCATGAACGTAGATCATATTAGAAATAAGCTGGTGCTTTGGGAAAATTTTCACATAGGGGGCATCACCATTTTCATTGATCACATCTATGGGTATGATGTATATCTCTCATGTCAATTTTCTAAAAATTGGGTCGATAGGGTGGTTAACATATGTAATGTGTCATTGGAAATCACCGAGGAGCTTATCTTTAGGGTTATATGGCTCAATATTAAAGAGAACAAGTATATAAGGTTAACTAAATACCTATAGTAGGAGAAGGAGAAATTTTTGGTCAGAGAAGAGAGTCTTAAAGCTTTTCAAGGTTGATTTAAAATTGAGGATTTCCAATTCCCTTTCAATGATGTGGATGATTAAGTTATTAGGTATGTTACCCTTGATGAATGTTACAAGGTTGTGCATTACTTTCATCTTCCATTCCTTAATTATCTCCATCATAATATCCCCATTAACATTCTATTTTATATTATTCACTCATTAGATCATTTTGTCAATGAGATTTAGTTGGGTAATAAAATGGAGCCAATGCATCAAGTAATTATTTTTCTTATCTATAAGTTTTTTCAGGCCTAGAACCTTGATCCTAAGTGTCCCATTACTGAGAAGAATCAAAATAACCTTTCTCCTTTAGGGATTTAGAAAATAATTTTGAGAAAAAATTATAAGCCTAAACCTAATAAGGATTAGGCCCTAATTTTTCCTCATAATAGGGTGGATTATAGGGAAGAACACACATTCAATGACCAGCCCTTTCAAGACCCTCATTTAATAGTTGAACTAGAAGAGTATACTAGTGAAAAGAGGGACAAGCATCTTGTTAATGAAAATGACACTCCCAATAAGTTTAATCCACCTTTCATTAGGGAAGGGGAGAGGTAGAATGTGTCGAGTAGTAGGGTTATTTATGACAATGTTGGTGTATGACTAGTGAACCCCAACCTAACATTTAATCCCACTTTGATCTTAGCTATATGAAGGATGTGACCAATAATCAAAGTAGATTGTAGCATTTTGAGGATTAAATAAAATTGAATAAATCTTTCCTTTGATGGTTTATGAAGGATCATACTCAATTGAAGTATGAAATTAACAATATCAATAATATGGATGGCCTTTTTTCATGAGGGAGAAAGAAGTGGAAATTTCTACCCAAATTGAGCTTCTCACTGACAAAATTATCAAATTATAAATGGATAAAAAATATATTAAGGATAATCTCAATGTCCTTATAAGTTTCAACAATGTTATGATTAAAAATGCTATGTAAAGTATTAAAGGTCTGTCTATGTCTATTAACACTAAAAAAAGGAATGAGGATGATACCAGGCCCAAGAAGAAGCTCCAAAGGGTCAACACTAAGAATGAGGAGGATAATCTGGTTGGTTTATTGGATAATAACTTTAAGAGTATGATTGATGAGTGTTCAAAGGCATATGAGGATTAAAAGAATACCCATAATTAACTCTCTCTATATTTCTCTAATTTTTGATGGGGGATATGTGTTGGCTATTTATCTATTGTGTTTACTATGTATATCTCTTTGTTTACTATATTTGATGGTCCTTTGTTTATTTTTATTGGCTATAGTGGTGGTTATTTATCTAGGTAGGGTCCCTCTAAAACCCTCTTTTACCTTCAATAAAACAAATTCAAAAGCATATCATCTCATTGATCTAGATATTATGAAGATACATACTATTAAGGATGTAGTATTTGATGAGAAAGGTGAAATCAGTTCATAGTCCATATATGCATATGATACATGAATTAGGCCTATAAAATTTCTAGATGAAAATAGGGGTGATTCTTAGTTATAATCTCCAACACCACCAACTCATACTCAACATATGCCTAAATAGCATACAAGTATAATTCAATATGCAAAACTAGATGGACCTATAAACATTTCATCTCCAATATAGATGACTCCTAGTATGGCTTGTGTAGAGGTAAATTTGTCCTTAATGATCATTTTTTCATAAACATTTGATCCCTCTATAGTCCATGAATCACTAGAGTCCAAACCTTGGAAAAATGCCATGGATGTAAAATATTAGTCTCTCATGAATAATGACACATGGTAGCTTGTTAATCTTCCACCAAGGAAGAAACCTATCAAATGAAAATGGGTATTTAAGAAAAAATAAAACGTATTTAGTAGTATAAAAAAGCACAAGTCAAGACTTGTAGCAAAAGGCAATGCTTAAAAGGCAGGTATAGACTATGAGGAGATTTTTGCTCTTATAGTTAAGATAAAGATAATGAAAATGATCTTTTCCATGGATACATAATTTGGATGAAATGTTCATAATATGGATGTGAAAAGTGACTTATTAAATGGACATCTATAAATAGAGGTCTGCATGACTCAACCAAAAGGTTATGTCACACTAGGGCAAGAGAAGAAGGTATGCAGACTCATAGCATCTCTATATGGTCTCAAATGGGCTCTTAGAGCCTGATATATAAAAATTAATGAGCATCTCATAAAGCATGGATTTTAGAGGAATCCATATGATCCCAATATATACCTCAAAAAATAAGGGGGAGTTTGTTATTATTATTATTATTTATGTTGATGATCTAGTCATCATTGGCAGTTTAGTGAAGATGATTGATACAAAAAATAAATATCTCAACCGATTATTTGAAATGACAAATATTGGGTACTACACTACTATCTTGGATTATAAGTATGGAAAAATGAGCACCAAATATTTGTGTCTAAGATAAAGTATACCAAGACATTTCTTGAGACGTTTTGGATGATTGATTGTAAACCAATGGCTACATATATGGAGACAAGAATTTAGATATCTCATTCAAATCCATAACCACTAATAGATGCCACTCTTTATCATCAGTTGATTGGGAGTCTCATGTACTTCACATACACTAGGCTAGATATTATTTATGTTGTCATCTATCTTTATCGATTCATATAGGAGCTAAAGTTAATCCATAAAAAAGTAGCTAAGTAGATATTAATATATATTTGAGTAACAATGTATTATGTCATAACATACAAGAATAACAATAATTTATTGATAGGATACATAGACATAGATAATGCAGGTTTAATTGATGATAGAAAATCCACTTTTGGGTTTGTATTATTTTTAGGATCTGGTCTGATCTCATGGGGGAGCAAGAAGTAAAACTTTATTTCTCATTATTCTACGAAGGCATAATATTGTACTACAAGAAGAGTTGTCTATGAGGTGATATGGCTACATCACATATTAGTAGGATTATTAGTTTCATAGACTCAGCTAACAATTCTAAACTATGATAACCAAGGTGTTCTTAAACTTGTTCATAATCTAGTGTTTCATGAATGCACTAAGAACATTAAATTTTAAGTCTATTTCATATGTGAACATGTTCAAAAAAACAATATACTACTCCATTATTTCCCCATTCAATATCATTGTATAGATGTCTTCATGAAGTCACTTTCACATGATAAGTTTGAGGCATTTAGAAGTTATCTCTCTTGTACTCTCCAAGATATGATAAATTAAGGAGGGGAATGTTAGAATAAATTTACCATAGTAATATTATTATGTAAAAGTGAGGTTTTTATCTATAAAACAACTCACATAGTTTAATGGATTATTTTATTAGTTTTTAAATTAATTTAGTCGAATAATTTTATTATGGACATATTTCATAAAATAGTATATTACATATTATTAATAGGTTATTTTTTCATCCTATTTAGTAGGATGATTATGAGCATATGTAGGGTTATTAATATGTCTCTATAATTCATGTTCCATAATATCAATAAATCTTATTAGATTTATGTTTAGATTAGATATGCAAGATTTTTAATTGGTTTAGGTATGATAGAGTTAAAAAAAATTATAAATCACCAATGGTCTACCTACCCATTTCCTAGTGCACCCTTTAATGTGTGCACTTAGTGAGATTAAAAATTAATAGGTTCCTACAAGAGAGAATGTGCTGGTAAATTATGAAGTTTTTAAATATTATGTGTATACATACATCTCACTTGAATATCATCATGTTTCACATGAGTGTAATACAGGATGGTTCTTTGAGAAAGAACATAGCAATGCATAAGCTAACAAATTATAATCGAAAGTGGTAAATTAGTGAAAATAAATGATAATTTTTGTAAATAATTAAAAGTATAATATACATACCTTGACTTAACTTTTTCATTTAATGCTTATCTAAAGAATTTTTAGTCTTGATTATGGAGGGCATAGTAATTTAATTGGATAAAAATTAAGGATACAAAGCTAGAGATCCAAAAAAAAAAAATTGTAGAAAAGTCATGGTAAATGGTAAAATTTCATAACTAAATGAGTCACTTGGAAGTTTGGAAAGTTGTGATGTTAGAGGATAAATTATTACTAAAATATCAAGGAAAATGAATAAAAGAGGTTAAATTAGTAACCAAAAATCCAAGGTTACTTAATGGCCAAAAAACCAAAAAAAACATCTAAAGTAATAAAAGTAACAATCCAAATCAAACCAAGGACACATGAAACTGAATAATAGAATCAACATCAATGTAAGTGAAGTGACAATACATACTAAAAAAAATATGGAAAAATAATAAAAATTTAAAAACATTGATGAAAAATAATTCACAATCCATGTTTGATTAATAATGGGAAAACCAAAATTAAATGAGACAAAACTATCCACAAAAAAATGAAAAATCAAATTCAAGGTCCCAAACATAATGAAAATAAATATGAGAAGGATAAGGTAATGTTGAATAGAGTATATTAAAATACATTGAAGATGCAACTTCTATTATAATGATAGATAAACAAAAACAATCATATTATAAGCATTTTGAAAGAGATGAAGAATATGAAATATAGGAATTTGGAAAATATTAAGAAACGCACTTACCAGTCAAGGGGGAAATGAAGTGGGTGATGGGGGAAATGAATGTGGCACAAAAGTGAAAATATAATCTTTACTAGAGCCAAGACACTCAAATCAATCTTTCAGGACAAAGAGGCTTTTGATATTAAGGACCATAGAGAACTCACCCTATGGACACAAATTTGAGTTAATGAGTGAGGTATAAATATCATCCCATGTAGGCTATATATATAAGAAAATTAAAATGTACCTACCTTCCCAAAACATTTTCCCATTCCTAAAATCCCCTTACATATCCATTGATCTACTTCAAACATTAGGTACTTATGTGAGAAAGTAGGTGGCACTATATCTTTATATATTTTTAAAGTATGAGACATCTTATCCCAAATCTACTAGCGTATCACACTTTAAGGGATCTCAACTCTATCATGAGGCCAAATGTGGAGCTTTAACTTTAATTAGGATATGATATATGATAAATAATAATCATGTCTTTTGGTGTGATTTTTAATTTTGAATTTTTAGTTCCCTTTTGATCATTTTTTTTAATGATTTGGATTTTGTGATCCCTCTTCTATACAAATTCAAAAAATCAAACTGCTAAAAAAATTTATCACTAGAGAGATTACACTTGGTGGATAGGATAAATAACTTATATATCATGGTGTCTAAGACTCATGTACTTACATGTTAGAGAGGAATATGATCTTTAAACTGACCTTGGTGTACCCATAGTGAAATTGAATAGGGGAGAGGATGGAAATAAACATTGAATGATTAAGGTACCTCAAATCAATTTGTTTTTTAACATGGTACAATGAGATGTAAGTATGAATCATCATAATAAAAAATATTGTATGTGAATGGAGACATGAAAATATATTACTTAATCTTACCATAAAATAATATGATTGAGTCTAAACATAAAAAAATACAAGTCTCAATTATCATATTATCTTTCAGGGAAAACACCCAACTAAGGTTGGAAATAAAATTAATTACTAAAATGAAAATTTATGAGGAAGGCTTGGTCCTATATAAGGTATTAAAGTGTAAATCATAAAATAAAAACCAAAGAGGTGTAAAAATAGATGGTTTTTATAGTGAACAAGGGTACTTTGTGAGGAAAGCCTAGTCCTCTCTAAGGTCTTACACTAAAACTCAAAAAAAAAAAACCAATGAGGTATAAAAAGTAATCTATAAAGGATCATAAAGTTTTTTAAGCATGAAACCAAAAAATCAAAAGAGACTTTAAGGTTTATTGACAAAATTAAAGATCAAAAAAATGTTCATGAGAAATAATCAAGTCTTATTCATGGTCTTATGATGCAAACTCATGAACTGAAGAATATGTGTAGATTATTTTAGATAGACCAGAGGACCAATGATAGGAACTAAGGCTATTGAAATTGATGTAATGCTACACAATATAAGATTTGAATTGAGGAACCTATAAGAAGTGTTAGAACCAATATATATATATATTAAAGATTGTAAGATAATGATAGTATTGGAAATAGAAATAATAAATTAAGAAAAATATTTATTTAAAAATTAAGCATTAGTTGGTTCTTTGAAGATGTGTCCTTTGTTAGTTTGTAATTGGTATTTACTATTTCCAAGAATGTATTTGAATAGGTAAGGACCCCACCACTTTTTGGCATGCTTGCCTCCCTTGTTTTCCATATAATCTAGTTTAAGGACTAAATCAACAACATCGAATGTGCAAAATTTGACCTTTTTGTTATGTTATTTAGTATTTCAGGATTTATATTGGAGGGTGTGTTTCAAAGCACCCAATGAAGCTCATCAAGAATAAATAAAGCATGGAGATAAGATTCAAAAAGTTATTTATAAGGGATAATACCCTAAATATAAATGTGTAAGGAAGGTAACTCAAATTTTAAAGGTAAGATAGATTCAAAGTTTTATACTAAAAAAAAGGGGGATTGTCCCAGTAGTAGTATGAATGTTAGTACAATAAGCCAAAAGTGCAGGATACAGTTTTAGATGCTAGTCAAACTGAAAATCCTAAATGATCTTTTACAATATTTTATTAATAATTTCATTAGTTGCCTTTGCTTGGCCATTGCATTGATAATGATAAGGTGTGGAAAAATTTTTACTTGATTTTCAATTTAGCACATAATTTTTTCATATCCATATTTTTAAAATTCCCATCATTGTTAGAAATGATGGTGTTGGGAATTTTAAAATGACAAATAATTTGGTTAAATATGAGTTTGGATTTATTTATACCCATTATTAATAAGGGGAATAGATTCAACCCATTTAGTGAAATATTTAGGTGTCGTGATGATGAATACATGATCATCTTGAGAGCAAGGTAATTTACCAATGAGATATAATCTTCACATGGAAAAAGGCCAAGGATATTTTAATGTTTAGACCTTAGTAAGAGGATAATGAATAATATCATCATGTAGTTGGCATGGATTACACTTTTTAGAGAATGTGATAGAATCTTTTTTGATTGTGGGCCAAAAGTATCCCATGTGTAGGAATTTATAGGAAATAACATGTTTGCTATAGTAACCACCACAAATGCTCCCATGTTCTTCTTCAATAAGAGAATGGAATTCATCTTGAGTCATAAAATGAATTAAGGTGCCTTTAAAATTAAGATAATAAATGATGTACTATCGAAGGACATATTTTCAAGATTGCTTTTGAAATAAAGTCTATTCATGAGAATTGGTGTTGGGAGGATAAGTATGGTGTTCAATTATTTAAATGATAGTATTGTACCATAGGATCTATTAAGTAGTGATAGCCTTGATATGAAATATATGATAATCATTTTTAGTTTGTAACGAAGATGGTGATTTATATATGTTGATGAGAAATAATGAATCATGAAGTGATTGATGAGGGTCAAAAATAAAAGAAGATAGATCAAGAAAATCAACTATAACATTATTCTCTCATGAAATTGATTATATGGTGAAGGATTTAAATTATATAGCAAAAAAGGTGCAAATTTAATAATGTGTGATAATGTTTTCAATTTTACATTGATGATCACCATTGAATTGATGAAAAATGAGTTGTGAGTCACCTAAAGAATGTAGGTAAGGTATATCTAAATATATGATGGCTTGCATGCCTAAAATGAGATCCTCATATTCAACCATATTATTAGTGATGTCAAAGTTTAACAAAAAAGTGAGAGGTATGATTTTTACATGGGTATCAATGAAGTGTAAACACTACTTCTGAATTATTTAGAACCTTAGTCTTGTACACTTGGAAAATACATATCATGGATGTACCTTTAACTTATATACCTTTATCACTACTAAAAAGGATCACAAACTCTATCTCTTTATGCCCAATTATTTACCTCTTAATTTTACCAATGTTATTTTGATGAATCAAACCTTCTATATTGCCTAGAATGTTATAAACCTAATTATCTTCCATCTTTACAAGTTTTAGACCTCTATCTACTTTTATACTACTCAAACACCTATGTCCCAGATAGATGCTTATGTAAATGCAAGTGTCATACCTTAATAAAAGTGTCCAATGCCCTAAATTCATCCAATTTAAAAATGAAATGTATTCTTATTGTTGGCCTAAGTGCTTTAATGTGATATAGTTTGTAAAGGATTAGTATAAATATAAGATCAATCCTCATTCATTCCTGACCTAAAAACTTATTACCTACTCATAAGGTAATTTATTAAAGGCATCAAATTGATCACTGAAGTGAGAAAAGCTTACCTATTTAATCCTATTTTCATATCAGTCATAAGGAAAACACATCTATAGGTCTAAAGTATTGAAGGAGAAACCCAAGAGATATATTTACCAAGTTATAAGCTAGGTCAATGTTATAATTAATTATCACATATTACATGATTAACACACAAGAAAACATTTAGGGGATAACTACATAAGTATAAGGCCCTCTTCAGAGTATTACATATGTAGGAAACAATCATTCTCATAGGGATGTTTGGGGTACTTGACACTATGCTCCCACTAACCCATTTTTCCCACAATCAATATGAATATGAATAACTAGGGTTTTGATATTTTAAAATGAATGAAAATCCATGACTTGGATCTGAATTCACTAGAGTGAAGGTAATGTAGAACCCAAAATAATTTAAGTGGTCACATATAATTTCAATAAGTATTCCATACTAGACATCTTTGTTCAAGTTAGATAATAGCATCGAAGTAACCATCCCATATAAATGCAAGTGTCTGTAGCTATAGAGATAAAAAATTATCATTAGGTGACTATTCTACAATCCATATCTAGTCCACTTTCTCCTTGTTCCTGATCTAGATCTATATTAGCATAACAATTATCTAAATATCTTATTTTTCATTGTTATTGAAATATCTATCATAGATGTACTTTTTATTCTTATTATCTCATCATAATTAATTCAATATATGTTTATATGAGTTTCACAAATAATTGGCCTTTTTTATAGATAGTCTACCATCCTTATGCCCTAGGATATATCTTCCCCCTTTAAAACTAGATCCCCCATATCTAGATTTTAGGGTTTAAAATTTGGTGAACCCAATTAATATGAATGATTTTTTTTTCTAATTTATAGGTTTTTTGAGTTAGTTAGGATCTTAAGCGGTTTTAATCTTTCATTCCTTTCTTATATTATATTTCATGCAACCTAGGCATAGCCATAGATTGGGAGGTATGAGTATTAAATACATTGAGCTTCCCCTCCTACCACCTAAGATGTCTAATACCACTAAATGATCTAATTTCATGGATCATGATGATACTGATGTTGAGAATGAAAAACCTACTACTAAGATTATCATGGAAGAAGATTTTGATACTGAAAACCATGAGTCTAATGAAACTGATGAACATGAGTAAATAGATCATGAATATGAGAAAGAAATTGCTTTGTTTCATGAATGTATTCATCAAAACCTTGAATATATTGATGAAAACCTATGAAACATATTATAAACTAAAAAATAAAAAAACATAGATGCACAAGTAGGTCCATCTATTTATCATGTCATAGGTCATCCCCATATGTCAACAAGTTTTCCCTTGAGCACATTATTACTTCACACTTATAAAGTGGGCACGAGATATGTATTTCAAACTTTGTTCCTCAAAACTAATATTGAAACATCTTACATGGGAAACCAATTTTTTTCAACTTATATACTAGTTTCAATGCCTATATCTACCCACCCTATTGGTACAAATTTTTTGGTGACTTCTCAAGTGTCCAACCTAAAAGACCAAGAGGTGAAAACTCTTTTCCAAAATATAAAGTTTTTATAAACCAAGGTTATAAATAGAGAATAAAACTCTATGAAATCACCTTATGTTATTGATTCACAAGAGGTGTTGTATAATCCTCTTACAATAGAGATATCTTTTTACCCCTTGATAACTAGTTTTGTTGTACCCAAGTTCACATTTTATGATGTAAAGTGTGATAATAAAAAACATATCCAATCCTTTTATGAAGCATACCTTGATTATGCCTCCAATGATAAACTTTTGATCAAACTATTTCTAAAGAGCCTTAAGGACTTTAATTTAAGGTGGTTCTAGAATTTACCAACTCAATCAATAAATGCCTTCAAACCCCTTGTGGATTAGTATTTTTAACACTTATATATTAACATCACTAAAATATTCTCCTATAACCAAATTGTAAAATTAAAACATGGAACAAATGAACCTATTAATGAGTATGTCTTGAGATACAAGATAATGTTAGCTAAAATGACCAATCCTATCATAGAGAAAGAGTTTCAAGATATTTTCAAGTAAAGTTTTCTTGATCCTTTACACGAGTATAATATTATCAAAAAAATCAAGTTTTTTGATGACTTGTGCCACATTTTTTGAGATTATGACATGAAATTTATCTCATTAAGTATGTAGGAAATACATCAACTACATTTATGTTTAATACCAAGTTTACTATCAAACCAAGTTATAAGGTCAAAAATCCTAAGACTTAAAAATAAATAACTACCATGGTTAATGTGGTATTACAACAACATAATAAACTTGTGTTAACTAATGCACAATGAAGATATTTTACATGCTTACTTGAGTCTCCTACTTCATTAATCCTACAACTTGTAGAGTGTCATATTATATCTCTCCCTCATCTTATAGAGGTTGATACGAGTATGCCTATACCCAAAGGGTATGATGTGAATTCTTATTGTGACTATAACCAAGGCCCTAAGCATTTAATTAATAGATGTTTCACCTTGAAGCATAAGATCCAGGACCTCATTGATGATCAAAATATTACATTTGATGATCCCTCAAAGGAATCAAGTTCGAAACCTAGTGACCACCACAAACATAAAATATTTAACAACCCTTTTCAAGATCATTTACATAAACATTTAGAAGTGAAAATTGCATATAATGTGTACCCTCATCCATATCATTATGAACATCCATTGGATGGGATTATTGATACTTATACATGGAATACACCTTATATGGTTTAGACACCTTATATTAATTTTGATGATAGTGAGATTAGGGATGATGAATTAGATATTGATTCCTTATTTATTAAAACATACCTTGACCACCAACCTATTCACAATGTTATGATATATAATGCTAAAATCAAAAACATTTGTACCATGAGATTACCTATGTATTTGGGTTATACAAATCATGGTTTAAATTATTCTACCAAATTAGTTAGAGAATTTGATGGGAACTCACAATAGGTTCTTAGTAAGATTTATGTGCCTCTATAAGTGGGTCCTAAACATGTGGTTACTATATTATTAGTTATATATTTCATGATTGTCTTTGATATGTTATTGGGATGACCTTGGATATATACACTTTAAGCAGTTCATTCTACAATGTTTGGGTGTGTTAAATACATTTATGACAATTAGGTAATTATAATTTTTGAAATTCCATATGAACATCCTCTTCGATAAGAGAATTTATACATAAATAGTCAATTTTACAAACTCCTAAGGTTAATATTTTGAAAAAGGGTAAGCAACAGGCAATTCCCTTTTCCAGGCTATCAATACTTGAGATACCTTTGCATCAAATATCCATAGTGGGTTCCACAAAATCTTTATCTACTACACACCATATTTAGATATATATAAAACATATAAAATTTCATATTAATTATACTCCAAATAAATCATAGAACACTCAAATATGGGTTCCATGAACCCCTACTCCTATCCCTACTGATTCATGACCACAATGTCCTATTTTACATATGTAGAGCATCACAAATACTGTAGTGACATTTATCAAACTTATGTACTATCCTCAATAAAATCACTATTTTATTACACCAAGTTCATAGTGGGGAGATATCTATGAACATATTTTATATGTGCTCATATAATAGTTTTTTTTTGCTTTCACATATTCCAAAAATACCAAAAAAATTACAAAAATTACAAAAATCTGAATATATTATTAGTATTTACATATCCTATATGCTCCTTGGCATATATGTTTTCAGTTCCATGTTGGTTGATGGAATATCAATATTTATTTTATACACATGTGTTTCATGCATCTTTTGAGTGTGATTCAGGCATATAAAGATACATGATTTATACACTTTTAGATGTTTAGATTTACCTCTACTCACGTCATAAAGATGTTGGGCACATCAAACTATCTGATAATGATACATATAAGTTATATATATCTATGTTAATTTTGCATTATCATGTTTAAGTTCATATGTGTACTTACACATTCATTTATCTATGCTTATATATTTTGTAGTGTACTTATTATGCTATGTATTTGATGTTTTTCACTAACAAATATATCAGAGGAATAATTTTTAAGAATATTCTAACGTTAGCGCTCACATTTTTATAGGTGTGTATTGTAAAGATGGATTAAAAATATGGATAGATCAAGCATTAGTCAAGAAAACCAAGAAAAATGCATAAGAACATAACAATCTATGACAACCTATTCAAATAGGGTTTGTAAATGATAATTAAGAGAAAATGAAAGAAAGCACATACATATTACCTTCCCAAAAATCTTCCCATCACTCAAATGTAGATCAAAACATGTTTTCCCCTTGATTTTGTGTTCAAATATTCAACAATGATAGAAGACAAAGCTCCTCCATCAACTCTTGCTCACCAATGAAACTAGACTCATGATGTGACATCAAATTTATGCCTATCAATGAAGCTATCCTATTATAAATTAAGAATAATAAACTACACAAAAAATGGCTTATGGAGAGAATTATACATAATAAGTTTACACAAATGAAGCTTTGTCAAAGTGGTCTTGGCCCTCCTATTTATATATTTTCTAAGTTGATCAGGATCAACCATGACCATCCATCTTGAGATCAAGATGTGTGGACATGAATTAATCAAATTATGTAAATAATATCCATAGATACCCTCATCAATATTTGGAAGGAAGGGGTATTAAAGAAGTATGGGAGGACATAAACCTGATATTTGTTGGATTTATAGTTTATGTGTGCCACCCCATAGCTGATGTCATTTGATGATGTAGATGTCAAGAATCAATTTACAATAAATAAATATTCAATAACTTCTATGGAATTATTACTTAAGCTCATAATTTGGTTTGATTTTCCTAAGTAAGATTAATCAATTTTTGTGCAATTCTTTGGAAATTGGTTGCACACCATTAATCAAACTAGTCAGAATGTCATATTAATGGGTCATAAATTGACTGGAGAGATATTAGAAGGTGATGCTAGTTTCATATGGACCAATATCCCATTTAGGACAATATTGACATAAAATAACACATGCATGTGCCTTGTGCTTCATAATTTGGTAGAAAAGAGTGTTCTAAAACACCAAAATGTATTTTACCATTTTGACTCAAAATTATTTAATAAATTTTAATAATCACATAAAATTCATTTCCCCATTTAGGGATACATTATCCTAAATCAAAACTTGTATATGATAAGTTCAAACCATTTAACACATTTAAGTGATTTTGGCCCAAATTATGCATTTTCACAAATTTCGAGTAAGATTGACAATTTCAACACAATGGTGTTAGGAAGTAGATGTTTATATTTTACCCTTATTTGATAAGGTGTAGTGATACATTCAAGTGAAGAAACATATTTTCAAAGAAAAGAGTTGTTAAGAATAAATTAGAAGGAAATGACCCATGATGCCCCCCAAGAGGACATACTAGGATGAAAGAGAAGGATGGACTCTTGAAAAAAAAGATAAAGTAAGATTAACCCATGGAATAGATTAAATCTAGATGAAGTAATTATTTCACACTTTATTCCATCGATGATCAAAATATAATTAGAATAAAATGGGCCCCAAGGATGGGGGGAATGGGAAGGATACAATCCAAAAATATAAGTGACACACTTTGAACACACCCAAAGCTAGGATGTAAATTATGCACTTATGGAATGATCGATCTTGAGATAAGTTACACACTAAAATATTTTTAGAATGAGGGCAAAAGTCTTTAGAGCTTGGAATTAGAAGAAAAAAGAGAAGTGTGTCTCTAGTAAAAGTAAATAATAATGTGCTCTAGTAGAGCATATTTAATCTGTTGATAAATCAATTTTACCCTAGTAGGGCTAAATTTTGATCACTGATAAATAATGATTTACCTCTATAGGGATGATTAAGATTTGTGACTAGTTTAAATTTTTTATCCCTATAGGACAAATTGGCAAGCAATAGCTCAAGGATATAATCTAATGAATAGATTAAATATGATCAGGTAAAAATGTATAGGTGATGGTATAATGAATGAAATAGACATAAGAAACTAGTCAGATGAGGATGCACAAAGTGATGAAAAGAAAAATGAAGGTGGTCGAGCTGACCTAAGATATGTCATGTATCCAAACACTATCTACATAGTCCAGATAGACCTTAAGCCAATGTAGTTCACCCAAGAAGTGAGAGAGAATGGAATGATAAATGAATAAAATTGACCATTATTTTATTATACTTATAATGTATGCCAAGAGATGCACATCTTGTATAGAGTCAGGTATGAGATAAGCCACTGGTACCTAGTTTCATTATTGTACTTGAGTGCTGATCATTATAGTTACATTGATGTTAAGACTTGGATCCAAAGCACATAGTGATTTTTATAACAAAATGAAATTATGCATCATAAGTAAGAGGAACTCATAATAACATTGTATTTCAATTTCACTAAGCTGGTTCAAATTTGAATACTTATAACTAAGGATAATGATAAGAACTATCAAGACTAGATTTAAAACTATTTACATTTAAATAAAAAGCAAAGGCAAAGAAAAAAGAACACATAAATGTAACCTAACTTAAAATCAATATATGAGCAATCAAGTTTTAAGTAGGAATAAGAATATATAAAAACCAAAAAAGAACAACTTAATAAATAACATGAAGGCAAGATATGAGTAATCAAGACTTCATGTGACTATCAATATATTCATAGAAAATAAAAGAAAAGAACAAGAAAAAATAGGTAAAAAAAAGACCAAGAATAAAAAATAAGAAACAAAAAAGGAAAAGGACATAAAATGAAGAGACACAAAATCATAACAAAACACCAATAAAAATCAAATAAACACACACAAACAAGAGTTAGTCACAATGTTAGTATTGTTTGAAATAATTGTTCAGGCATGTGTAGTAAAGGCATTACTTTCTATAATAACATAATAAGAAAAAGGACACAGAGTTTCACCCTAGATGATAGGGAAATAACATAGAAGAAATGGGAAGGAAATAATAAAAGGAAGGGGATGGCTGAGCTGACTCCAGATGTACAAGACAAGTAGACATTGCCTACATAGTTCTAAGGATACATATTCCAACTTAAAATTTAGTCCATATGTAGTTATCCCAAGAAATAGGATAGAAGAAAAAGTGATGACAATAAAAACATAATTAATGTTGTAGAAGAAATGGGAAAATGGGTGTGGTCTTATAAAATGGCAAGCTAGTGGGATAAATACTTTCAAAATGGTAAGAACATGAGATAATAAGAATATAAAAAAGTGTAAGATAATGTTTTTCTTATTTTGTGGATAGTATTCTAATGTTTTTAGGTTTTTAGGATAAAAATATGTACAAAATGTTTAGGGGAACCAACTAATCAAGGAGATGCTCATCCAAGAGTAAAATTTCCAATAATAGTTAACGCTGACTGCAATGACACATGTTCACAAATTGACAAGAGTAAGAATATTGTTAATAAAATAATGCCTACAAAACAACAACAAAATAAATAGAATAATGTGTAGCATAATATATCTCTAAAGAACCATCTAGTAGGTAAAGATCCTGAATTGAAGATGTATTCATGTTCATTTGTCTGTAAAAGAAGCCACAAAAATAATGTTCCCTATTGATCTACTGAGTCAAATTGGTGTAATTGTGTCCATAATGCCTATGAGTCATAATCAAGATCATAATTGGTCAAGGGATAAAATAGGTTCAAGTTACAATGGCCTAGGATATGAAAAAGATATGGTTCTCTAAGATAATGGTCTAGAATATATAAAGTCCAAAAGAAGATGGTATAAAATGAATGTGGTCCAAAAGAGGATGGTCTAGGGTGGGATAAAATGTGTTTAGAGTGCCAAAAATCCAAATTTTCCACTATCTAAAGTTTTTAAACTAATATGGTTCTTGAAATAATGATATAGGGTAGGTCAAAATAAATTTAGTCCAACATGGGACAATCTAGAAGATAAAGGTAGGATAAAATACTTTAGCACAAGTTGTACCTAAGCAAGGGGTCTTATAGACAATGGTTTAAATGTATGTCAAGTATGGAACCTCTTAATATGTACAATGTTCATGGGCTCTGGAAGTTCTTCACCATTCATAGTTACTATCTTGTATGCCCTTGATCCATAGTTTGTCATGATAACATATAGTCCCAACCAATTAAGTTAGAACTTACCTTTTTTCTTGCATTTATTAGTGGTGTTATTTTGGTTTTCTTTCAAGACCAAATCACCAATCTTAAACTCCTGAGCTTTTTATAGCTTCTTTATAATATATTCTGATAGGCTTAAAAGGTTTCTAAGGTAGCCAAATGCTTGCCATCAAGAAGTTTTAGTTATTCTAGCCTTGAGACTCTATATTCTTCATCATCTTCAATATGATCCAAAGATACTTGTAATAAAGGTAGTTTGATCTCAATAAGGATAATATATTTTTTGCCATAAATAAGGGAGTATGTATTAGCTCCTATGTGTGTTTGATGACTGGTTTGATAAGCCCAAAGGGTAGGAAATATTTGCAAGTGTCAATTACAACCAGTATCACTGACAATTTTCTTTAATATATCTATAATGGTCTTGTTTGATGCCTTAGCTTGTCTATTTCCTTATGGGTAATATGGTGTGGAATCTTTGTGCTTGATTTTTAATGTTTCAAAAAGGTATTTTACATCTCTATTTACAAAGGATCCACCATTATCAGATATAATGTGATTTGGGATGTTATATTGATAGATGATATGGTAATGAATGAATTTGTCTATCTACTTCCTAATGACATAAGTGAGATTAATGGCCTTAATCCATTTAGTAAAGTACTCATTAGTAGTTAAAATGTGTTTATGGTCATCTAAAGATGTTGGGTTTATTTTCCTGATGAGATTGAGGCCCCAAGTAAAAAATGACAATGGTGTTGTGATCAACTATAGTGGTAAGGAATTTGTGTATATCAAATTTCCATGTTTTTTACAAGAAACACACTTCCTCACATAATTTTAAGCATATGTATCCATATTTGGCTAATAATAACCTATTCTAAGGATATTTTTAGCTAAGACTACACTGTTGGTGTGGGCCCCACACATTCCTTCATGAACCTGCCTAAGTGTTATATTGGATTCTCCTAAAGATAAACAATGAAGTAGAATTCCATCATGTCATTTATAATAAAGAATATTTCTAAGGAGGGTATAACGGGCTAGGTAATGAAGCAAAATTTATTGTTGTTTGTTTGATAAGTTAGGTGAAAAAACATGATAATGTAAATAATTATAAAAATCTTAGAGCCAAGGTAGTTCAAGTGGGGTTTTGGGATCAATAATGGCGCGTAACCTTTCTAAATTTGGTAAGACATGTGAGGATATAGAAGATTCTTAATTATAGACTAACACTCTTTTCACTATTTTGAATCTGCATCATGGACCCAATCATTGCCATTTCATCAATGAATCTATTATTGGCCCTTGGTATTTGTTTAAACTATAGAGATTTTAAATGAACTTTGAGATTATCAAAAATGAGCTTGTAGGTTACAATCTTGTCATCACTAGTTTGATATTAATTAGTGGTTTGATTGATGATCATTTTTAAATCACCATAGACCATTAAGTGTTGTATATCCCACTACACTGTAAGATGAAGTCCTATAATAAGTGCCTCATACTTAGCCATATTGTTGGTATAATTAAAATTGATGTGGAATGTTTTTGGAATCAAAACCCCTTATGGTGTAAACAATAATTACCATCTCTAGATCCTATAGAATTTAAGGAACCATCATAATATAGTTTTCATTATTTAGGTTCAATCTATACTTATTCCACTGTCATGATAGAATCATCTAGAACACTGAATATGAGTGGTTGAGTATCTATAATAGGGGCTTATTCAAGTTTATAAATAATAACCTATCCCTTGATAACTTTTTTATTTATATAATCAACATAAAACTTACTTAAAAACATGACCCATTTTTCCATGTCTTGTGAGAGCTGATTTGGATAATAAAAAATTGAGAGGATCCACCTTAGCAATGATAATTATTTTATTATTTAGCATATAATGTCATAAATTTTGGGAAGTGAACACCATAACTAAAAATGCCTTCTCAATATGTAGATAATTTTTTTCATAAGCCACCAGTGTGTGGCTCAAATAATATATTGCATGTTTTTTTACCTTTATTATTATGTTGGGCCAAAAGTGCCCATAGTGCGTGCTTAGTTGATAAAGTGTAAAGAAGCAGTGGTTGTCCATGTGTTGGTAGTATCAAAACTAGTGGGTTGGCTAAATATGTCTTGATTTTTTAAAATGATAATTGGCAATCTTCATGCCATTTAAATGTGACCCATTTCTTCAAGAGATGAGTAAATGGGTGGCACTTAGTTGCTAGTTGAGAAATGAGCCTATGAATAGACTAGATATTTCCTTGTAGACTTTGGAGATATTTAATATTTCAATGTGGAGGAATTCAAAAATATCCCTAACCTTATTAGGGTTGACTTTGATCCCTCTTTGAGATATAATAAACCCTAGTATTTTTCTAAAAGTGAAGCCAAAGACACTTCTTAGGATTTAGGCAGAATTTATATTCATGAAGCCTCTCAAAGATCATTCTTAGAATGTCAGGATGTCTAGCACATATGATTTATTTAGATAGGATGTCATCAATATAGTCCTTAAAAATAGCATGCATCATGTCATGCAAGATGATAGTCATGACATGCTGATATGTGGATCTAACATTCTTCTAGCCACATGGCATGACTTGATAACAGAATGTTCTCCATGGAGTGGTGATTGTAGTCTTATGTTGATCTTCTTATGCTATATTGATCTAATTGTATCCATAAAAAACATCCATGAGGGACATCATATCATACCCAGAATTAGAATCAATAATCATGTCAATGTTGCGCAGAGGAAAATCATCTTTGGGGCATGTTTTGTTGATATCTCTAAAATCAGTATAAAGACATATACCTTGTGGATTTTTTATAACTAAAAATATGTTTGATATCCATTTGGAATATTCTAGTGGTCTAATGAACCTTACTCCTACTAATTTCTCCAATTTAACTTTTACCAAAAGAGTGATGTGTGGATGCATATTTCACAATTTATGTTTAACTAGTTTGCATTTGGATGGATAACAAGGTGATACACAACCAAGTGAGGGTCTACACTGATCATGTTTAACTATGCCCATGTAAAAATATCAATTAAATCCTTCAGAATGGATATAGTGTGTTTATGTTCTACTTCAGTAAGGGAAGTTCCAAGATAAACAATTTTAGGATCATCAAATGTTCCCAAGTTCACTTCAATGGTGTTTTATACAAAAAGTGTAGAACCATATTCTAGAATTTTAGGCAAGGTTTGATATTAATCATCTTGTTGTGCTAAAATTTATTATTTTTCCTCCTAAAGCTCTAGATAATGTGACAAATCTGAATCCACCAAATCAGGTAATGGCCAACTAGCAAAAATCTCATGAAAGTCAAGAGCAAGATGCTTAAAGACTTGTTGTTCTAGAGTGATGTTGGTAATAGCTATAGAGATAGAAATTTATAGAACTTGAGTGTTCTCTAGGGATGAGAAAACTCTTTCATCCAAGAGTGCCTAAAATAGGTTTTCACTCAAGGGTTTGTCTTTATCTTTACTTTTTCCCTAATCAATGAGTGCCTCAAAGAGGTTTTCACCCAAAGATATCGATGTTTTATCTTATTCATGACCAAGAAATTTTCCCTGCTCTCCAAAGTAGGCAAAAGGATCCAATGAAAAATCAAATCCTTGTTTATGATCACCAATGGGAAATCCATCTATAAGGCCCATATATTCTATAATTGATTCTTCATTTTGAAACTCATCAAGGCATATGACCAAATCTTGTTGGTCCCAATCAATGAGTTTAGGATGACAAAGGAATAGGGAATAATGAGGTGTTAAGGTTATAATGGAATTTTGATCAAAAATAATAAGTCATAAAGCTCATAAAAAGGGACATAATGGGATGTTGCATCTCTACTAGGAGTCTCATCACTAGTTGATTCAAAATAATCACTATCAAATGTCAAGAGGTCGCCCTTAGGTGGTATAAATATAAGACCATGATTCAAATTATGTACTCCACCTAAAAAAGGTTCTATGATTCTTTACATTCATGGGCCAAGGCCTCTTCTTGTATAATCAAAGTTGTCAATGATTTGATCAGGGATAGGATGTTTAAGATTCTAATAAAAATCAGAAATACTATTACAATATAACTAGTCTGCTTTAGTGAAAGCCTCTCAATCCTATTTTGGAAAAGTAGTAGGTAAAAACACCATAGGTGGTTTTTTTGTTCTTTATTTTGTTTCCAAATAAATTTGGGTATGTTAGGTATCTTGGAGGGGTTTATCAAATGTTTTAGGAGAATTTGGAAATGTAAAAACATGGAAGCCATACTTAAGATGGTATATAGAAGTGCCCACCTCTTCTATAACAACTTTTTTTACAAGAGTTGCAAGAAATAAATAAACTGAAGTAGATGTAAGGTCACTAAGGTTTAAATAATTAGATTTTAGTGGATGTGAATTATTTCTTTATTCTTCTTTGTAACAAATTTGGAACCTAGATAATAGCTATAATTATGATACTCAACCTCTAGATGTTTGTAATACTGATAAGTCTATAGGTTGGTGGGGATAGTAACCTTGATCCCATCATGAGGAAACTTAAGGAACTAATTCAAGGTGGATGAAATGACCTATACTTCATGTATTTATAGATGAATAAGAAGTATGATATAAGGAAACTTAATATCCATAATATGTAATAAAGTGTGGTGAGAAACAGACCCAAAAATTATCAATAAATAAATGATACCAGAAGACTTCCTCTTAATGTTATCATAAGCCTTTATGGTGATTATCTCTAGATTAATGTCCTTCATAGTGTAGCCCAATATTTATACCATTTTGAGAGACACTATGTTTAACCCTGAACCATTGTCTATAATAACCCACTTGATCTTATAGTTTTCAATTACTACCTCAATATATAGTGGGTTATTATGGCTAGGACCAAGGGTGGACATATATTTTTAATCAAACATTACCTATCAAAATGAAGATAAATAACCCACAAGTGTTTATAACTATTCATGATTAATATCATTAGGACTAGTGGATTATTGTAAAAGGTTGTTAAAATAGTTCTATGGACTTTAGACGTACACAAGAGATCTAAATCCTAGGGGTTTTACTTAGTTGGTTTGATATAATATAAGGATTTTTAATTATAGGACAAGATGAATTAGCCTTTACTGGCACAATATTCAGCTTTGGATCTAAAGGCACAATTTTTTCATTAGGTTCGGTGTTAGAAGAAGAGGAAAAAGGCCTTGAAGGGTAACTCATGAGCATCTAGTCATGACTACACAACCTATAGGTGTTAATGAGACATTATAATTAGAAGATTAAGTTGAAGGGCCTTAGAGAGTGACTCATCAGTGTCTAGTTACATTAGAGCAATTTTGATTTGGTAAGGAACCATTATAATTATAAGAAGGATGTTGTCCAAAAATAGTAACTCATGTAAATAGAGGTGAAACAAAATTATGTGAAATCAATGTGACATTACTAGAGGGAGAGGATATTGACCCTATAATAATGGGTCTAATACTATGAGGAGTATGGGATGGTTCACAAGATTTAATATTAATAGTAAAAATGTGGTTTTTATAATTGCATCCCATAATATTTTTATAGTCATAAGGTATGTTGTTGTAACCCAAATTGTTAGCATGGGTATTATGATCATGATTATGCTCATACTGTTTATGATTTTGACCTTGATGTTGATTATGATTATACCCTTGGTTCTTACTATTCCTTAGTGGTGGTTGATTATGTCAAGGAAATGGATCTTTGTAGATCCCATATCTTGATTAGTGTCTTGTGGAGCATGTTTGATCTCAACTTCACCACTCTCAATCAAATCTTTAATAAGGTGCCACAATTGGATGCAATGATAAGTACCATGACCAAAAACATGATGGAAGTTGAAAAATTCATTTTCCTTGTACCAATATGGCTTTGGTTGATCTATATGAAATGGCCTTGGTATAGGCCATATAATTAGGTTAGCTACTATGAGCTTTTGGAACACCACCTCAACAGGCTCTTCCAATTTTTTAAATACTCTGTATTGACTTTGGAATGTCATTCATGGAGGAACTCTTTACAAATTATCTAGTGGATTAGAGGGAGCTAATTATACATTTGGATATGGGAATGCCTACACCATTTGTACATTCCTTAATTTAGTCATACCATTTCCAACCATGTTCTTATTATTATTGAAACCCTTAGGTTTCTCTTTCATAACTATTTGAATCGGTAATTGGGTTTGATTTGATGTTTGACCCTACACGTAAATCTTGACAAGGTATTTGGTAATAAGTGCCTTCTCTATCTTCACCCCTTTATCTATGATTTATTTAAATGTATTTGCACAAGTAAGCCATAGATTATGTGCCACCTTAGGGTGTAATTTCTATGTAAATATGTTCACTAACTATTTTTTTGGAAAACTATGTTGGAAGCAAACAACCAATGCTCGCCACCACTGTATATATGCTATGAAGCTTTCTCCATTATGCTAATTGGTTTTATACAAGTCAACAATGGTCAATTCATGCTCAATGTTGTATGAGAAGTGGTTGATGAATTTTTCAAATAGGTCATTTTAATTCATAAATTATCCCTTAGGTAACTTAAGTATCCAATCAAGATATTGACCTACTAACCTTCACAAAAATAAATGAAGTAAATAAATGCTACTATACATGAACTCTTAGCATAACATAAAGAATTCTTGAATGTGTTTATGAGGGTCACCATTTCCTTTGTATTTGTAAAATTTGGGTGCCTCAAAGTGAGGTGTAAAAGGGACTTGGATAATACTCAAATCAAATGTATATGGACATATCTTAGTGAATTTTTACTTCATGATTCTATTTACTATCTCCAATTGTGACACAATCTCTTTCATGGAATTATACTCTTACATGTTTGGTGCATTCATGGGTAGAACATAATTATATTTGGGTGGTATGTGCCCATTTTTTTTGGGTGGTATGTGCCCTTCTTACATGGATAAGTTAGGGATGTACACCCTGTGATCCATGAATTTGTTTTTATTTGCGCCTTGAGTCAATTAAGTGAGTTGTTGATTCCTTTGAATTTTTTGCCTTGAATTATATGTCTTATGTTATTTTTGGGGATTTTTTTGTCTATTTACAAAAGTGTGTGTTCATTGAGATGAATTAGCCAAATTATTTTATATGATTTCTTCAATATGTACTGAATGTTTTGGTCCTTGGTTTTGTGAAGTAACAAGAGGTTTTTGATGATTGAAAAATGATCCATGTCTAGTTAATCATGTTGTAAAACCTCTAAGGATTTAGGGTGTTTGATTGAGACATCTTGATTCATAATTTTTATGTTCTCCACTAGATTTTGCATTGGTTCAATCACATTACTTTGTTCCTTAAAACCATCATTGTGGATTGAAGTAGCAACTAAAGAGTCCATAAATTTATGATAAGTTGGTTTGCATATCTTGAATTATCTTTTTGATCTTAGTGACAAGATCTTGATCATTTGATTTTGACTCTATGAGTATTTCTTTCCTTTAATAGAAGAAGGTATGTTTGTTTTTGTAATGTTCATGAAGTATTGTTCTCATTGTTGCTCTCCTTCTCTAACCAAGGTATGTAATTATTCCATAGGAAAATATAAGGGTAATATATCACCAAATTCTATCAACTTTAGGAGTGTTTCATCTTTATCCTCTAGGGTTTGATATTATGAATAGTCTTCCTTAGATCCTACAATTGTGGTAATGTCTTCAAAGACCACATAATTATCTTGACCATCATAAAAGTTCTCCTCCTCATAGGTAGGGCCATAAGAGACCCCACTAAGAGTGTACCTTTTATTCATGTCTAAAATATTTGTTTTCTATGTTTGGTAAGATCTATAAAATGTTTTGTAAACATTTAGACAAGTTATTGGTTTTTATCTTTTCATAACAAATGACAAAGAACCAAAAAGACTATAATAAAAATGAGGTGGTGTATTAACACACAATTAGAATAATGTGTTCACAAAATTACTCAACCTTGGGTAAGGTTGAAATTGTAAAAAATAGAAGAGGGTATGATAACTCAAAGACCTAAGTGTAAACTAGTAAACCAAACATAGGTTTAGAGATACATAAATATCATAAAATATAGTTTAAATTTAATGAGTTACTACTAATAAATTATAATAAATACCTTTGGATTAGAAAGGTGACAATGTGAACTAAGAAACTCAAGATGTGAAAACATGCAATAATTAATAAGTATAAAACTAAAACCAAATAGGCAACATAATGCCACCATATGATAATAAGAGGTAGAATAAAATGTGTTATAACATTTAGAGTGTAATAAATATGAAAGATAACCTAAGTTCACAATTATCAAATCATGATAATGGCCTTCAATCCAAATGGAAATTTAACCCAAGTTAAATCAATTCAAATGGAAATGGAAAAACTGATTAACATGTTAACCTAGAACTTAGAAAGGTGAAATTCTAAATTTCAATTTTCAATGGACTTAAGGTTTTTTAAAAATTGGTTTAAAATCAAATGGATAGCATAAATTCAATGTTTATACAAAACAAACACAATGCTTAAGATGAGGTTTTGAACTAGAAAATAGATGATTTGGATTTGACCAATGTAACACCTCTTTGTTCAATAAATGGTGGACAACAAATGTGTTTAGTTATGACATGTTGTATACAAATAAGTTTTAGACTCAAATCGAGATCAAACAAGTAAATGAAAAGACAAATAAAACTATTTAAATCATCCTAAGCCCTAAACTAACAAGGTTGCATTGTATTATTAAAACCATCAATATATGTTCACTTGGGAGGATTTTAATTGTTAATCCAAAAATAAAAGTGCCTGAAGTGGTAGGGTATGTTACACCCCCATTCTTCCAAGATATTTTATGATAACATCGACCTTCAAGATACTCACCCTCATCAACAATATGTCTGTAGCAAGTGGGATTATTCTAAAAATTAAAATTTTGACCATCTAGGTGGTCCTAATTATGGCTAATGCTAGAGATACCTCACATTAATTGAGTTCATATTGATAAACTAACTATGTAAGGGTTTATTCCTTTACATAGTGATTCCATCCATATACTACTTAATGGAATCCCCTGGTTAACTAGACCTGACTTAGATTTTCATTATGAAATGAAAGGTTAGCCACTCAACCCCCTGGCTCTCATAGTATGGGTATCATAATTTATATACCCTAGCATAAAGAGGGATTTAAATAGTACTAGGAGATGAAACTCTAGGTCAAAGCTTCCCTAAATAACTCATGAACAAGCTACGAACTCACTTCCATAAGCCAAATTGCATAAAATAAAACTAAGTGAAAATACTTTAGAGGTTATTTTTATATCACCCAAACCATATGGGTTTTGAGGAGATCCTAGACATATTTATTTTCATGCCTTGGATAAAGGCACAATTGTAATGAAAAGGCTCTTTTTGTCACCCAATTTCCCTAAAGGGGATTGGGGGAGAGCATACACACACTCTTCAATTTTCTCAAAGAAAAAACAAGCAATAATTTATCTAGTATAAAACAACACACTTTTGAATACTTGAACTTTAAGTGAATGTAAGTTTTAAGCACCAATTTGAAATTTTGAGTGAAATTATTGGCTCCTTGGCCCTAGTTTTCAAAAACATTGAAAAACTTCACAAAATAATAAAATAAACCATCTAAGTTCCTTTTAAAATCCAAAGGGAAGGTTAAAGACTTAAATCATGCTTAATTTTGATCAATTTTTCTCATGGGTCTTGCAAAGGTTAGAGATTTTCCCCATGCTTTGAAGGACAATTGATAATGAAACAACTAAGTTTCAAAAACTAGTTCTTGGGCTCTCTATTTTTACACACATAGACTGACATCGGTCCATAGTGACTAATGTAAATTGTAGAAAGACTAATGTCAGTCATAAAATAACTAATGTCAATTGAAAATAATTGATAAAAATCACCTGTGAAACCTTAGACAAAAAATATTTCTTTAACAAAAACACTTATTAGCCCAAGGTTAGAATAAAATTTCTAGAAAAGCTCTAGATCATACAAATATATGTTCAAATAGAGACTTATAAACCAAAATGAAAAACTATAATTTTGAGAAAAAAATATAAACTATATTTTTTAATCATGTTTTTATCTAAAACCCAATTGATATTGGTTAATTAGGACTGATGCTAGTCACCTAGAATTGACATCGATCACTGTGTGACCTGTGTATGAACAAAAAATGTCAAAAACATGGGAAAATGAATCTAAAAATTGATATTAAAGGATTTTTAATGAATTTTAAGGAAATTTAAGATTGTCAAAGTTTCTTTATTTCTTGAATGTGTTACTTATCCCATTAGGTGTGCCAATAGTAGATATGGATTACAAAGATGGTTAGATCACACATTAGTCAAGAAAACCAAGAAAAATACATAAGAACATAATAGTCTAGGAAAAACTATTCAAAAGGGTTTTAAAATGATAATTAAGATAAATGAAATAAAACACATACATATTACCTTCCTATAAATCTTCCCATCACTCAAATGCATCTCAAAACATGTTTTCCCCCTTGATTTGGTGCTCATGTCTTTAACAATAATGCAAGGCAAATATCCTCCATCATTTCTTGCTTAATAATTAAAATAGGCTCATGATGTGAAACAAAATGTATGATTATCAATGAAGCTATCCTATTTCAAATTAAGCATAATAAACTACATAAAGAAATGGCTTATGGAGAGAATTCTACATAATAAGTTTACACAAATGAAGCTTTGTCAAAGTGATATTGGCCCTCCTATTTATAGATTTTCCAAATTGATTAGGATCAACCATGACCATCCATCTTCAGAGAAATATTTGTGTCCATTAATTAATCTAATTATGTAAATAGTGTCCATAAATACCTTCATCAATATTTGAAAGGAAGTGGCATTAAAGAGGCATGAGAGGCCATAAACTTGATATTTTTTTTGCATTTATGGCTTATGGATGCCACCCCATATATGATGTCATTTGATGATGTATATATCAAGAATCAATTTACAATAAATAAATATTCAATAACTTCCATGCAATTCTTACTTAAGCTCATAATTTGGTTTAATTTGCCTAAGTAAGATTAATCAATTTTAGTGCAATTATTTAGAAATTGGTTGTACACTATTAATCAAATTGGTCAAAATGTTATATTAATGGGTCTTAATTTGATTGGAGAAAAATTAAAAAGTGATTTTAGTTTTGTATGGACCAATATCCCATTTAAGACATTATCGACATAAAATAACACATGCACATGCCTTGCGCTTTAGAATTTGGTAGAAAAGAGTGATCTAGAGCACCTCGAGTGCATTTTGACATTTTAAATTGAAATGATTTGAGAAAATTTAATAATTACATAAAATTCATTACCCCATTTAGGTATACATTAGCCTAAATTTGCATTTTTATATGAAAATTTGGAACCATTTAGTGTATTTAAGTGATTTTGGCACAAATTGTGCATTTTCAAAAAAATTGAGTAAGATTGACAATTTCAACACAATGGTGTTAGGAATTAGATGTCTACATGTATAAAATAATAATATATTATGCAAGCAATTTTTTTGTTTTGTAAATGAACTCATGTAGATATGTGTGTGAGAGAGAATAAAGGGATGTTGAGTTATCATAAGAGAGATTTATGGGGATATAGATTAGTGTTGACTCCTTTTAAGGAGATCATACACCTATATAGTGTATACTGTCATGATGAATAATATATTCCAATTTATAGAGAATTATGAGTGTATTTACAAGAATATTATTTTTATTGCAATGTGAATATTTTTATCTGTTGAGTTTGTTTAAATATGGTCAAACTATATTATTTGGTATCAAAGCAATGTCAGGTCCTTTCAATGATGGATGTGTAATATATTTTTGAGTAGTTGTTATATTATTCCTATTCACCCATATGAATTAAATTATAAATGGTAAGTTCTTTGTATTATTATGTAAGGAATATTGATATTGTAGTTTGTGTTAATGATCAAAGTAGTTGACTTTGCTTTGGTTTTTTGTTATGTTGCATTGACAATTTTTTGGATCAACTTCTTGTGCCTGCTATGTTAAAATGTTTCTATAGACACTTTTGAGCATTCCCAACTCCTTGTAGATCTATCATAATCCCAAGAAGGGGCAAATAAACTCTATTATTATATTGAGTACCTATCAAAACTATTTTTTTGGAGTTTATCTCTAATTCTCAACACACTAACCTATCAAGTGTTGAAAATATTTGAGGAAAACAGAGGTACTCAATTTAAATCTTGGATCACAATCTATCTATGGTATAATTTACATAATTTATAACCTATTGTACACTAGCCAATTCATGTAGTCTAACCATAAAACACTCTACATTGGATCTATGCCTAAGGTTTATGTGTATTCATATACAACGTGATTGATCTACCTTTTATCCTATCAACTATGCATCATAGGTTTGACAAAGTAGTCTCACCTAAATTTTATTGATCATTTTATGCTCAAAGTTATTCTTGTGATTCTTGATGCTCCAGGATTACATGTATTTATTAGATAAGACACTTGATTAGTATGATCATAAAAATTTTAGTTTAGATGAGTTGTTTATTATATAGTTTTTATATTTGATGACATTATATTTTTTTTAGAATTCAATTATTTTTTTGGATGAAAAATTCAATTTAGTATTGTCTTTATCCATTTAAATTTATTGTTTAATTTTGTGGGTTCTTTAATTATCAAAAATAAAAAGTGTCATATATGTCATCAATGGTCTTTATGTGTATGTCAAAATCCAAAGCATCAAAGTTGTCTTCATATTAAAATATTAAAAACTAAAAAGTTTTAATTAGTTGGTGTCATTTGAGTTTATCAAGTCAAAATAATTAAACGTCATCTTTTAGTACTAAGAGTCAAAATGTTTTGTAAGGATGCATTATTAGTTTAAGTCAATGTCCACCAAGTCTTTTTGTGGAGGGGAGGGGAGGGTACAAAAATGGAAAAATTTAGTTTGGCTTTTACTTAAAATAAATTTAAAATTAATATTGAAGAGACAATATCAACTTTACACAATGACTCTAAAAAAGAAGAGATTGAGCCTTATAAGATCAAAACAAAAATGTATGTCAAACACTAAGTAGTCAAGAAACAAACGCGTGTTTCAAATGTGTGATGAACACCAAATATTCAGGAAACAAACGTATTTGTTTCTATTGTTAGTATTTAAGATATATTTTGATGAATTATATATAAATATTAAAGGATCTTATACATGTAAAACTAAATCAAAAGGCTATATTTTCTAAATAAGGTAGTATTGTTGTACTTCTCATTCAAGTGATGAATTTTTTTTCTATATAATCATCATCAGGAGGATGGAAGATAGAGGAGTTAGGAGGATAAATAAGAACTTGTTATTAGCCACAAGTGATAGGGTTACATAATGGAGTTGTAGCTTGTTTTTTTATTTGTGTTTTTACTTTCTTCAAATAAAGAACAAAAATAACATACCTATTCAAGTATTGTAATAAGTGAACATATTTGTATTTCCCCTTGAGGTAAATATAGTGATGATAAATAAAATAGTATTGTAGTATCATGATAGGTTTGTGGTTATCCTATAAAACCATCTTTTTATGTTGTTGGTTGACCTGTATAACCTTCTAGATGTTTTGGTTATTGGCTAACCACATGTAAAACCATCTTATTTGTTTGTAGGTTGGTGGTAAGATGAATGTAAAACCATCCTAGTTATTTGTATGTTGGTGGTATTCTTATTTAAAAACCATCCTAGTTATTTTTAGGTTGTTGGTTATTCGAGTTTAAAATCATCCTTGAGGTTGTTGGTTGTGTTTTGAAAACCATCCAGATCATGAGCAAGCTCCGTTGGCAGTAGTTATAGTACATAATAATTTTTTCCCCATGTTCACACTAAGGGTGGAATGTTATGAATATTCTAATAATAATGCTCACATTTTTTTATGTGTGTATAAAATAATAATATATTATGTAAGTGAGTTATTTTGTTGTTAAACCAACTCACATAGATACATGTGTGTGAGAGAATAAAGGGATGCTAAGTTATCATAGGATATATTTGTGTGGATATAGATTAGTGTTTACTCCTTCTATTAAGGAGATCATACACCTATATAATGTATACTCTCCTAATGAATAATATATTCCAAATTATAGATTATTTTGAGTGTATTTGAATGAATATTATTGTTATTGCAATGTGTAGATTTTTATTTGTTGAGTTTGTTTAAATATGGAAAAACTATATTAATAATATACTATGTTAATTATATTTGTTTATGATTTGATGTGTGCACTTTCTTGAGTGTATTTCCTTTTTATTATCTTTCCTATTTGAGAATTTGAACATGATCCATTATTTGTGGCCCCTTTGCATTTGATTACCTCTTTGACATTTGAATATGTCATTGTTTATTGTATGTTGACATTTAAATGTGTCATTTCTTGATTTGTAGACATTTGACTAAGTAATGTCCCTTTGATTACACAACATTTTAACATACCCCTTGTTTTAGGTCTCCTTGGGCCATTATGTTTTGACTTGCTTTTGAGTGCTCTTGTGTGTGTGTTTGATTTTCTTGTTGAGCTTATATTTTTACTATCTAGATGTTTCCATGATTCACATCATACATATTAAAAATTTTATGTGATCAAATTACTTGAAATTCAACGATACATATACCTAGACATTTAAATTATATATGCTACATGGTACATCCACAAATTACATGGTTAACTTATGCTTTTGAGGTAAGGTAACTACCAATTTATATTTTCCCTCACCTTAAAAGGTGGGGTGCATATTAGTGGGGGCATGCCATAGAGGCATGAATTATAAATTACTTCACAAATTTATATTTTAGGGTGGGTATGTTTTGTGAAACATATTCTTTAAACTTTTTTAATATTCATCATACCCAAGTTACAATGGGGGCATGTTTTAGAAATATGTCTTCCAAATTGGCACTTACACTAGTTCTTAGATTTACATTGCAGTGGGGGAATGTTTTGGAAACATGTCCTCCACATTAGTAATTATATATTTTTTTAGATTTATCCATGAATAGTGGGGACATGCTTTGGAATAATTTTTTCCACACACAAATTTAAAATTGGCCAAATTTTATAGTTATATGATTCATATACACATTTATGGTAGAATTATATACATTGGTACCATTGTTATACATAATTTTAACATGAGACATATCTAAGGTGCATATGCTATGAAATGTGTATATAATATTGTAAAATCAAAATAGTTTTAAATTTAGAACAATTTCAAGGATTGTCATCACCCTCCATGTTAGAATTTTAGAGACTATATCGAGCTAATCTATTGTAGTAGTTGGTTCCATTTTTGGTATGGTTGAGGAGGTTGAATCATTCAAAATTGAAAATTTTATAGGTTGTAATTGATTGTATCATTCAAGATTACCAATTTTATAATGTGATTTGACTTGGTTCACTCACACATACTAGCTTATAAGATTGGGTTGTACAGTTGATCTAGTCTCAACTACTAGGTGGAAATCCATCTTTTCTCCAAGGTTGGGGGCATGTGCCCTCCTATCCCTTGCTGTCTCCCTCTCTCTCTCTCTCTCTCTCTCTCTCTATATATATATATATATATATATATATATATATATATATATATATATATATCCTTATCTCATTTTCAATGATTCAAAATGATACATTTTAATAATGAAATTGTTAAAAGGCAAGATGGTTGCATCGATACACAGGTGTACTCCTAAACCTTACTATCTTTCAATTTAAATCATTTTAATACTTTAAATTTTAGTTTATAGGCATTGACTATATATTATAACATGATCTTGGTTTTAGGTCAGTCATTAGCAAAACACTCAAGTCGGACTTAACCAAAAGACAAGGTGTGTTATACAAACCCAAGTATACATTTATTTTCCTTTAAACTAGAAATTTCATTACTAGGTTAAAGGGGTAAAATGTAAAAACTACTTCTAAATTATATATCACCTTAGTTTTTTAAACTTGGAAAATACATATCATGTATGTACCTTCAGCTTCTAGACTTTTCCCACTACCAAAAAGGTTCACATACACTATCTTTTTATGCCTAATTTATTAACTTTTAGTCCAAATAATGTAATTATTATTAATTAGACCTTATATCTTTCCCATAATGTTATAAAAATAATTATCTTATATATTTTCAAGTTGTGGACCTATATCTACTTTTATATTACTAAAACACTTATGTCCTAGTTAAATGCTTATGTCAAATCAAGTGTCCTACCCTAACATAATTATTTATTACCCTAAAGTAATCCAATTTAAAAACAAAACATATTTATATGGTTGTCCTAAGTGATTTAATGTGAAATATTCTCAAAATGGATTGGTATAAATGTAAGATCAATCCTCTTTCATTCCTAACCTAGCAACTTCTTACCTACTCACAAGGTAACTTATCAAAGGCATTAAATCAAGCACTCAATTGAGAAAAGCTTCCCTATTTATCTTATTTTAATAATAGTCATAGGGACAACACATATACAAGTTTAAAGTACTGAAGGAGTAATTTAAGAGCTAAATTTTCTAAGTTAAAATCTAGTTCACTATTGTACTTTCTTATTACACATTGCATGATTCACACATAATATAACACTTAGGGGAGAACTATATATGTTTGAGGCCCTATTCAAAGTATTAGATATGTAATAATTGTTCATTGATAGAGGGATTTTCGGGGGAGATTGACACCATGTTCCCACTAACTCATTTTTCCCATAGCTAATATGAAGATGAAGAACTAGGGTTTTAATTTTTGACAAGGAGTGATAGTCCATGACTTAGATATGAATACACCATAGCGAAGGTGATGTATAAATCATAAGCATAGAGGTGGTCACATCTAATTTCAATAAGTATTTCATACTAGATACCTATGTCCAAGTCAAATAGTAGTGTTGTTACAACCATCCTAGGCCAATGTAAGTGTTTGTGGATAAAAATGTATTTTTTTAAAAATTAGGTGACTATTATAGAATCTAGATTTAATTAATTTTATACCAATTTTAGATCTAGATCTGTATTAGCATTAGATACAAAGTATCTTATTTTTCATTATTATTATAATATCTAGCATAAGTGTACTTTCTATTCTTAGCATATTGAAATAATAAATTTAGTATATGTTTATCTGAGTTCCAAAAATAATTAACCTATTTTAGACATAGTCTACCATATTTATGCCCTAGGCTCTCTTCCCACTTTAACACTAGATCCCCCATATGTAGATTTTAGGGTTCAACACTAAGACACATCCTACCCAACTCCTTGAAGACATTTTTCTCCATCAATACTAAGTGTCTAATTATCTTCATGTAAATCAATTATAATTTCAAGTAATTCTTCAATTATGACTTTGGATTTTGGTTTTAAAATTAAAGTGTTTTGTTCATCAACATTATTTTCTTTGAGATCAACTATAAAATTATGAAATAATTTTTATGGGAAATAACTTGATTAAGTCCTTAAATGTAAAGGATTTATTCATTAAGAAGAGTATTTTGAAGGTGATTAGTAGTTAGGATAAGTGTGGAAACAAGTTGATCATAAATCACTTAGCCTTTAACTAATTTTTGTGTAATAATGCATAAATCAAATTCCATCAAGAGAAACATCCATTTTCTAATTCTATCATCAGGTAAGAAAGATTTGAAGAAAAAATTATGAAGAGGATCAAAATAGACAATGACATAAGAGGTTTGATAAAGCATTTAATGATGAAGTTTTCTAGTTATGAAATAAGTAATGAGGCAATACCATTTGAATTTAGTATAACATGTATCATAATATTTAAAGCATGACTAATTTAATATATGGAATATTCATGTCCTATTTCATATTGTTGGGTGAGCATTGCCCTGATTGATATGGGGGGTAAAAGAAGTGTACAATATGAGAGGATGATCCAAGAGTGGAAGGATGTAGTATTGATTCTTTCATGTTATTGAATTATTTTTGACATGAATCAGTCAATTCTAGAGTAATATATTTATTGATAAGGGAATTAAATAAATAAATATGATAAGCCATCTCAGGGATAAATCATTAGATTTCCCATATTTTATCAAGATATGCTCATATATCTAGAATGGAAAAAATAATGGGCATGTTAAGAATGTATTTTATTTTAGTATTATATACATCAATCCCATGTAAATAAACTAATAATCCTTAGAGTTTTCTTGAGGTGACATTGAAGATGCATTTACAAGGATTAAGTCTAACTTTATATATTTTAAGATGATAAAAAATGATAGTGAGATTGTGAAGATGATTTTCATGACACTTAGATTTAGAAATAAGATCATATACATAAGTTTCAAATATTTTATGAATGAGATCATAAAATATATATAGATCATGGCATAATGATAAGTGGTACCAACATTTTTAAGACAATTTTTTTTAACATAGTTATAGGTACCCCATTTAGTGGTAAAAGTGGTTTTATGATGATATTTGGGAATGATATTAAATTTATAATATTATTAGAAACCATACATGAGAGATAACATTTTATAACTAGTGGTGAAATCAGAAATGGAATTAATTGATGGTAAAAAAATTATGTTTTGAACATTCTAAGTTAATATTGAAAAAAATTATACATATAGAAATAACCATGGTGATTTTCTTGTGCATAGGAAAAATATTAGATACCCATTCATAATAGTCTATAGGTTTGATTAATTTTGCATCTACAAGATTGATGATCTCTTTATGAAATAAGGTGTAAATCTCAAGAGGAAATTTATGTTGTTTTTGATACACGGGTTTGGCATTAGGATAAGTAATGATATTATGGACCATAATTCTAGGGTCAATACTAGACATATCTTTGTATGACCATGTAAAATCATCATGGTATCTATTAAAAAATAAACTAAAATTTTCATGTTCAGTAGGAAAAAGATCTTTAGAGATGAGAATAGTTTGAGCAATAGTAGTGGTTATATAATTAATTGAAATAGTTTCTTAAATAATCATAGTGTTTTTGTCTTGGAAATGAAATGGAGTAGGAGGAAGTGTGGAAATAGGATGTGTTTTAGGATAGATACTAATGACAAAAATTTTAAATTAAGGAGTTTTTTTTACTATAAATGACCAAGCTTATAATGTTGGCATGGAATTTGAGGTTCAAAAGCATGGAGTAGTTATAAAATAGATTCTTTAGTAGGGATCATAGGTAAAGGTCCATAATAGTCAACATCAACTTCAAGACCCAAAATTTTATTTTCATGATTATTGAACTCAGAATGTATTGGTCAAATAGTTGTAGCTTGTGAATCTAAGGTAATTTTAGGAGTAGAGGTAGAAGGTAGTTTAATATAATCTAATATTTATATAATGGGAGAAACACTATCATGTGTGGTAATTGAATTATTTGTAGTAGCTATTGGATTAGTTTAGTTGATATGATGAATTGGAGATAATAAATCATGATACACTAGATTAATTCTATATTTGATCAATGCCATAGGAATTATAGGTTGGATTATGTCATATTATTTGATCTCTTCGATGACCCATGGAGTATCTAGCAAAGGTGAATTGATAGGTGGTACATAGCCTTTAGGGTATGATTCACTATTATATTATGTGTGAATGATATGAACATCATGATTGAAGGCATGCATTTTTAATAATGTCTTTTGATAATGTAGGATGCCTAAATCATGAGACTAGGCTTGAGTAATATTGTAAGTATCATCATAAGATTAGGATATAACACATGCATGTAAGAATATATGTAGCAAACATGACCATATTATTGAAGGTACAAGGAGACATGGATAAAGGATGTTAAACTAGTTTTGCTGCCCCATATTCATTACAAGCAAAATCATCTTTTGTATAAGAGGCTTCATATACATTCTATGGGTGAGGACTATTGATAGTATCATATATTAAGGAAATTGTTTGATCTAGTGGTAGGATAGAAGGAGGGATCCATTCCACAATGTAGGGATGCAATTGAGTAGCATTGTAAATGTTTTGAAATTCACTAGGTTCATCATCATCTAAAATATCAAGAGTTACATGTAGTATGAATGTATATTAAAAAATTTAAGAAGAGGACTGTTGATTTAAGAAATAGTAGGGATATAGTATTGACATTTAGAATTTAGAATTTGGATGATCTAAGGATTAGGATTGGCTTCATGTTGAGACATTTCACAATATGTATGAATTTGATACATTGGCTACCAAAAGTTGAAATAGCTCACATATGATGAGTCCATACATGAAATAAGAGCATGTTGTAAGATAAAGGAAGATAAAATACAATGAGATTGGTGTAGATTATCTTGGGTCTAATAGTAAGAGGGATACAAATATAACCAAGTGGTTTTTTATTAGTTTTGTCTAATATATGGCACAGGAGTCAATTTGTTTGAGATTTTATTTGGAATATCCAAATGGTTGAATTAAAAAAAGAGAAGTAACATTGATGTTAGATCCTTCATCAACTATTTTTTTTTAAATTAAACTATTACTGATGCCAATTTTGACTTTAAAAAATGAGGATCATTGGCTCAAAAAAGGATTTCAGCATTGATCATATCATCTTCAATAAATTATATGGAGGGTTTGGAATAAATTATTTTGATAGCATACACCTCTATAGGTTGAGGAATGTTAGGAGGGATATCAGATTCATTAGAGAAAGGTTATTCGATGCCTTACAACTTTTTCATGAGAAACTTAAGATGATAAATAAAAGTTATTACTAACTCCATAAGAAAAAATTTATAAGGCATATAATTAAGTTCATCTAAGAAGCTCCAGTGAGGTTTAGAATAAGAGTGAGCATAAGGCTTAGGTTGATTAGGTAGTGTAGGTTTTGTAATTATTTAAGGTTTCATTGGTGGAGGAAAATTGGCATTAGTGGTTGGTTTTAAAGATGAGGGTTGAGAATTTGTAGTATCTTTAAGAAGTTGGTCTTTGTTAGATGACTTCTTAGGTTTGGTAATAAGGTTTTTGTGATTAGGTTTATGATGATAATTAACTTTAACCACATTCACATATTGAGAATCAGTAAAGTTTAATCATAATCAACATCAATAGATTAAAAATTTTCATTAGAGGGTTATGCATTGGGACTAAAAGAAGCTTTTTTATATTTATAGGTATTAAATTTTGGAAATTTTATCTTTTGATAAGATTCGAGATAATCGGGATGACATATTTTGATCATAGCATCATGATAAAATACATCTCCTAACATGAAATAAACTATAAATTTTATAAATTCATGACATGTCTCATCAAAATGACTAATGTTATCATGGAACCAATAAAATTTATTAGGATTGTATCATGATTGGGCAATAATATTTTTATAGATGAAAGTTTTAGATGAAGATAATAATTTATTAATTTCTAAGACTATTAAGGGTGGGTGTAAGGGATTTTAAATATCATATTTGATTGTTCTTATTTTTATTAGAGGGGATTTATATTGAGAATTTATATTGGTTATTTCATTAGTTGAAGTTTTGAAATATTCTTTGATTACATTATGCAATGGTTAAAATTTATTCACAAGAATAAATTGTCTTTTGGCTTGATCAAAATATTCTTCTAAGTTTGGACGAGAAAAAAATCATACCTTATATTGAAGAGAGGCCTTAAGGGTAGTAATGAAAATTTTGAAAATATTATCATCACTCATGTAATGGTTAGTCTTGTAAGATAATAATTTTTTTTTTTTTTGATAAAATTATGAGTGAACTCAGTGGGTAATTTCTTAGCATTGATGAAGTGACTAAGATAATTTTTGGGGATATAATTTTGTTGGAACTCTTTAACTAGAGAATTTACAAGATCCTCTAGTTACCATATGGAATTTTGGGGGAGTTAATTATACCATTATAAAACATCTCCTATAAAATGCTTGACAAAAAGTTTAGTGGTAGTGAAAATGTTGGTTTGGACCCATTCTTTGTAGAGATTACCAAATGATTTAAGGAAGATAGTAGGGTCTTTAGTTCTATCATACTTAATAGTTGGAAAGATGTTTCCAATATCAATGAATACAATCAATGGGAGCTAAAGGTTCATTTTGAAGATGTTGGAGAATTTTTGTATGCATGAGAGATTGAGGGATGATATTCCCATTGACATCTTTAAGAGAAGGGGGAAATTTTTTGATTATTTGAAGCATGAAAATAGGAGTTTGACTTGCCTTTTATAAGATATGATTTTACATTTGGATCATTTGGTAATTACTATTTGTTTTAATAAAATTCATTTGTTGAACCATTTGAGTAATAATTAGAGTTGTATCTATGGGTGGATTTGATTTGTAGCGATAGGAGGTGGAATGTTAGTGTTGGTAGGAGGAACATTCCCTATAGGAGGGTTTCATATGGAAGAGTTCCATATATTAGTATCAATTGATCCAATGGTAAAATAATAAAGTTTGTATAAGGGACCCTTCATGTTAGGGGTATGAATGATATTGTCATCAAGGTTTTTAAATATATTAGAATCATCTAGATCATCATTTTGAGAAACGTGCACCATATTGCATTCCATTGATATAGTTAGTGGTTAGGATTATTTTCACCATGAGTAATTATCCTCTTGGGTGGATAAAGTGGGTAGGATGGAACAACCCACATAAAATTAAAATGGGTGAAGACTATCAAGAAAGATTCTTATAGGTTGTTTCATGATGGTAGCTAAAAATCAAGATAAAATAGGAAACATAACACAATTTCCACCTACTAAACTAGTTCAACAATGGTCTAATTACTTTAGTATATAGGAAGATATAAATGTAATAGGTTGACTTAGGTTGACATAGTCACATAGGAAGATAAAAATAGTAATCTAGAAAGCTATAAGGTCAACTTGAGTTGATCTAATTGACTATACAATAATCTAGAAACCTATTAGGTTAGCCAAAGTCAACTTAGTTGATTATTAGAGGTAACAAAAAAGGGATGGAAACCTCCTAGGTAAACCTAGTTGGGTAAATAGGTAAAAACAATAGTATGGAAAGCTACAAGGTTGAACTACGTCGATATGGTTTCCCAAACTAGGAAAAAGAGAATATAAGTAGGTCAATCCTATTTGAATTAGTTAGATTTGGAATTTTTTAATTGTAAACTAGATGATGAAATTTGAAAATAGAGGAAAACAAGTGGAATATATAAGAATGATTTGATCCTAGTTAACTTAGTATGTTCAAACATAATCAACTAGGTTAAATCTGGTCGATCTAGTTTAATCACACAACATAGAACCATTTCAATGTTATTCAACATAGTATGAAATATCAAAGAGAAAAGTAAGAAAAAAGAAAAAATGAAAGTGTACAAATAATTATTTAAATATATATCTAAAATAATATTAGGAAGAGGTAATACAATGATATGATTAAATTGTAGGCTTCTAAAGATACTTGATTGTTCATTGGATAGTGATGGCCTAATGTTTCAGAGCACTAAATATGGTGGATTAGAACTTTCCCATATCTCACTAAAACTCATTTCAAGCATAATCTAGAAAAAAATTCTTGGTTCTAAATACTAACTAATGCACCACAAGATCAAATAGATGGCTAGATTCCTAAGGTTCAATATAAATGGAAATCATATGCATTTTGTAAATACTATGAGGTATGTAGAGATTAAAGACCATGTTTATCACTATAATATGGCTATGAGTATTAGGGTAATATCATAACACCATGATATATATAAATTATAGATAAGGATTGTAAAAAAAGTATTGTGTGGCCCTTGATGATAATCACTAAGTTATTTTAAAACTATTGATACATAATTTTTAGGAAAATAAGGACAAAGTGAAAATAAAGGTGAAAATCAAGAGGAAAAAATCAATTTTTAATTTATGAAAGTAAATAAACATGAAAAAAACTCTTTTTAAATCAAAAAGTGAGATTAGTTACTATGAAAATAAAGTGAATTGCCCTACTTATGTGAAAAATGAAGCACACAAAACAAGGTCAACCAGGGTCGATCTAGTTGAGAAAATGTAACATAATAAGGTTGACACTAGTAAACATAGTATATTATAAAAATAGGCCTAAATAAACTATTTCAACTAAGGGTAGCTTAGTTTGTTGGCAAGATAAGTAGACATAAAACTAAGTTGACTAGGTTGAGTTAGTTGACTATGTGATACAATTTTCAACAAAACTAAAAAAAAAGGCATGAACATGATGAGAATATAAAGTACTACGTAATTTTACTAAAAATAAGAAATGGAAAACTAAGATAATTAACAAATTTGAAGTACTAAACTAGTTAGAAGAAACATGAGTAATACAACTAGGTCGACTAGGTTAACTTAGTTGGATGATTATGAAAGCTATAAGTTTGATCATTAAAACTATGTAATCCTAGATTGATTAAGTCTTATAGAGATAAAACCCTAGAAAAAAATATTAAATAGGGCTGAACATGGTTGACTTAGTCTAAAAAAAGATAAAAATTTAAAATAATGAAATAAAATTAGGTTGACCTGCATTGACCTACTTTGTTAAAATAGAAAATTAAAAATTAAAGAAATGAACTAGGTTAACTTGTATAAACTATCTAAATATATTTGAAAACTTAGAAAACATATAGCATAATTGGGTTAACCTGTGAAACCTAGTTTGTTATGTAAGAAATTTTACATATAGAAAACTAAATTGGGTCAACCTGCATGACCTAATTGACTGTAAATCTAGAATCTACAAAAAGAGAACAAGATTGGGTCAACCAGTGAAACCTAGTTGATTGTGGATGAAAATATACAAACAAATTAAAAAATTAGGTTGACTAATGTTTAAATTCAGGGTTAGATCCTCATTGGGTTGACCATATGTATGCAAAAAATTGATATATATAGACTTATCCTAATTTATAAATCTAAGCTTGGAAAAGGTAATCAATTAATATCTATTGCGATACTTTGTATATTAGGAGAAAGACCAAATCGAATCCTTTAAACCTAACTAAGGGAGCACTTATCACACAAAACTAAAGGAGAGGGTACCAAATCCTCTATAAAAATAATATTTTATAATAACCCTAGATAGGTATTCTAATTCATAAAATAAAATATAATCTAGTGTTATCAAATATTTTCACTCAAATGGGGTCCTAGATCACCTAAGCTGGAAGATGGAAAACATAGAAAACCCTATACATACACTAACTTTAAGTGTAAATTTAATATAAGAAAGGATTTATACATTTAAAACCTATTATTTTATGCAATATCTATCTATCAAATGGAATAATAGAAGGTAGAGATACTTACCTTTGATCAAACCTATCATGTCTCAATTTCCCCCTTGGCCAATTATGATTTACAAGAGATTATTATGGATTTGTAAGTATAAAAATAGTTGAAATCAGATATAGGTTAAAATATTCCTACTATGCATCCAAGACATCCCACAAGATAAATTATCTTTCTTCCAAGGCAAACCCTAAGCAATGGCTCCTTCAAATATAGTTGTAGTAGAATTATGACCTATAGTAATACAAAAATGAATGTTCATCTATATTATATTGAAATTAATATCATATTTATAAAAATGGATAAGTTTTAACCCTTATATAATTTTCTCTGACAAGGTCATCCCACCATGACCTATTTTTGAGAAATTTACTATTAGGCCTTAAACTAGATCAACCTAGGCCAACCTAGTTTTGTAATGTGTGTTGTAAATTTCTCAATTGGGTCAACCATGGTCATCCTAGTAGGAAAAAGGGGTTTTTGATTAGATATGGTATATTTAAGAGTATATTTTCTTAGGGAGTTATATAAATTGGGTTTGTTTTCTTGGGGAGTTGGAAAACTAGGATTTTTAATGGGTTTAGGAATGATAGAGTTAAACAACAATCTTGTAAAGCACCAATGATATACCCACCCCTTTCTTAGTACACCCTTTAAGTAATGCACTCAGAGAGATTAAAACCTGATAGGTTCTTGGAAGATATTAATAAACAATACATGATGAAGCTGATAAATATTGTGTTATATACAATGGTCTCTCAAGTATGGGCTACCTAAGAACCAAATATTTTTAACTAAAATAAATTTGATATCAAATCTTGATTGAGATTAAAATAATATAATTTTATTCTCTTATGGATTGAAAATATCCATTATTTATAAAAATACATATACTAACATTATCTTCTTAAAACTAGGATAAAAATAGATAATAACTAAATCCTATGTGATCTTTTTTATATTAACAACCTCACTTACATATAAATATTACTAGGATGAATTATCCCAATTAATTATTATAACATTATAGTGTTTTTGAGATAATTTTTTTTTAGTAAATTTGAATAAATGTAGCTTCATGAAGGAGGAATTAGTATACTTAGGTTTCATAATATCTCGAGAAGGTTTGTAGATAGATCTAGGAAAGGTGTAAATTATATTTAGGTGGTCATCACCTAAGAACATGCTTGAAACACAAAGATTTCATGGCCTTGAGTTTGTTAGGAATTTTAGTGGGACATATGCAGGGATCACTAAGGTGATGTATAAATATATGAAATAAATTATATGAAGTGCAAAAGTGAAACATAGTTTCTAGTTGTTGAGAAAGAAGGTAATTGAGAAATTAGTGTTGGTGTTAACATATTTTATTAAGTTGTTTCAATTAGATTATGATGCTAGATTGTTATGCTAGTGCAAAAAATAGGAGAAATAATGAATCAATAAGTGTTTAAACCTTTTTAAATAATGTTTATTAAGGTTAAAGGGGTAAAATAACCTATACATAAGGATGAATAAAACTATTATAAGGTAGACCAACTAATTAAAAACTCAGATAAATGAATATTTTGAATTAAAGAGCTAAGTTATACTAAATATATAAAGTACACTAAAAAGAATAGTTTGATTACATAAATAAAAAGAAGAGATATTAATTATCTTATCTGCAAATGTGCATGTAAATTTGAGAAGAATATAGGTGTAAATAGATAGGGGTAAGATCAAGATCCAATCATTAGATTCTATAAATATTATTTATGGAGGCCTAGACACTTGCATTGCATTGTGAAAACTTTTGTTGATCCTTCTATCCTTATATAAACATAAATACCCTATAATAAATATTCACTATATAATTAAGTGACCAACTAGAGCCTTTTGGGTTTTCTACCACCTTTTTATTGATGTCTTGTATTCACACAGATAGGTTAGTGATGATTATATATGGATAGAACCCTAACTCTTTGCTTAGGTATTTATACATTGTAAAAAATGGGTTTTTGGGATCATAATGTCAATCTAAACTCAAGGACCCCTTTATCCATGAAAACTACCTAAATAGTCAATACTCTAAGGAAGGCCTCAAATTATGTAGTTCTTCCCTAGGTGTTGGATTGTGTGTGCACAAGGGTGTAATATACTATATGCAAAGACATGCAATTATCTAGATTATAATATGAAAAATATTTCTCATGGATTGTTATTTGAGTGATTCATACCTATCATATGACTACTGTTACGATTGATATTAAAATAGGGAAGAATAGGGATATACAACTTAGTTGTGTGATTGATTGATTTCATTTAAATAAATGTTTGCTTGGTATTTACTAGATGAGTAATGACTAGGCTTAGATTTGTATTTATACCACACATTTTGAAAATATATCATAGTAAGGTTTAATAAGACAAATGGGATGACCCATAGGATTTGAAATATTTTAAAATTATATGAATTTTGAGGTATTTGTATACACATAATATTTTTAACTTTTATCAAATAATGACACTTTACATCTTGAAAGAACCCATCGACGTTCAATCTCTTTGAGTGCACACCCTAAGGGGTACACCAAGAAAGGGGTGGGTAGACCATTGGTGCTTTGCAAGATTTTTGTCCATTATTTCCACATTATTACCAATCCAAAAAAATTGTAAAACCATTCCCTAAGCTATTACTCCTTTGGACACTCCTCTAGTCTTTTTACTCTTTTCATCCCTCTTTTCCTCACCTTAATCCCATTTTGATAGTTAGCTATACTAGGTCAATTGGGTCAACCCTATATAGTTTTCAACCTTTGATTATTATATAGGGTTGACTAGGTCAACCATGTACTATTTTAGGAGATTTTCACTTGAGAGTTATGGTAGGCCTTTGGCTAACCTAGCTCGAGACCAGTGAATAATTAACCAAAAACATATAGGGTTGACTGGGTCGACCCCATATATTCAAAATATTTGGAAGGATTTGGGTGAGATATGCCTATAAATAAAAGATCATTTCATCATTATTTCAATATGCAATCAAGAGTTATTATTTACTTGTAATTCTTCATAATCTACTCTTCCACCAGTTTACTTTAGGAATTTTAGCTTAGGGTTTGTACTTGGAGAATCTAGTCTTGTGGATAAATCTTGGATGGTTTGGCCTTTCTTAATGATCCTTATAAACCAAAACAACCTCTTGAAAATCCCCTTTGTCCAAGGGAGAGATTGAGTCTTTATGGGTTCACATTCAGGTAATTATATTCCAATTTTGTTCTCCTCTCTTTAGTAGATAAAAGTAGCATAAGTATTGGCTCAAATATTATTACTCTTCATATTCCATGTATTAGGGTATTAATTATACTTACCTTAATTAATATTATCTTATACATGTTTTTATTGATTTACTAACACCTCATATTGTGCCACAAGCTTTGGTGAGTACTAGATTAGATTTACTTTCTTGTTTATTAGACATAAGTGAAATATTAAACCTAGGAACCCCTTAGGGTTATTATGTGATTGTGTTAGAATCTAATATTTTTAACCCTTCCTAGCATGGTGTATTATGATAAGTGGTCCCATAATCAGGTCTAGTAGATCCCCATATTGGTCATGCTCCCACTTAACAAATGTATTCCCAATCTAAAGTGTAGGTATGCTCTATATTTTCTAAGCTAGGATTGATTTATAGACATGATGCATTTCTGATTGCATAAATTATGGTAAACCCAAAATGAATCTAAACATTTCAAGATTTGTTTTACTTATTTATTTATTTTCTCATTTTATTTTAATACTGTCTATTTTTCCCTAGAGTGACCTTGTGTAGTTTTTAGACTCTATTTTATGTACTAGGTTGACCCAATCGACCCTATACTATTTATCACCTTCCTTGTTTTCCAATATAGTTCACTATTTTTCCTTTTTATCATTTTTTTCATTTATCTCAAACATCACATTCCTTATTAAAATCTTATTGGACAACTTGAATCCATTTAGAAACTATATGGGGTGCTCTTTCCTTATATTTTCTTATCTTTTTACTCTTTTTAACTTGTGAGGCATCTTGCGATGCCCATCCACACATTTCTCTATCCATTTGGGTATCTTAATATGCCCACCCATATATCATTTCAGACTTTGAGACATCTTGTAATGCCCATCCCTACATCCAATTACCCTTTGGGGCATCTTGTTATGCCCACTATTATTTTCCATTACATGATACCAAACTAATTCAACTTCAATAAACTAATACATACAGGCATGTCTCTCACATGATCATTATAACTATAACCATTAATTTAGGAACATTTCTTTCCTTTCATGATTTTTATATTCTATCTATATAACACTTTTTACAAGTTACTTAAATGGGTCACTCCCTTTGTAGAAGTTCTCTTTTTTTTTTACAAACCTTTAATCCTCCCTTTCTAGTCTTTTGGTTTTTTAGTGTACCATAGTATTATTTATCTCTACTCATTTTAAATTCTTTTTTGGCACCCATTGGGTTTCTATTTTGTGAATTGATTTGTAATACCATCGATAGGACCTGACACTCCTTAAAAAATACCATATTTTATATACCTCATTTATTTTCACATACATAATTTTTGGCACCCTCATGGGTTTCTCTTCTATGAAGTTGTAGTGTAAGACCATGGATAGGGCCTGACCCTCCTCATAATATTACCATCTTTTCATTCTTTTTATAGAATATATTTTGCAATTGTTACACATTTTTTTATCTTTGTTCTCAACTTTAGCTTTTTTTTCTTTTGATAGATGAAAATTACACACCAATCTATGTTAGCATGTTTTCCTTCATTTCCCTCATTTTGATGATAAATAATCACACTTTACTATCATTGTATCCCTTTTTTACCCTTTGTTATTTTTTTTGTAATTTAAAGTAATTAAATTTTTTCTATGTGTCACTCTTGATTTCCCCTTTCTTTCACTCCACATTGGATAAAATATGGTCAAAGTCAAGATAACACTTTTATTTTACCTAGATTTATGAGATTCTTAGACTCCATGCTATTTGAAGTTTCTATCTTAGAAACCAAGTCCCAAGTATTCAAATTAAAGTCATATTTAGCACCCATGTTTGGTTTTCTAAATCTATATGGATGAAGAATATAAAAATCCATTAAGAAAGTTAAAATCCAAATCATTTGAATAAAAATTCAATGATATATAAAAAATAACATACAAATCTCAAAAGTCAAATCACACCAAAAGATGTGACTAAAAGCGCATCTCTTATCTCTAATTAAAGCTCAAACTCCATAGTTAGCTTCACATAGAGCTGAGGTCCATTGGGGTGCATTAGGATAGTAGATTGGAATAGGGGAATTCAAAAACTCTTTGGTGATACCTACTTTCTCACATAAGTACCCAATATTTGTAGTAGACTGATAGCTCTGTAAGGGGTCCTGAGGAATGGGGAACATGTTATGAGAAGTTAGGTCCATTTTAATTTTCATGCATATATCCTTCATGGGATGATCTATATACTTCATTTTTTAACCTAGGACTTGTGTGGCTAAGAGAAGTTCTTTAGAGTCATTAAGGTTGAAAGTCTTCTTGCTTTGATAAACCTAATTTGAGTGTCTTGACTTTGATAAAGAGTTCCTCTACCTTGGTTTTTCCTTCATTCTCCCCTCCACCCATTTCATTTCCCCCCTTAATAGACAAATTGTGATTCTAAATATATTTTCCCTTCTTTAATTCCTTCTTCATATATTAAAAACATGAAAACACTACTTTGTTTTAGTTTTATCTATCCTTAGAGTGAAACAACATGTTTGAGCAACTATAGATTATTTCTTTATTTTTCACCATGATTTTACATTTATATAGTTGTCTTACTTTCCTTTTACCATTTACCATTTTTTGTACTATCTTGTTGTTATGGACACCTGAGTTTGTATCTTTTCCCTTTTTCCATTGTTGAGTGAGGTTGGCTTGTTAAGTTTCACTCAGTAATGTTGTTTTCCCTTTTTATGCATATTTTTCCATTATTGAGTGAGATAAGGATTGTTATTTCTCATTCATCAATGTTGTTTTACCATTTTGTTTCTTCTTTTTATTGATGTTTTATTACCATATCCTATTTGACATGTATCCTTAGTTTGACTTGGTGAGTTTGTCTTTCTTACTTAAGGTTTACTTATTTGAGTTTCTTAGTTTTTAGTATCATTGTATTTTTAGTTACATAATTTAATCTTGTTTTTGACTTGGTCATTTGGTCTAACATATAACACTTGTCACCCCAGTTCACCAAATTCCTAAGTACATCCCATCTTCATAGCAATAGTTATCTTAACTTTCTTATGTTTGTTTGTTTTTGCTCTTTAGTTTTGTATTTTTGGGTTTGTTAAAAGCATCTCTATGCCATACACAATCAAAACTAACAACACAAAAAATAACCATCAAGCAATAAAGGTAATTCAAGGTATTCATCACATTTACTTTTTAGTTATTTTCCCTTTTACTCATTTACTTTCAATTATTTTATGCTTTAAATATTAAAATTTGTTTTTAGCCTTAGCATTATGTGTCCTTTTGTTATTTCTCAAAACACCATCCTCTATTTCACCTTAGTGACACGTGATGAGATTTGAGTGGGTCATAGATATACACATAATGTTTTTAACTTTTATCAAATACTGATGTTTTATATCTTACAAAAACCCATTGAGACTCAATCTCTTTGAGTTCATGCCCTAAAGGATGCATCAAAAAAGGGGTGGATAAACCATTGGTGCTTTGAAAGATTTTTTTCCCTTATTTCCAAATTATTACCAATCCAACCAGATCCTAAAACCATTCCTTAAGCTATTATTCTTGTCTTTCACACTCCTCTAGTATTTTTCCTCTTTTCATCCCTCTTTTCCTTACCTTAATCCCCTTTTGATAGTTGGCTATACTAGGCTGACTAGGTCAATCTTGTATATTTTTTATCCTTTGATTACTATATAGAGTCGAATGAGTCAACCCTATACTATTTTAAGAGAATTTCACTTGAGATTTCTGTTATCCCTTTGGCTAACCTAACTCGAGACTTAGTGAATAATTGACCAAAACATATAGGGTCAATCGGGTTGACCCTATATAGATGACATACTCAAAATAATTTAAGGTGAGATCCACCTATAAATACAAGATCATCTCATCATTATTTCAATATATAATTAAGAGTTATTATTCATGTGAACTTATTTACAATATGATCTTCCACCATTCTACTTGAGAAGTCTTATTTTAGGGTTTCTACTTGGATAATATAGTCTTTTGGATAAGTCTTGGATACTTTGGTCTTTCTTAGTGATCCTTATAAACCACAACAATCTCTTGTGAAGCCCCTTTGGCCAAGGGAAAGATTGATTCTTGATGGGATCACATTTAGGTAAGTATATTCTAACTTTTTTTTCCTCTCTTTAGTAGATAGAAGTAGCATACATATTTAATTGAATAATATTACTCTTCATATTTCATGTTTTAGGGTTTTACTCATACTTAGCTTAATTGAGATTCTCCTACACATGTTTGAATTGCTTTACTAACCCCTCATATTATGCCAAAATCTTTGATAATCACTATATTAGATTTAATTTCTTATTTATTAGACATAAGTGAAATATTAAACCTATGATGCTTTTAGGGTTATTGCATGATTGTGTTAGACTATAGGATTTGGAACCCTTTCTAGCATGGTGTATTATGATAAGTGATCCCTTAATCAGGTCTAGTAGATCCCCATATTGGTCATGCTCTTACTTAACAAATGTATTCCCAATCAAAAGTGTAAGTATGCTCTATCTTCTCTGAACTAGGATTAATTCATAGATATGATGCATTTTTGATTGCATACAATATGCACACTTTATAATAATCTAGACTCTTGCATCAACATAAGTGTCTTTGTGTGGGATGCAAGTGTCCAAAAATCTAGGAAGCTACTAAGGATCTAAAACTGATAATGAGGGATATATATTAGGTTTTAAGATTTATGTACATTGTAGGAGATTTGGGTCATAAAAAATGATAGGTTTGAGCCATAACATAAATAGTTAGGTAGAATGAGATGTCAAATGCAAGCCTTTCAACAACAAGAAGGTATAAAACTGAATATTAGAGCTTTGATAGGTATTTTTAAAGTATAAAAGCCTGAGATGTTATATAAATCAGATTTTAGTATCTATATTTTCCCTCTATTTAATCTAATAATGCATAAAGATGAAATTACTAGGTTAAAGGAAATAAATGTATACTTAAGTGTTGATAACACACCTTGCCTTTGCTTAATCCTAATTTGAGTTATTTTATAGTGTATGACATGTAACCAAAAGCATGTTATAATATTAATTGGTGCAATAATCTAAAATTTTACATAATTGAATTGCTTAAAAATAAAGAGAGCAAGGAAGGAGTAACTTGTGTGTCAATGCAACCATGTTTTCCCTTGGCACTTTGACTCAGTAAATATGATTCATTATGAATCATTGGAGTTGATAAAGGTTCAAAAAAGAACATTGGATAGTTGAATAAGGATATTGTAAGGAAATTATGCCCATAATTTGGTTCATAAAATATGATATAAGTGGTATAAACAAATCAACCTATAAAATGTAAGTATTTATAGGCTATTGAGGGCATTTAATCTTAACCATGCTACTAAAGGGATCCAACTGTTATAGATAAAAAAGGCTAAAACCAATGATTCTTGGTAAATTATTAATGCTTCTTGGTAAATAAGTTTGAATATGTATTTGAAATTTTTGGTGAAGTTTCATGGAATGTGAACTTATAATGTGTCTAAAGCTGAATTATCTATAAATATGTAACCTTTTCTCTATAACTATGTGTAATATCTATCATAAATCTGATAAAATATATCCCAAATCTATAAAAATTGGTGCAATGTATAGAATTTTGACCCAAGTATATATAAATCATGTAAAATGTAATGACATTATATAAATAATTATAATTTTATAAGTGTGTAGGTCATGTATAAATGACTTTCTCCCACTGATATACCCCCCATTTTGAGGTGATGAAAATGGAATATAGTTGTTGCCTTACCTCAAAAGGATAAGATAACTATAATATGTGTATGAATCATGTATCATATAAGATTAGCATGTTTAAGTAGACATATAAATGAAAATCATACTATGTCATCACAACAATCCCTAAGATGCATGATATAGATCATGGAAATGCCTAGAAAGTATCAGTATAATATCAACAAAAAATTAAGAACATACACAATAGCATTCAATGTCACATAAAAAAGGGGTTTAAAGATATCACAAATAAGGAACATATTCAAATTCCACACACTCAAAGGAATGACATATTAAAATGTCCAAATATAAAACAACATACAATGACATAGGGCCTATAACAAAAGAACATATTTAAATGTTCCAAAAGCAATATACTAGTAATTAAGAAAAATACACTCAATGAAGTGACAATGGGAATAAATGAAGTATAAGAAACTAACATAATCATATCATACTAGTCCATGCATGCATGTGTTAGTAAATTTTTTATGTAACATAGCATACCAAGTACACTATGAAATATGTAAGCATGAATATAGGTGTAGACACTAAAATTTTGAACCATGAATATTTGTGTCATTTCACATCATATACCCCTTATCTATTTCATCATCCACCTTTACTACATTTACCCATTGTAAACATAGACTTAATTACTATCCTACCCTCCCAACTACCTATAATCTAATAAAATCTAAAAATAAATAAATAAAATCAATTAAACAAACCTATCCAATAACTTACCTATGATAAAAATCCCCACTAAAAACTTAATATTCTTTTTTCCCAACTTATCATGTGATTAAAAAAACCCTACAGTGGGTTTTGAAAAGATACTAGTGAATCATTAATTATTCCTATAATATTTAGTGATCTAATAAGATTACTAATAATGGTATATACTTGGGCATAATCCTCCCAAATGAGCACTTGATTACCTACGAAATGTATAAATAATCTTCCTATACATGATGCATGAGAACTTTACAACACTGATGCTCGACTCTCCTATTAATCTACACACAAGACTTAAATCCCTAATAATTATATCCAAAGAGTACAATAAAATAATAATGTTATCATAATCTTGAAATATGTTTTGAGTTAAGTTTCATCTTCTTGAAAATCTTAATTTAGTTTCTTTACTTTTGTATGTCTATTTAGTCTCATCTTAATCCATAGATTATCCTAGCTATTTTTTATCCTTTTAATAGGCCATAATTTTTATTATTGGGACATTTTATTAGAATAAAAAATGATCCTTAATAATTGGAAATGATATTTAATTATCAATAATGATCCTTTATGATCAACCATGATACCTTAATGATTGGTAACAATCCCTATCAGATTCTATTCTTTTAGATATTTGTATCAATTGTTACACACCATAATCAAACATTTGGTCTAACACTATTTTAAACTAGATCTTAGCTTATAAATCTCTAACTTTAGTAATATATATAATTTTCATTGTTATTATTAGTTTGATTATGAGACAAGTGGGTTAACATCCATACTAAGAATCTTACCACTTCTTAGAATTAGTATCTTACTAGGCAACCCACTTTATTATCCTATTAATCCAATTTTGTCAAATTTATTAATGTGTACAAGTTTTCCTTCCTAAACAAAAATGATTCCTCATGGTCACTTAATATGAATTGTGTATAAATTCATCTCAAAAGTATGCCTTATTCATCGATAAAACCTTGTTATTTTATGAGATTTATTGGTTCATTTATATAAAATAAACTCAGCAAAAAACTACTTAAATAATATCCAGGTGTAAGCATTAGTATATAAGTTCAACATGATAATGTAGAAATGATCATAAATTAATATATCTTGTATGGATCATGATCAAATAAAAAAATGCCCCTGATCTAGTATATCATGCATGAAGAAAAAAGGTCCAACATCTGTATGTGGAAGCATCATGGGTCTTGGGTATGTCTGTATCACACTCAAGTATGCATAAAACATGTATGTATATAATATCAATGATATAATATCTACTAACATAAATTAAACAACATATATGTTAAGGATCTACTAAACATGTCAATGTTGAATATTTTTGTATTTTTGAATTTATTTAAATGTTTTTGTATTTTATTGAATATTTGATTTTTTTTGTTTTTTTTGAATTATTGGTAAATGGAAAAGTTCTGACCTATGATCCCATCTAGGGTATGCTCATATGTATATCTAAATTCAAAATATGGTACATCAAACTGGTGATACTATTAGGGAGTATGTATAAGTGTCATATTTAGAACTATATAATTTGTGGTATTCTACACATGTCTCATAGGACTTTATTGTCATGTAAAAGTAATAAAATGAGTAGGGGTTCATGGAACACATTATTTAATTATCTACAGTTTCCTTAGTGTAACTATAATTAGAATGTGTTTACTTTCTCTTAACAACTAGGTAGACCATGTAGGTGTAGATGAGGATTCTATGAAATCTACTGTGTATCTCTAATGCAGCATGTATGCAATAGATTAAGATAGATCTATAAATTATCCTACTTATTAAAATTAAAACTTGAATAAGGTAATAAACTAACATCTATTATGATAATTTTTATATTAAAATCATGACCAAATTGGATCCACTAAACTTAACTAAGGGAACACTTATCACACAATGCTAAAGGAGAGGGTTCAAAAGCCTCTAGGCAAATAATATTTTTAAATAACCCTATATAAATATTCTAATGCATAAAATTAAATATAATATACTGTTATAAAATATTATAACACAAAGGGATATGGTTTAAAACAAATAAAACAAACAAAGGATCATGATAAGTAAATGGGGGCCTAGACCACCTAAGGTGGAAAATGGCAAGCCTAAAAAACCTTATAGATACACTAAGCTTAAGTGTATAGGTAATACAAGCAAGTATGTATACATTAAAAACCTATTACTTTGTGCAATATCTATCTATCAAATTAAATAACAAAATTTATAGATACTTATCTTTGAGTAAACATGTTGAGTCTCAATATCCCCTTGGCCAATGGTGAATTACAAGAGATTGTTATGGATTTATAAGGATAACATAGTTGAAATTATATCTAAGATAAAAAAAATATTACTTTAAATCTAATACTTCACATAAGACAAGTTATATTTCCTCTAAGGAAAACCCTAATCAATGGCTCCTTCAAATATAGATGTAGTAAAATTTTGTGTTATAATAATTCAAAAATGAATGTTCCTCTATATTGGACTGAAATTAATGTCACATTTATAGAAATGGATAAGTTATAAATCTTTAAAAAAAATTATATGACAAGGTCATCTTGCCATGGCCTAATTTTTAAAAGTTGTCATTATGACTCAAACTAGGTTGACCTAGTTCAGTCACATGTGTTATAACTTTCACAACTAGGTCAACCATGATTGACCTCATAGGAAAAATAGGTATTTGATTAGTTAAGGGATATTTAAGAGGAAACTTTTTAGGTATTTAGATAAATGGGGTTTATTTTTTTAGGGAGTTAGATAAGTGATATTTATAAAGGGTTTAGGTATGATATAGTTAAATAAAAATATTACAAAACACCAATGGTCTACCCACCCCTTTCTTGGTGCACCCTTTAAGGCATGCACTTAGAAATATTAAAAACTGATAGATTCCTACAAGATATAAATCATCAATAAATGATGAAGTTTATAAATATTGTGTGTATCCACAATGGTCTCTTAATTATGGGATACCTAGGAAAGGGGATTCCCTATTACTTACCCTTTTATAGATGATTAACCTTAAAAAATTATATAATTAGTTATTTATGAATAAAATTAACTTATTCAAGTAGAATGTTCATATGGAAATCCAAAAACTATGATATAAAACCTATGAATTATTAAGAGGTATTGTGTGTTGAAGTGTGTCAAAAGTTCCATCTAATGGGTGCCCATAATATGGTGGAATATGTGCATCATATGCCTTTTGTACTTCATGAGTTTACTTATAATGTAATTGTAATGTGTCATTAAATACCATTTAGTTTTGATGGTCACTAGGTTATGACTCTAAATCCTTTTTAAGGATCATCAAAGGTAATTTTCTCCTTATTAATGAGATCTTGTATCTTGTGTTTTTTGTGTGTGACATCTATGTGTATAAGTATGCTACCTCAATGATAGTAATGATAAGTATTTGCATAATTTCATATTGGTAGAGGTTAGCTTATATCAATCTCTATGGGTTTAGAAAGAGATAATAGTATACACCCCATAAACCTCTTAAGTATCAAAGTTGGAGACTCATATAATAATGTAAATTGTCTCTTAGCTGTTTTGGATAATATTAGTCAATTAGGTTGTTGTGTCACTACATTAAAATGTGTTTTGAATTCTATTTTAACCTTTATATCCATGTTTGAATCAATAGATAATTGAATATAAAAAGGAAACCAATGTTCATTGGTATGTTCATATGGTAAATCCTTCTCTTTAAGGGAAATATTATGCTTAGTACATTTGATAGAGTTAAATATAGAGATCACATATGGTGGCTCAACATTAATTGGTAAGGTTTTCATATGTAATTATTTAAAAATAATATCCCTATATCAGGAGGACTTGTGTACCAAATAAAAAAGATAACTTTCATGAATAACATCATTGGAGTGATTTACAATATTATATGATGATGAGACTAATTGCACATATTCCCTTTGGTTTCATTTATTGTGAATATTAATTTTTATTGATAAAGGCACATATTAATCAATGATATCATTTGAGGGTAAATTTTTGTGGCCAAAATTAATGAGATTTGAATTGATTATTAGATCTTGCATAATATCCATAAAAGAAGCAAATGTTATGTCATTTGGTACTTGGATTTTACACAATATTTCATAGAATACATCCTTATGAATAATTGATGGTTTCACAAGTTCCACAATTGAGATCTTGGTATGTGTATTTTTTAATTATTCAAAAATATCATAGCCATTAGATTTTACTACCAGTTTAGGACTAGGAGGAACTTGGTGTATGAGTTTTATATCATTATAGTAAGAGTTGAAAAGAGAGATTGTATTTTTATCTTATTTTAAAACACTAATTTTTTATATAGATCTGATTTATTTAGCAATCCAAAAAACATAACAAGCAATGACTATCATTAATTATTTTATAATGAAATAACTATTAGTTACATCCATATTGAACATGATTGATTCTTTGGTAATAAATGTAAATTTGATTTTTAAAGATATTTATATTTTAATAATTTGAAATTAGGAAAACCCTAGATCAAACTAGGATTTGCATAAGGAGACATAAAGGCTAGGTTCATGAAAGGTTTAACCCTTTTTTTATAATGTTTAGTAGGGTTAAAAGGGTGTAATATCCTCTACACAAGTATGAATAAAACTATTATAGATCAGACCAATTGATTTAAAACTCAAATAAATGAATATTCTAAATTAAGTGCTAAGTTATGCTAAATATAGAAAGGACACTCAAAACAATAGGTTGATTCCATAAACATAAATAAGAGATAATACTTAGAATATATAAAAATGTGAAGGTAGATATGAGAAGTATAATCGTGTAAAAAGGTAGGGGAAAGTTTAGTATGCAATCGTTAGAATATAAAAATATTATTTTTAGAGGTTTGGACACTTGTGTCACCTTGCAGACACTTGAATTGATGCTTATGTCATGATCTTGACTTAATTATCCCATATAAAATATTTACTATATTTTTAAGTGACCACCTAAATCTTTTTAGGTTTTCTATCACATTTATATTGATTATTTTATTCACATACACATGCCATCGATTACTATATATGGATAAAACTTGATCTCTTCACTTTAGGTATTTGTACCTTGTAAAAAATAGGTTAATGGGATCATGGTGTTGAGCTGACCTCAAGGACCCCTATATAAATGAACATTACCTACATAGCCAATACACCAAGGAGGGCCTCATACTTATGTATTTCTCCCTTAGGTGTTGGTTTGTGTGTACACAAAGGTGAAATATATTATATGCAAAATCATGTAATGATCTAACTTGTAAATTGACAAATACTTATCATGGGTTGTTTTTTGAGTGATTTAAACCTATAATATGATTGATCCTATGACTAATATGAAAATAGGGAAGAATGGGGAATTATAACTTAGTTATGTAATTGATTAATTGAGATTGAATAGGTGTTTTCTTGGTATTTTCTAGATGAATAATGAGTAGTCTTAGATTATATTTATCCCACACCTTTTAAAAATATATCATGATAGGGTTTAATAAAAAATGGCCTAACCCATAGGATTCAAAATATTTGAAAATTAGATGAATTTTGAGGAATTAACACTTAATAATAATATGGATAATTGCATTAATGCAAGAGTCCCTAGGTGGGATGTAAGTGTCTGACAATTATCAAAATGGTGAATGGACCAAGTAAGGTAAATATATCAAGAATAAACATTGTCAATAATTTAATGATCATAATTATTTGTCTACATTTTCCACCAATTTATTATAGTGATGTAACAAATTGAAACTCCTATATTAAAGTAGATGTGAACCTAAGTGTGTATACATAATTTATCTTTTGAATGCAAAACTTGACTGTGCAAGAAGCCTTAATGTGAAACCTACAAGAATGCCATTGAAATTAGTTATTATCCATATTTATAGATTGAATATCATAAATTTTAAATTTTAAATTTTCAAAGAGAGAAAATAAATTATACACTTGAAAGAGTATGCAATCTATATCTTGAAAGAGGAAAATTATTTACCCCCTTGTTGAGGCATTAATAGAAATGTTGGGCCTATGGAAAATTAAGTGTGATCAATCCCTAATTTTAAAACCTTTGAATTCTCTTGAGTGGGAAATATTATGTGCTCTAAATATCATTTGACTATGCATAATATTCTATAAAATAATTTGAAGGGGTGCAACCACTAAATGTGGCCTCTACATCTTTAAAAAGTTTAACCATAGATGTTAAGTGTCACTAGACTCTAATGCATCCCACTTACAACATGAGGATTAATAACACTATTACAGATAGATATCAATTATACTTAAAACTTTACAACTTTTAAAAATCAAACTTTAAAACTTTTGAAACCTTTTAAATTTGTGAATTTTGAAACTACCCTATAGTAACTTAAATATGAATATCATACCACCTATAATGTACTAAATTGGTGTTGAATCCCATTTTTTATCTTTCAACTATTAAAACCTATAACTATAATTATTTTTAAATTCACTTTGTAACCATATTAATGAGTGTACATGCATGTGACATGCCCCCATAATTTTAATTTTTTTTAATCATGTTATAAGTTTTAAACTTGTATAGTGCCATACATCTGAAATTTTACTTATGAAAACTTGAATTATCAAGACAAACCCATTGTGATTCCCCTCATTTAAGATGAAATATATAACATAAAATTCACTTATCTCATTATAAGAGTTATTTAATGTTTTAAATATGTAATCATGTAGTATCCATTTGAAAATTTTAATGTATGTGCATCATAGTTTTTAATATAGCATTGGGTTTTCATAGGAGAATGCATTATAAAGGTGTATCATTGAAGCATGTAAGTATCATGTGCATGATATGCATCATGAATAATATAATATATAAGTAATGTATGATATAAATCATGGCACTATAGTAGCATACAATTACATACAAGCAATGTCATTTAATGTCAAACAATTTTCATATGATGTCACATATAAAGGCCCAAATTACACATACAAGAGACATGTGAATGTTGCATAAACATAAAAGGTCAAGGTACACATGAAAATTTCATAATTATTTCATACAATAAATATTTTAAAGATACAAGGCATTTATATACAATAAACAAGCAAGATGTAACCTGTCATGGAGTAAAATAAGAAAGAAACATAAAATAAATGAGACTAGTATGCATCCACCATATAAATCCATGTCATTATTATCAAATAAAATATTCATGTAACACAATTATAGTATGATTAATTTAAAAAAAATTGTATGACATATATATCAACATGGTAGAAAAGTTGTGGATAAATAAAATCTTTTAATTTTTTCATAGAGAACAAAGAGATGCCCCTAACTTAGTAATGTTTTTGGGTAATAATGGAATCCCAACATTGAAAACATGTAAAATTATGTCTTGTATCTCACTCAAACACCTCATGAAAATCAATGTGTATTTTAAAAATTGAAATATGATATCTATCTAACATATAATAAACAACATATGAAAATAAGTAAACTATCAACAATGTAATATGATTCTTATGTCCTTATTTTGATTTTTTTTATATTTATTTTCAAATATTGGAATAAAAATATTCTTAAGGAATAAGGATTTCAAAAATATAGTAAGAATAATAGATTAAAACAATCCTCAATAAGGTGAAAAAGCATTATAGGATAAGAAGGAAGGCAAGTGATGTTCCCCCAACTTATGTGCAAATGAGTCATAGAAATGTAGATTAAGTTATTAAGATAGATAAGAAAGTACATGATTCTCATGGGGAAGAGGAAATATGTGATTATTTTAAAATTCAATGGTATGATATGAATGTAATATTAAGCAAGTGGGGTGCCATAGAGATAAGTGTGTTAGATTTTTTGAAAAGCAAGAGAACAAGTGCCCAAAGTGAAAAATAAAACCAAGGGATAGAATAACATTTGTATGAGGGGTAGAATAAGTATAAAAAAATAAAAAATATATATTTACAAATAATAATTCAACTATAAGCTAAGGATCTCATCAAGGGGATGCCTCTGTGAGGGTCTTGTATCATGTGTGTTGTAGCCTTCAATTATGTTTCCATATTCATATTTTGTATAATCAGTGTCATCAGGATCATACCAATCTTCTATAGAATTAATATCATATCCATTAATGTAATAATTATCATAGGAGATAAATAAATTCTTATGTTATGCATGAAATTATGATATGCCATTTTGATTATCTTTTGTATGTGTGTATGATAAACTTACTCCACAACATATTGGATTTTTTTTTGAATATGTCAAAATTATTAAGAGATTGCATTGTATCTTGAGATAGAGAATGTTCATGTATTATTGGTTTAACATGATGAAGAGATGTCATTTATGATTTGAATTTGTATTTTTACTCTATGCATAAATTAATTATAATGTGTAATTCCTTATCAACCATAATTATATCATTAGGATTTTGAGGAGTATTTGATTTGGAATTTTATTCATGAGAAATTTTTTAAAAATAATGTTTTTTTTCTTATCTTGAGTTTTTCCTTGCAAATTTTCTTTTGGTACCATTCTTTTTTCAATTTTACTTTGTCATTTGGTTCTTCTAGCAATCTTGCTTGCTCTATTTTTACTTCTTAAATATTTTCTTGATCTAAATTGTCTTTTTAAATTCATATTTTATCTTTGTGTTATTTTTTCACTTGATTTTTATGAAATTTAATATAATAAGGTTGCTTAATTGATTTACAAGTTATAGGATCACTACTATCAATTATACTTTTTATTTTTTCTTTAAAGGCCAAAACTTATTTATATGATGCCCATGCAATTTATGATATGCACAATAGTATTTTCTTATTCTGATAAAAGGAATATAAGGTAATTCAATCAATATTTTTTGATGAATTTCTCTTATAAACTCACTTGGAATATTATTATAATTTTTTATATGATTTTAAGCATCTATTGTAAATATGTGTTCCTTGTGAGGCACATGCTAAAATATGAAGATGTGGATACATGATTAACACTAGAATATTCTATATTATTAGTAAATTTGTTGTTATTTTTAAGTGATGTGATCTTATAATTTAAATATTAATTTTTATTTTATAATTATATTATTTAATTTTGTATAATAATGATTTTATCTTGAAGGGCATCATAAACACAGAACCTATTTATATTTGAATAAATATGCATAGAAACACTATTAAGAGGAGGTGTGGCATGGATAATATGTTCCTTTAGATTTAGAGATTATTTTAATATATATTAAATTCTTCTTTTGTATCTATAACATTAAAATAATTATCACTATCAAGAAATGTGTTGTCATCATGTGGTAACTCTATGCTAAGATTATGACATTATGGTAAAAGAGTATCCCCATGAGAATATAAGCACAAGGATGGAATATGAGCAACATCACAAGATGTGTGAAGAGGAATGTCATTTATTTCAATTATATCTTATGATGTTCTAATATAAGAGGAAGGAAGTTCATCCTTATTAGTTGACAAGGGGGAAAATCTATGACATGTAGGATCAATTTACACTATTTATAAAGGAGAATAGATGATAGCATTATTATTATTAGACACTTTAAATATTTAATATTTATTTTAAATTAATTTATTAATAATTCCTTTTTTTAAAACACTTTGATCTTGCTTTAATGGATTTACCTCTGATTGTTGCTTTATTTGAGATTTGAAATTCTCTTTTTACATTAGATTATTATGTAAAGAAGAAGGTTAATTTGAATAATATTTTATAAATATGTTTGATTTAATGATATATTGTTCCCAATGGTTATAAAAGTTAGATTCATCATCATAAAATTACTAAAATCATCTTCTATAAATTTTTGCTTATTGTAATTTGTCCATTTAGCATGAGTAGAGAATAGGTAAAATTAACTATCCATGATATATAAAATGAATTTTAATACAATAAATGTAAAAAATAAAACATTTAGTGATATCAAGTAATCTAACATGTAAAAAATAGCTAATGACTATGAATACAATACAATAAAAAATTAAGGTATAAGGGTGATCTAGGCAAGAGTTTGAATGATTGTGTGGGATCTCAAATATACTTGATCCTTCATTGATTAGTATTGGTACAATATTTCATATCACTAACTATAGAGGTATAACCACGCCTATAGCCCACTAACCCCATTTCTAAGGGTACGATGAGAGTAACTTTTTTGGGTGATACACTCCTCACGGGTTCACCTCAAATAGATAAAATAAGATTCCTATGGCATAAATATGGAATCCTAGGTGTTTTTGATGGATCATGAGGTACATGAAAACTAAATTATATGTCTAGTGTTGTACATTGGATATGAGTATTAGGGTATATGCCTCACACCATGATGTATATAAAGATAACACCACATATCCCTTCACTATAGTCACTAATTAGTTTGAAAATTGATGGAACAAAAATTCCAAAACAATCAAAAGAAAAAAAACAAGTGAAACAAAATAGAAAAAACTGTGTAAGAATCAAGAATTTATATTTTTTGTGAAATTATAAAATTTAGATGAAACCTTAGAGAACAAAAAAATAAGCAAGAAATAAGTGATGTTTGAAATAAAATGTTGATTCACTAGAATATTTAATCTATTTTAATTAAATTAACTCAAATTAATATATATTAAACAATTTGAAGTAGAATGATAGGATATACATATCTAATAATAAAATACAGTATGTCATAAAATTTAAAATTTGTTAAAAAATAGTAAATGAGCCTAAGAGTATGAAAACCTCCATAAAATAGGTTTAACATTGATTATGACTCAAAATTACTTAAAAATACATGAAAATAATGTCACATCCAAAAATATAATTAAAACCTTTACTGGGACAAGGCCATATAAGAAAGACAAGGGCACAATGTAACCTTGTCTATTGACCATGGCTATGTCTTAGTTAATTTTGTGATTGATTTTTTGATCTAGATTTATGAACATATAAATGAGGGTTTCCTAATTCTATGTGGGATATGAATAAATCCATGAAATACCTACACAAAAAACAATATAGAGATCAAATATAAAATAGGGGAATAAGGTTAGGGAAATAGTCAAGTTACCCTTAGAAAATCTTACATAATTTGAGTATTACCTACATATCCCAAATGGGCCTCAGGATAATGTAGTTTTCCATCCTAGGTTAATTATGTGATATGTGATTGTGGAACTATATGAATATAGCTATAATAATTATTGAAAATGGATGCCCTTGGTCCGAAATAAATAATATTCAAACTAGGCATATAATTGTTAAAAAACAACATAATTGAAATGGAAGAATCGTTATCTACTCAAACTTTCACCCTTATGAAGGTTTTTTCAAGCCTTCATAGTTTATAATGACATGGAGAAAATCATAGGATATTTGTGGCCTAACAAGTGTATTTAATCTCTAGATTATAAGGGCTATCTCCCCTTGACATATCAGTTAGACTCTCTACTCTACACTACCAACTTGTAAGGGAAAAAGAGAAGAAGATAACTGAAAGAAAACCTATCTAACTAAGGTGATGCACAAAAATGTCTCTATAACTTGCCTAACATGCACTAATATTGATGAATTAAAACATTAACTTAATTGCACTTATCAAATGAAGAGTCTCCAAACATTAGTATTTCACATAAAGGTCACTAGTTTGATATTATAGACATCTAAAAAAGGCCATCAATGGCTTCATACCCAAATTTGGATCAATTATTACCAAATTTTGAATATCTAGCCTAATAATTTATAAATTTCTCAAATTTGTCTTCATCACATGCAATTAAATTAATTAGGCCTAAAAATCAATTAAATGAGAAAAATGCACACATTGTATTAATTTAAATCTTGATAAAATGTTCAAATGCCTAAAATAAATTTAATAACATGTAAATTTTAATCAAAATCCTAATTGATTTCATCCTTGAGAAATTAAATGAATTATTAAAAAGGAAATTGAAAAATAAAATAATATCCTAGGTTTTCATCATTAGCTTTTGTGAGTTGTCCAAAATCTAAAATATCTCAAGCATTATTATTTTATTCTAATCATGAGGTTTGGACACCTATTAACTCTAATAGGTTTAATTAATCAAAAATCATTCCAAGTTGATTTAAAATCCTATAAAAATAAGCCTATAGCTCTTAATTTAAAGATCTTGGACATAGTAATGTTATAATGCAGGATTTGATTCATGAAGCAAATACATAGGATTATAATGACAAATGCCAAGTCATATTAAATCCAAGTCAAGGCAAAACCATGATCATGATTCCAAGAGGAGATGGAGATATCCAATCCCTATTGATAAATACCTTTTGAGCACAATTCTATCAAGACAAATGAATAATCCTCTTGGAGCATTCAAAGAATTGGTAAGGAAGTGTGTAAGTTTCTTTCCACTTTTAGTTGTGCTTTGTTCATTTGTGTTTCTTCACCATGATCCTCCATTTGATCTAGGAAAGGTAGTGTTATGAATTTTAGAGTTTTATTTATTTTATTTTGAGTTGATTTTATGGATTTAATTATGAAGCTAACATATGATCTAACCACCCTCGGATTCCTTGATCATAAATGGCACTCCTAATGGGACATGCACCCCACAAAGTTGTTATTAAAGCCTTTTAGATCATTTCACTAAAAATTTTAATGTCAAAATTTGATCTTGATGGATAATGAAGGTGAGAAATTCAAGATAAGGGACATTTTTTCGGTTCTCATGAGTTTGATCTATGTAAATCATGAATTTGTTTTTTTATTACAATGTCATAACTTTATAGTTGTGACTTGGTCAAAACTGTAACTTAGTAAATTTTGATATTGCATGACCATTAGTGGTTTTGTGTTTTAATCACTAGAAATAATTCCAAAAAATTTGGTTAAACTAAAAAATTACAACTTGAAAAATTATGTTTTTACACTATGAGTTGCATTTTTGCACTGTAGAGTTGTGTTTTTATAGTATGCAAACCTGAGAGCTAGTAAGCCATATTCTAGAGCTATTTTTTGGGGTTATACGAATTCTATTTTTTATTTTCTTTTAAACCACATGTTTTCTCCTAAATTTATCATAAAATTCTATCAATTTACTTTCAATTTTCATAAATTTTTCATAAAATCTTTAAATAGGAGTTTGGATCTTTCTAAATTTTCTAATAATTATTGTTTCTTGGTTTCGTTGAATTATGTTTTATTTATCTAATCATTATATTTCAAGTTGTGTTGATTTTTTGTGCTAACATTAAGCTAAATAATGTTTGTGCATTATGTTTTTTTTTAGGTTCATAAACAATTGATCTTGGTCTTTATCAACTAGTATTAGTTATTTTCAAAACTTGTTTTGCTTACCCATGAAAGTGCTTCAAAGAAAAACATTATTATCTAACAATTGTATATCATGGATGAGATTTGAACATAATTTTTCATGTTTAGACTAATCAAACATTTCATTTTGGGCTTCTAAAAAGAATTAGTAAAATCTTTCACATTTCAATTTGGGCACTAAAATTAACATGTTAGACCTTGCACATTTGAATGTTGGTGTTCAAAATGAATCTAGGATTGGCTAAGTCTTAGAAACATTTCATTTTTGGTACTTAAAACAATATTTAAATCTTGAACATTTCAAACCGGTGACTCAAAATGAACATATATGTTTTTGCTTCATTTGGTTTTATGTAATTATTTCAATATTTTACACTTAATCCAAGGGGCCAAGTAAAGAACAACATCACATTTCAATTTGGTGCTTAAAATAAAACCTCACTCATAATTTTTTACAAAAAAATTTTGTTGATTTTTTGTTTCACAAAAAAGATAATGCGTGTATGCTCTTCCCCATCCATTATAGGGAAATCATGGGATCAAAATCACATTTCCATTATATTTAGTGCCTATTATAAGGTGTAGAAATAAATTTAACTAGGATCTCCCCAAAATCCATATGGTATTGGGTGATCTAAAAGTAACACTAAAGTCTTTCTACTTGTCTTTTATTTTCATCCATTTTGGCTTGTGAAGGGTATGTCATTACCTCTTGTAAGCTATTTAGGGAAGCATTGACCCAAGAATTCATCTCCCAGTAGTGTTTTAACCCCTCTCTATGGGTGGAGTGGGGTATAAAAATTGGGATTGCCCCACTAGGATAGTGGTTTGAGTGGTTAAACCATCTTCATTAGTGGCAAGATGGCCTAGAACATATGATCATTTAGGACATCTTACTAAACTGAGCAATTGATGGAGGTAGTGGTTGTGAAAAGGACAAGACCTTTTTACAAAAATCCATTTCATGTAGATCCAATTGATGTGATGCTTCTCTTGTGTTTAAACTTGAAAGTTTGTATACATGGGATCAATCTAGATGGTCATAACATATAAGTTTTAGTTAACCCTACTTTGTCATACCTTGATAAGATCTAGGATGATATACTTAGTTTTATTTTGTCATTTATTCTTTTTTACTTGGTGTGTTATAACTAAAACTTTTTTGTTTATACCACGTCAATAATTAGTCTTTTGTCTAACATTACTCCATTATTTGAGGAGGTGTTATGCCATCCATTTGATGCCTTGCTTTAACCTAGAAAACTTGTGTCAAAACATTGAGTGTGGAACTTGATTGAGACAAGTAACGTTATGCTACCCAAATCATTTTAAATTCTTGTGACTTTGAAGTCTTTGAAACATAACCATTGTCACATCTTTTGGGAGTGAGAATGTTGTTACACTATGCAAAATATTTCAAAAGACTTGTATTGTGTCCAAATTATCATTTTTAAAACCAATCATTTATACCTTGTTAGATTTTTTTTTATCATAATCATGCTATTTAAAATTACCTAGCTTGTTGGTAATCAAAACCCAAGTTTACCTTAGTTGAGTTTTTGATTAACTTTTACAAGTTTGGATCCAAACATTGATTGATTTTTGTTTAGGCCTTAACACGCATGGGCTAATACATAGATTTTTATCTGTTGGGTTGTGTAATGTAGGTTAACTAATTACTCAAATTTGGAAACTTTATTATTTGTGCCTTTGTTTAATATAATTAGTCCATATTCAAAGTGCATTTTTTTAGTGTTTTATACCATTCAGGTCATGTTTATGTCTAGAATCAAGTGCCTAATCTTTGCCAAATTATTCTAAGTTTGTTAGATTAATCATTATCATCATCCTTTATTTTAAGTCTAGCTTTTGACATCGTGTCTGGCCAAAAATATTAACACAATCTATTTGAGCCTATATTTTGACATTACATTTGGATAAAATACTTGGTGACTCTTTTCTATCTCCTAGTTTAGACCTATTTGGAACACATTTAGACATAAGAGTTTGGCATCTTGTTTTTAAGTCATTTTACTTGACCTTATTTGTGTAAAACATTTAATGTTAAAAATTTGATGTTATATTATTTCTACCAAGTCTTTGCATAGAATTTTTAGAGATACAATTCCACTTTTGACCAGACTAGATAGATTTTTAGCCTCGTTTGTCTTTTCAGACATAGTTTTACATAGTTTCTAGAACTTTAATCCCATCTTGTTACGAAACATTTTTAATATATTTAACCATGTATAATTACACACATAGTAGATAATGTAGATAATGTTGTTTTGGAGATAGATTCCTATCCACCATACAACACTCAAATAGGGAAACCGAGTCAAGATCCTTTAGCTAATTATTTGGATAGCACGTTGATGTAGGGGCATCACTCTTAGGGTGTATTTTGTCATAAATTTTGGTTTTATGATGATTTTTAAATATTTTAAATTCCCAAATAATCCTTATTTTTCAAATTAGTAGCTTAGTATTGCATCTAGATAGTTTAAAATTCAAATATTATGTTTTCTCACCAAAACTTGCTTTTTAAAAATTTAAATAAATTACTTAGTTTTAGTGTTGTAGGGTACATGGATGGATTTATCAATGTTATTAAAATATTTTAGACACTTATGATGACCCATTGAATCCATTTCAAAATACTAAGAGATTCATATGCATGGAATCCACCTTAGTTCAAATTATGTGCTTCTTAACTCACCTTGTGATCATTGGTAAGGTGACTAATGTAGTTAAAAAAGTTATGTATCATATAAAAGGTGTTATTTTTAGTTATTTGGTTGTTTATTAATGTTTTAACAAGGTTAAATTTGAAGGAATAAAGTAAAAGAGACCTCTATGTTAAATATTTCTATAGACAGGCCCCTATTCCTGAGTCATTTTGCTTTATTGTAGACTATGTATTTCATGATTGATAAATAAATGGAATTATAAATTAATTATAAATTTTCCTAAAGGAATTTTTATGTTTTTTTAGACCATAATTTTCAATAAATATTAAGGAGACCCTCTGATTCAAAAATGTTTGTGTAAACAGACCCCTATTTCCTGTAGCAAACCATGGTTAAACAAACTATGTATTTGATTTATGAATGAAATGATATTTAAAGAAATTTAAAAACATATCATATAATTATGGTAATTTTTTAAGGACCTCATTAATTTTTTTGGTGATTACAACCTTTGTATTCTTGTATTTAATTGTTTACAGACACATAAACCTGTAGGTTGCTTGAAATTCTACACAATCAAAGGCATTTTGAATTGGAAAACATAAAAAGAGGATTGATTAAGACTTGATGATGATTTTTAAAGGTGTATAGGGTCCACATAGATTTATTAAATCTTTTATAGTTCCATTAAATCCCTTGAAACATTCACAAAGTAATTATTTGTAGTCTCAGGTCTATATAGGGTTGTAGAGGCCCTAAATTAGGGTTTTAATCATATATTAAATTTTAACCATCCAAAATTGACCAAATTTTATATTATAAGAGGTGATAAGGTATTTTAAGTGAATAATATGGTTTTAATTTGGTACAAACTCTCTAGTATGGAATTTAGTGGACTGTGGTGTGGTTAGGCTTGAAGATACCTAATTGAAAAGACTTAAAGATAGAAAGTGGGTCTAAAGGAGTATTTTGGTCCTAAAAATTAAAATAAAGGTGTGTATCAATATATGGTATCTAAAAATATAATTTTTCCTATAAAACCTTGTACTTTTCTATATAATCAAGAAAATAGGAAAAAAGGCTAGTAGGAAGGGTCAAGAGCTTAGGGTGATAGGTGACGAAGTCAAAGTTGAGACTAATAACAAGGTACCTATAAATTACATGCCTCCATAAATATATAAATATAAAGAAAAAATGGCCCAATATTTGGATAGTATACCTATGGTTTTAAAAAATGTCTAACAATAACCTTATCATGATACAATATTATCAAACTATGAGGTAGGGCATGACAATTTGCCAAGTTTACCAAGAGGGCTTATAACATGTATTATAAAAACAATGATTAGGACTCTTCTAGTAACCCTAATTCCATAATACTAATACCATATCAAGATCCTCATATGTTTGTCATGCAAAGATGCCTTATAGAGGTCCACTTCATTCAAATGTAGATAACATACCAGACATATCAAGACCTAGCACATAAATTTAATCAAATAACCATGTCAAACATTCCTCTTATTGATTTAACTCCTTCAATATGATTTTTAATAGAATTTAATGATAAAAAAATCAAGGTTTAGACCTATTTATGCAAAATGCTTAGATAAAAAGCATGTCCAATACCCTAACTATTGAGGAAGTATCTTCTGATTCTACATAGAATAGTGAGAAAAACATGGTGGATAATGTGAAACAACATAAAATTTAGACCAAAGTGGTGTTAATGCACAAATAATTAGTCAAAAATAAAATGTACCTTTAACTAACACCATTAGTTGTTCTTAAACTCAAGGGGTAGGAATTTATACTTCTCAACCTCAATCAATTATCCCTAATCTTCAACCCACTTCTTCTTCAAGCACCCAAAATCAAGGATTAAGTATTCAACCAATGACCAATATTTTTACATAATAAAATGTGACAAATATTACTCCTCCCAAATAGGTGAGTAGTAATATTCCATAACAATAAGCATTGTCTAATCAACCCATGAAGTAGAGGCCAAACATATTGTCACCTCAATAGGGAGTAACTAATGTTCCACCTCATCAAGTAGTGATGAACATACCTCTTTCATCATATACTAACATGTTGATCTTAAGCTAAATTATGTTTAACCAACAACATACTAGTATTGGTTAGTGATAGATGTTAAATCTCTAACATCCATCCACTTCCCAATAAGGATTTGTGTAACCAAGAAGTTCTAATATTCTAAAATTACCTATCAGGTAACCTTTACCTTTTGTATATAACGTGACATAAGTTCAAAGATAGGGTCTCAATTCAAAAGTCCCTCTCAATCAACTAGGTATGACTAGTTAGTAGCATATCCCTATTCAACCTCAATAGGCACAATACAGTCATACACCATCCCAACCTCAATGTTCCCAATATTAGGCCTATATACCTAATCCCAACTAGAATATTGAACTATAGTAAATGAAATTTAAACAATCACACCCTAACCCACTCATGCATATTTTTGGCTCATTCCCTATCTAATCCAATATACCCCAAAAAATACCTCCATCATACCTCAGTCAAAGTAATCCACTGGTGATTACTCAACCATTACCTTGAGCCAATATTCCCACAAGTTTCCTTGAAAAAGAGATACAACAAATGAATGATGAAATTACCACCATATAAGCTAGGAAACAAGACATAAATTTAAAGTTGGATGATGTATTTTCTTACCCTTCCAACATGGAGTACTTGTAGATACCATTTCCTCTAGGGTACAAACTACCAAAGTTTGGCAAATACAAGGGGAAAGGTGACCCCATAGTATTCTATAGTGACATATAATTATTTTTATTTCCAAGAAGTCTAGATGGACAAGCCTTGGAATGGCTCCTAAAGTTACCAAATAATTTAGTTTCTAATTTTGATGATCTTTCAAATAAGTTCATATAACACTTCTTTACAATCTCGAGCACAAGATTTCATTGGTAGACTTAACATGAGAAAAATAAAACTAGGAAAAAGCTTTGCAAGATATTTACAATGATGGAGATACCTTGTAAACCAATTCACCCATAGTCTACCAAATAAGCAATTAGTCATTGTGTTTACCAAAAATCTATGTAGTGAGATATCTTACTATCTAGAGTTGTAGTGTGTACATACATCAAATAAATCATTGACAAGGGTTTGGTGATCAAAATATCCATTATTAATAAAGGGATCATTAAAATAAACTCATCAAATTATAACAATGGCCAAAATCAAAACCAAAATAATGGCCAAAACTAACATCTAGTCCAAATGTAAGCATCACAACTAGCACAGGACAATAACAATGATACACCCAAGCAATTCAATCATAATAACAATGTTGTAAGGAATGGAGTAACAAAGTCACAACATGCCCAAATAGTGAAATCACTATTTTCTCAACCTATGCTTCCTTTTCAAATCACTCCCAACTAATAACCTCTTCATCAAACATAACGTGCTTAATAAGCATAACAACCTAGACCAACATAGCAAATGCAAAAAACACAACAATCTATGCCTTTTCAAAACCCTCCTCCTCCAAATAGAAACATGACTACTCATCATGTTCTTACTAACCTTATAGATCCCATATAATCACTCTTTTGTAAGCTCACATTAGCTAACTTGATTAAATAACCTATTCATAAAGAGCAAATTTGTGAGAGTAATGACATGCTAGACTGGTACATGCTAGAATAATTCTATAGTTTTATAGGGTCAATGGACATAATTTTTACAATTGTGTGTAAATTAGACATGTAATTTAGAATATGTTGGAAAATATATAGATCATATTGGATCATGCATCTTCCACCTCCAATCAAAACATTGGCATCTATTAGAACCTCTTTCCCTAGCATAACAATTAATAACAACAACAATTGTGGCCAGTGAAACATCAATAATAATAGTTTCAACAACCAAGGTTAAACCAACATACTCAACATAACCAATATCATAAACAATAATGTCAAAATAATGGACAAAACCAAGGTCAGAATGATGGCAACAACCAATATACCTACCATGTAGTTTCACATTACCACAACTTAGTTATAAGCCATATTGTAGGAGTTCATGTTATAACCATTTAAATTAATCCAAGACCAAGTAGAAATTATACAAGACCATTACTAATCATACCAAATCAACCCAACCATTCTAGTAATCCTTTATTAACTTAGGACTGCACACAAGTGAACTAGTAAGGATTCCCATGTTAGGACCTTATACTGATTACTCATCATTAGCCCATGACCATGCATAAGTACATTAACAACTAAAACTTATCCTATCTAGTCCCCCTCCAAAATATTTTTTTAGCAACAATGGTATTATACCTAATCTTGATTATGCAATCATAATTTAGTGGTTAAAATTACCATACCAAGCCCACAACCATTTACCACTTCACCCATCATCTAACTAGTTATTCTAGCTCAAAACAATCCATTTACTAGTATCCAAGAAAATATGTTTGACATTGTGGAATAATTATAGAAGATGCTAGAACAAATCTCGATTTTAGATTTTTTGTGTATGTCTACTATCCATAAAAACATTTTGACAGAGTTCCTTGGTCATTCCATAATTCCAAATGACATATTCCATAACAAATCTAAAGCTTTGGTTAGACACATAGCTCAATCCCAACAAGGAACCTTTTACCAAAGTGATATGTCATCCCTTGGCCTATTGCATAATAACCCATTTTACATTCAAGTCTACATAAATAGGCACAAAGTGAAATGTTTCCTCATAGATAATGGATCGGGTCTGAACATAGTGTCCCTAAAGCTCATCAAGCTTCATGAGTACACCTCAATAGATCTCTAAGTAGAAATAATCACCATCAAATCCTATGATGATAAAGAATGAGAATCATAAGGTACCATTAGCTTTCTAGTTATCATTGGGCCTTTGACCCATGATACATTTTTCCATGTGCTAGATCTCAATTTTTCATACAATATGCTTTTAGATAGACCTTGGTTACATGAGATTGATGCACTCCCATCAATATTACACCAATATCTTAAATTTTCCCATTCAGGGGTGGACGTTAGTATTTTTGGAGATTTGCATCCATATGAGCATTGAAAATATCTAGAGGTCGAGTTCAAGAGCTACAATTACCATTTTGGCATGAATCTAGTCACCAAGTAGGACAAAGGGATATCCATACTTATTTATTTACCAGAGGCCAACTATATTGACCATGATACCCTTGATTCACTTCCCAACATGTCATATCCTTAAATGTCTAATCACTATACCATATAGGCTAATGGCCTAGGAGGGTATTTGATGCACGACACCTTTCACATTAAAAAACTTACATAGAACCCAAAGTCCTTTGGAAGACCAAAATCCAAACCACTCATGCAATGGAAAATAAAGGGCAAAGCCAAACTACATATTCCAAGACCTATCACTTTCATACCATCTCCTGGGCAAAAACATGACCTTCTTAAAGGTGATAAATCATGGTTATAAAATGATAAATTAGTTGATTTTTATAAAAACTCCAAGTATCCCATTCTTAATTATATCATGGAGAACCCAAACTATGAAGAAGGAGACCTTGGGCCAAATCAATAGGGAACACTTGAGTCAATTTCTATGATTAAGTATAAAGGAACCTATGAACTTAGATTAAAATTACCTTTGGGTGACCCCACATATCTTATTCAATTTCCATCACCAACAAATAGTGATGATGATACCAAAAATGAAATAAAGTCTGATCATAACCAATTCAATGACTTAGCCCAAACCAATATGTTTGATAATAACACCATTTATACTGTTTGACCATGCATTCATCATAATCCACTACCATTGTATTATCCTAAACTAATAGACTAGGTCCAATAAGAATCCAACATGTAAATTGATGAGTTTCAAAATGATGTCTTCTACACTTTTCTATGCCTTAGGGACAATGTTCTATTGGCAGATCATAAATCAGGATTCTCAATCAAACTGGATCTTGAAGCCTTTTTTAGATAACAGGTGAACACCCTTAGCCAAAGATAAATAAATAAAACATTAAAGTCCCCAATTTAAAACCTCTTTGAGGCACTTTTAGACTAGGTAAAAAGGTAAAGATAAAGGCCAATATAGTGGTGAAACCTTGTTTCAAGAACCACTAGATAGGGGTGTTCAACCTTCTTCAAATATAGACTGGGAGCCCACCAATGATGAACTTGTCTACAATTCTGAGTTTAGTTTTGAATAACATCAGGGTTTTGATCAAATAATTTAATAAAATAACAACAATGAAATTATCTATGGATTTAAATTTAGTCTTGAAGAACAAAAATCCTTTGATAGAATCATACAGGTATTTCTAACTATTTTTATCACATGGCCATATCTCCTATTAGGCAATTCTGATTCATCACATCTAGGAGAATTTGAAGAGCCATTCCTAACAAAGGACTTTAACATAGTAGGCCATTTCACATCATTTCCCACTATTCTTGAAGATGGTTTGACCCTTATAGTGGAATACATAATAGTTGTAAACATTGGGTCTCTAGATGACCCAAAATAGATTAAACTAGGTGTGTTCCTCACTAAAGAGGAGCATGAAGTCCTTATAGCCATTTTGAGGGAGTTTATGGAAATATTTGCATGGGCATATTTTGACATGCCAGGTTTGGACCCTACCTTGGTTTTTCACCACCTTTTGGTACATCCTAATGCCAAACCTATGAAATAAAAATAGTGTAAAATGCATCTTTGCATTGTTTCATTAGTAAATAAAGAGTTGGAAAAGATCTTATAAGTGAGATGTATTAGGCCAATAAAATATCCTAAATGGATTTATAATGTATTAGGCTAGTTATTAAAAATCTATAAGGAATTAGAATCTATACTAATTTTAGGGACATTAACAAAGCTTTCCCTAAGGATGACTTTTCATTGCCAAACATTGACATGATCGTCAACTCTACAGTAGGTTATGAGATGCTTTCACTAATGGATGATTTCTTAGGCTATAATCAAATTAGAATCACAATAGAATACCAAAAAAAAATAGTGTTCACCACTTTTTGGGAACATTCTATTATCAAGTTATGTCATTTTGTCTTAAGAACATAGGGGCCACCTATCAAAGAGCCATGACAGTCATATTTCTTGATATGATGTATGACATTGTTGAAGACTATGTCAACAACATATTAGGTAAATCAAATACTAGAGTTGATCATCCAATAGAATTGAGGAGGATATTTGAGTGACTACATGAATATATAGTTAGACTCAACCCCAATAATTGTGTTTTTTGAGTTACGTATGGTAAATTTATTGGCTTCATTATGTCTTGTAGGGGCATAAAAATTGATCTAGCCAAAGTATGAGACACAATAGAAATTCCATCACTAACTAATTTGAAGTAGTTCCAAAGTTTGTAGGGTAAGATCTAATCTATCAAATAGTTCATATCTCAATTGGTTGATAAGTACCGCCCATTTACACATCTACTGAATAAGGGTGTGACATTTCTTTGGGATGATGATTGTTAAAAATATTTTCAATAGCTAAAAGACTATCTTATGAATCCTCCAATTCTATTGCCTCTTATGTTAGGAAAACCATTCTTTTTGTATCTATTAATGACAAATGTAACCCTAGCAACACTTCTAGATCAACCCAATGATAATGTAAAATAGCATGTAGTGTACTATCTAAGCTATTTACTAGTCATGTATGAACACAATTATACATCTATTGAAAAATCTTATCTCCTTATGGTCTTTGAAGATTAGAAACTATGAGATTACATGTTAAACAACAAAACCATGGTCATTTCAAAATAAATATGCTTAAGTATCTACAATTTAAAAAAAAAATACAATGTTGTATGGCCAAATGGATCATGTTACTCAGTGAGTTTGAGATAGAATATGTAAACCATAAAGCCATCAAGGGGAAATTTCTTGCAGATCAACTTATTGAAACACATATTATAGATATAGACCCACTAACATTCCAATTCCTAGATGAATCCATAATTACCATCATTAAAAACACCTCTTGAAGATCAACACTAGAAGCTCTATTTTGATGGGTCATTCACATCACATAGATTACGATTAGGCCTTTTTTTTTAAATCCATAGGGGGATTTAATCCCTAAGTCACTAAAAATCAGTTTTATTATACCAACAATATGGCTGAATATGAAGCACTCATCATAGGGATTTGATAGGTAGTATAATATAACATACATCATATCAAGGTTTATGGTGATTCTCAATTAATCATCAATTAGGTTATAAACCATTTTTAGACCAAAGATGACAATCTAGTTCCCTACAAGGCAATGATTGACACTCTCAAATAGTAGATTTTTGATATCTAGTTTGAAAATATACCAAGGGAAAGTAATAGAATAACAAATTCTATGACTACCATTAGATCTTTAATTCAACATGCAGACATAATCAAAGAGTATCAGTTTCTCATTAAGAATCTACAACACCAGCTCATGAACCTTTAACTATCACAATGATATGTGATATTTTTGGTCCTAGATCTACTTGGTATTTATAATTATATTCCTATTTACATGACCAAATAATACCACCTGACTTATCTCAAAAACAAACCAAATCCTTAATCTACATTGCTTAATGGTATACCTTACTCAAACTAACCCTATACCACCACAATTTTGATAGAACTCTACTTCATTGTTTACCTTTGGTAGAATCTATACTAACATTATAGGAAGTTCACAAAGGGGTATGTGGAGCCCACACTAGTGGGGAAGTCTTATCTAAAAATATCTTGCATACTACTTACTATTGGCCAATGATGGATGAAAATGTAGTTGCATATGTGAAAATATGTGACAAGTGTTAAAAGCATGCTAATCTGATTAATACCCTAGCCAAAAATTTGAAACCAATGTTGACACCATGGCCATTTGATACATAGGGCCTCAATCTCATTGGGAAGATAAATTCCACCTCATCATATGGCCATAAACATATCCTTACCACCATATAATATTTCACTAAGTGGGTTGAATCTCTACCCCTCACTTATATAACTAGAAAGTAAATTTCCAAATTCATTTTCAACCATCTCATCTACCACTATGATATCCCTTCCAAAATTATATCTGATAATGGAGGATCATTCAAAAACAAGGATGTTTAAGAGATATGTGTCAAGTATGAGATTACTCAAAAAAATGCAGGACATATTACCCTCAAGGTAAGGACTAGGCTAAAGCATCAAACAAAAATATTATCAACATCCTTAAAAATATTATCAATGATGTCAATTGTGATTGGCACCTTTAGATATTCCATGCCCTCTAGGCATACCATACCAATCTCCACACTCCCACAAGAGCCACTCTATACTCATTTGTTTATGATATTGAATCCATTCTTCCCATTGAGGCCGAGTTACCTTCATTATGAATGTATTTCAAACATGTCCTAGATGATGAAGACTATCGAGTAGCTCACCTACAAGAGCTAGAGTTACTTGATGAGAAATGCATAGAAACAATCAACAACCTTCAATCATATTATAATCAACTTTGTGACCACTATAATTGATGCATAAAACATAGATAATCTGAGCTTGGTGATTTTATTCTTAAAGATAACCAAAATAATACAACAACCAAAAATAATCATAAAGGCAAGTTCAAACCCAACTAGGTAGATCCCTTCATCATTGTCGTATACTATGGTGTAGGAGCATATAGGATCACCACACTAGATGGGGATGAACTTGATAATCATATGAGAATTATACACCTCAAGTGATACTATGCTTGAGTGACTTGGTGTATTATCTATCCGTACCATTTCAAGTTGTGTCATATTATCAACAGTCTTATTCATACCATAACTTCTTATCATCATATAATTTTACCATCCTATCATCTTATCACTTTTCCTATCATGTATCCACCCTAACATTATATTATATTAACCTAATCATGTTTTTAACCATCCTATCCTAATCCATTTGACCTTAGTTCATCCATTAGTTTCACATTTAGCATGAATAATTAGATTAATTTCAATAGTTGTTTCAAGAATTCTAGATAGAGGTAGTATTTTAGAGATATATGATAGAAGTTTTGGCATTTTATCCTTCATTTCTTATTCCCTTCTTATCATGTTTGTTTATTTGAGTCTAATTATATCTACCTATAGGGGAAAATCAATGTTTCACTTGTCTTGCTACAAATTATAACCACCTATGGGAAAATTAGTATCATTGATCTGATGAGTTGTATCCTATTTATAACCACCTATGAGAAAACTAGGGGAAACATTTATTTATTGTGACTTGACATACCAACTTGCCATTCCTATAACATACTATGCCACTATGCCAACTATAACAATTTTTTTGAATTAGATGCTACACTAGTCAAATTCCTCCATTGAATGGTGGAACTACTATGACTTAGGTCCATTTTGGTACTATATGGGTTATGCTCAATTCTTGTTGAGGTCAAATCAATCCCCCCTTTTGTTACACTATTACCATTTTGTGAGCATCATCTCAAGTTTGAATGCTTTCACCATTTTACAAGCTTGGACCATTTAGTGTCTCATCATTCTCTATCGAGTTGAGATACCTAAAAAATGCCTAAAACATTTGTAAAACCATTTATAAAAACCAAAAAAATTGACCACTTATTTTCCTTAAAGATTCTAGGAACCCTTACTAAGTCACAAGAAATCACTTGTCACTTAGTTTCCCCATCCTTTTTGGCCTTTTATCCCACACTCTTACCATTTTGTGAGTCAATTCCTATTTTTTTGTCACATCCATCATGTTTGTTTTATATCATCATCATTTTTCTTCTATCCCATTTCTTGCAAGAACTACATTTAGCTTGAAGTTTTCATTGTATATTACATCCATAGAACTATGTAGGCAACATACACTTTCTTAATACATATAGATATAGCTTAGCCACCACTACCTTTTCTTCTATTCCCCCATCTTGTTTTTTTGATTCAATTATCATCTATTTTCTAGGGGCAATGTTCATCATTTAGTTTGTTTCATGTTGTTTGTACTACCATTATTTATTTGTCCAATTGTTTATTTTATTTCCATATTGTTTCCTTGATTTAGTATATATTCATTCATTGGGTGATTCCTTGGGCACTTATTCTTGAATCCATCCATATTCATGTGTCAACATTATCATTATGGTTTTTATCATTAGTGAAATGTTTTCAACTGAGTCTTGGATCGAGAGTTAGTCCTTAAGCATATTTTGGCCAATTCATCATGGTGTTCTATCATGATGCCTACCATTAAGTGCTACAAAAAAAATTAGCTTAGAGAAATCTACACCATCAATGTAACATTGATATCTCCTCAACACTAGCATCAACAAAATTCTTGATCCAATCCCAACCATATCTCAAATAGAGTAATTAAACAATGAAAAAATGTCAACCTTTATTAGTTCGAATGAGCATCTCCCTAATATCAAGTTGCCTAATTCATCTTTATCCTCTGTATCAAGTTACCATCATCATATTTTCAATCATCATCCATCCATCTTATTTACCATAATTAGGGTCCAATAATTATAAACACCTATGGGTAAATCATTGCACACCATCCCACCTACATTTTCAATGATTCTAACCACCTTTGGGAAAATAATTATGTTGTCACCAATTTGAGGGTTAATGATTATAACCACCTTTGGGAAAATCATTCACTTTCCTTTACCCACCTAGGGCATTTTTTAATCCTATTTTTCTATCCTCATTGGGATAGCTCCATATTGTCAATGAATATAATTGACTTTGGGTAAATCATTGTGCTATCATACCATGTTTGCCACTATTAGGGTACAATGCTTATAACTACCTTTGTGAAAACTATTGTACACCACCCCACTTGTATTCTTAGTTATTTTGACCAACTTTGGCCAAATCATTATGTTAGCACCCCATCATTTTCATTTTTTTAGTCCCTTCATTTCCTTCTATAGTCATATAAAATGTCAAAATTGGGAGTTTGATTGTGGTTTGTGACATCCTAGCCATATCTCCTCTTTTCATCCTCTTATGACCCCCCTAGGTACATTTTTGCTTATTCTCAGTCATCCATAACCTTCTAGATGATCATTCCAACTCAACCAAGCTCTATTTTTAAGCCAATTCTATCCCCCTAGGACCTAAGCCTATAGGATAGGAGCACCATACCTGGACTATAGCACTAGACCCTAGGGTGTCCTATTTTTGGTGCTCTTGTTTAATTTCATTTTGAGCCCAAATGATTATTTTCATCTTATTCATATCCTTCATCATGTCAGCCTAGTGTGAATACATCTGACCCATGACTAATAGTTCCCTATAAAATCCCATTCAAATTTCATTTACAGAGAGAGGTGACAAATCTTATAAAGCAAGCAAGGATACAAGCAAACTACTAAGTTAAATTTCTTTATTCTCTACATATAGTCACCAAACATAGCTGAAAACACATTCAAACTCTCATACTAGTCCTTAGCCACCTCAAACACTCTCAATTTGGAATTTTTAATTTTTATAACACTATTGCACAAAGCACATTTAGGTGGGAAAACTACATATGGCTTGATCTCTCTTCAGAGTATTAGTATGTAGATGGCATGACCACATAAGGGGTGTGGATCTCATGTTCATTGAATCTTACACACACTAACCCCCCCTCTTTCTTAAGTTTTATTCAAGTATAATGAAGGTCTAGGTTTTGAATATTAAATCAGCTCTACAAGGAGCTTTGTTGACATTCAACACTTAATATTTCATATGTAGAATCATACAAGGACAGTGAATAAAAATCATAAAACTTAGTTCTATATGACTAGTTTGGACAATAGCATTAGGATTGGACTATAACATTGGCCCCAAAAGTATCCTATTTTTGATGTTCCTATCCTTTCATCAAACAAAATATAGATTCTAATTTGCAACACTGTCCCAGTCCTACACATCTAGTTTTAGACCCTATAATAGCCATTTTAGCCTATTTTAAGGTAAGTTATATTTCTCTTAATTTATTACTATTTTATAAAGATTTAAAAGACATAATAAATTATACAAATTAGTACTATAATTATTGCAATATTATTTATTGATTTATTATTCTAGACCTTTAGCTTAAATTAGGAATAAGACTCCAATATTCTTGAAAAAAGTTAAATAATTTGGTGAGCCCAACTTAATTCATTTGTTCATAAAAACCCTAAAAACCCTAAAGAAAATTACTTGCTATTTTTTCTAGTACTTTTTATATTTTTTTCTTAAATATTTAAAATCAAAATTTCACATTTTTCAAAATTACAATAACAATTTTGAAAATTATTTTATTTCAAACCCTAGTTACATATACTCGGTCCCTTTGTCTACTTGAGGTATAACCTTACATTTAAATCATAATTTCATTTAATTTTTAAAATATAGCATAATAATTTTGAAAATCATTTTCTTTCAAACCCTAGTTGCATTTACTAGGTCCCTTTGTTTTTTGGGGTATCACCTTATAGATTTATACATTAAAAAATTACAAATTGATCTTACTCCTTAAAAGCATTTCTTGAAAATAATAAATAATTCATACTTGGTCCTATCATGTATATGAAAGATGAATTTTACCATATGTTAAATCAAAGCTTCATTCCTTCCCTTTCATGTTTACTTTTCATGATATGGGACGATATTAAGAAAGTTATTGTTAACATGTTAAGATCACTTTTCTTCAAAATAATGTTTACTTTTATTTAATTAAAGGATTAATTACATAATTTATTTCTCTCATGTGGAATAATTTTCAAGTCTACCTTGTTAAACATATTATAAATATCATATTACAAGTCAAAGTTTCTTATGCATTAGTGCATAACTCCATGCTCTCTATCTCTTGCTTGCTATCTCTCGTGTGGAATGCTCTTTATAAACATATTTTTATATAACTTATTACTCCAATTTCATGCATTTCATTCCACATACATGATTTATACCTAGATGCATATAACTAATTGGCTACTTTTGAGTATTTTCCTATCACTACTAGACATAAGAAAACACTATAAGTTATATATATTCCTCCTCTCCCACAAGAGGGTGATAGCTACTTTCCCTCTAACCAGGTCCATGCTATCACCTCTCCAAAAGGTGAGGCAGCCTATACTATTGGTACTAATGCATAAATTTAGCCTATAGCATCTTCAAACCCTTTTCAACATATGTGCTTACATATTCAATTGAAAACAACTAGGGATTGCACTTTTGAGACTCTAAGGTATCGAATCACCAGTATGAGTAAAGTTAATTTCAAATTTACAAATGTAGAATTAGACTTTACATGAAAAGATCACAACGTTGGAAAAATAGATTATAATATAAAAATCTTAAAGGCACCCTAGTGTCAACCATGTATATGCACTTTCACCTAGTCAATTAGTTGCAAGCAATGTTACACATTAAAATGATAAATCACAACAAAGTAACTATAAAACTAGTGATTCAAAAATCATTAAAATATGAAATAAGATTTCAAGTGAGGTACTAAGGGAAATTATTAAATCTAAGTTGATTAAACTACATCCTATATATCTAATAAGAACATCTAGATATTATTGTGCATATCATAGAATGTATGGGCATCACAAAAATTCATGTTTGGCATTAAAAAAAACATATATAATAGATAATTACTAATAAGGACCCTATACCAAAATGCCAAAATTGGTAGTTTGAGTGTGGTTTGTGACATCCTAGCCACATAACCTCTTTGCATGCTCTTATGACCCTCCTATGTACCTTTTTTCTTATTTCCAATCATCTGTAACCTTCCAAATGATCATTACAGCTTATATAGGCTCTATTTTCCAAGCCAATTCTATCCCCCTAGGTCTTGAGCCTATAGGATAGGAGTGTAATACCTAGACTATAGTGATAGACCCTAGGGTGTCTCATTTTTAATGCTCATTTCCTATTATATTTTGAGCCCAAATGACCATTTTCATCTAATTCCTATCATTCACCATGTCAGCCTCGTGTGAACACATCTAACCCATAACCAATAGTTCCTTATAAAATCCCATTCAAAGTTAATTTATAGAGAGAGGTGACAAATCTTACAAAAAAATCAAGAATAAAATCAAACTACTAAGGAAAATTTACCTATTATTTGCATACAATCACCTAACACAACTACAAACTCTCATACCAGCCCCTATCCACCTCAAATACTCTCAATTTGGCATTTTTTCATCTACATAACAATATTACATAAAGCACATTTAGATGGGAGAACTACATATGGCTTGATCCCTCTTAGAAATATTGTTATGTGGTAATGTGCCCACACAAGGGGTGTGGATCACACATTTAGTGCATCTGATGCACACTAACCCCCCCTCTTTCTCAAGTTTTATTCAAGCATAATGAAGGTATAGGGTTTTAAGATTAAATCAATTCTACAAGGAGCTCCATCAACATTTAGCACTTAACATTTCATAGTCAGACTCATACAGGGACAACAAATAAAACCTAGAAAACTCATATCTCTATGACCATTTTGGACAATAATGGTAGGAGTGGACTATAGCACCAAACTTCAAAGCATCCTATTTTTATTTCTCCTATCCTTTCACTAAATGAAAGCCAAATTTTGATTTGTAATACTATCCTAGTCTTAAATAACTAGTTTTAGACCCTATAATAGTCATTTCAACCTATTTTAAGCTAAGTTATATTTATCTTAATTTATTACTATTTTTAAAAGGTTTAAAAGATATAATTAATTATAAAAAATAGTACTATAATTACTGTAATATCATTTACTAATTTATTATTCCAAACCCTTATCTTAAATTCAGAATAAGACTCTAATATTCCTAAAAAAGTTAAATCACCTTCTTTTGAGTGACCATTTACTGACCCTTTTTCCAACTGATCCCTCAAGGGGGTACCCTATATTTCATCATTTTCCATTGAATTTGGAATCACATAGAAGATTTTTATTTTTTGAGAAGATGTTATTGTGCTTACATCTTACAATGCCTCCCCAAATAGGGTCAAACTGTAGACATCTAAAAATGGCCACCAATGGCTTCATACATGACTTTAGATCAATTCTTACCAACCTTTGAATATATAGCCTAAGAATTTATAAATATCTTGAATTTGGCTTCATCACATGCAATTAAATCAATTTGGCCTAAAAATCAATTAAATGAGACAAATGCACACATTGTATTAATTCAAATCTTGCTAAAATGTTTAAATGCCTAAAAGGAATTAATTAACATGGAAATCCTAATTGAGTTCATACTTGAGAAATTAAATGAATTATAAAAAAGGAAATTCAAAAATCAAATAATATCATAGGTTTTCATCATTAGCTTTTGTGAGTTGTCGAAATCCAAAATATCTCAAGCATGCTTATTCCATTCTAATCATGAGGTTTGGACACATTTTAACTCTACTAGGGTTAACTAAGCAAATCTAAGTTATAATTTAACTTATTCTAAGTTGATTTCAAAGCCTATAAAAAGAAGCCTAGAGCTCTTCATTTAGAGAGCTTGGACATAGTAATGTTATAATTCAAGATTTGATTCATGAAGAAAATGCATAGGGTTATAATGCCAAAATTCTAAGCTATATCAAAGCCAAGCCAATGCAAAACCATGAGCATGATGTCAAAAGGAGATGAAGATAGCCAATCCCCATTGATGAAGACATTTTCATCATAATTCGAGCAAGCCAAATGAAGAAGCCTCTTGGAGCATTCAAGGAATTGGTAAGGAATTATGTAAGTTTCTTTCCATTTTTAGTTGTGCTTTATTCATTTGTGTTTCTTCACCATGATCCTCCCTTTGATCTAGGAAAGGTAGTGTTATGAATGTTAGTGTGTTATTTCTTTAATTTTGAAGCTAACATATGATCTATCCACCCTCCTTAGATTCTTTGATCACATATGCATGGTCTAAGGTAGTTGATCATGAGGTATCTCAAGGAGACTAATGAATATTACACTTTCCAAACATATAGAGCTATCCAATCACACTATGTAACCTATAAGGATGAACTACCACCTAAAAATAGGTATATAAAAGAGTACAAATGTGAGGAAGAGTTCACTATCACTTACATTCATATAAAAAACATAAGCATAAACTAGTCACAAGCATTGAGGAGGCATGAATTAGTGTTATAAAGTTTATAGATCCAATTAAAAAAAAAATTCTAAGCAATTCTCTACCAAAACTCAAGTTAAGGATATTTACAATTGCCAAAAATATGCTTACTTATAGAGTAAATGAGAGAGAGAGAGAGAGAGAGAGAGAGAGAGAGAGAGAGAGAGAGAGAGAGAGAGAGAGAGAGAGAGAGAGAGAGAGAGAGAGAGAGAGAGAGAGAGAGAGAGAAGGTAACCCAACACTAAGAAATGAGTCATCCACTTGGTTCTCCTTCCACTCTTATGTAGTACTTTCTTGATTCTCCCTTCCTTTAAAAAAATTGTGTAGAGGTTAAAGGTATACTTTTTTGAATAGCTTTAATAAGTCATGGGATTTGATTAGTGGAGTTTGACCACTTATAATTCCTATATCTTAGGTCACATTCCCTATATCCTTGCTTGCATGTCTTCCTTGATAAATGAGTCACATACTTAAAAATAGGTATTAAATACTTCATTAATTCATCCATTTAATACTTATCCTCATCTATTTATTAGGACTTTCCACCTTTATAGGGTTGTTATAAATCTCTTAATGCATCTTTGACTTTGTCTTCATGACTAGGTGTAGGATAGGAAAAGGTCTCCTTGAATTTTTTGATGACTCTTTAAAACTTTTGAATGTTATTTGAAATTAAATTTTGACTTTTTTTTGTTCTCCAAATGGCATGGAAGGTGAGAATTTATCTTGAAAGTGTTTTTGAAGATTTTTTATGCATTGACTTGATGATTTGATGATTTGAATTCCTTCCTTTGTAATGTTGCATAAGAGAGAGAATACTTGGTTTTTATTTAAATAAGTTAATTTTCCTACATGGATGGCCTCTCAACATGACATCATACCTATAAAAATACACTTAGAGCTATCAAACCCTCCAAAAGATGTGATTTTGCTCTATTAGCTTGTTTTTCTCCCTATTATTTATAGCCCTCAAAATAGGTAAAATTGCTTATAAATAATAATAAAAATATAATGAAAAAATAAACACATATTTTATTACCTAGTAGCCCAATAAAACTTCATGCCAATTTTTATGACCTAACTCTTAGTGGAAGTATCTTTTTTAGTTCATTTTCTCTCCAATTAGGCCTCTTTGCCTTGAAATTGAGATTTTATTCCAGATTTATCCCACCCATTTGAAACCTCCAAAAATGGTTTTATTAAATTTAAATATCCTAATACCATCCTCCATTCCAATTTTTGGTTTCTAAAATTTTGTGCAAGTAGGCAAACCAAGAAATGGCTAAAACTAGCCTTTCTTCAAGCCTATTTTGGACTACCTTAAAAAAATAGGGTTTTTTTAGTACTTCTAGGGTGGATTATAAATATTTTTGAACTTTTGGAGATGTAATAAAACCAAATAAATCCTATCCAACAATTTTAAACCATTTACCATCTTCCATACCCTATTTTACGCTCAAAATCTCTAAAAAATACATTTTTTATTAAATCCATATAGGTTCAGGTACATGAAAGTACCACAATGAGAGTTTACTTGGATTATAGAACAATTGTTCAAGATTTTTTAGAATCATTCTAGTTAATTTCATATTATTTGGAGACCAATCTCTCTTAAGTGGTCAAAATTGGTCTTTTAAGCAGCCTAGGAGTGCCTTATCATCTTAACGATGTTTCATAAAGTACATGACTTTAAATTGAAAAATAATGCCTAAAGTTTTGATGGAATAGACCTTGATAACTACCCATAATATATTTGGACACCATGTAGTTTATCATGAGATATCTAAGTAAAAGTCTGAGCTTCTTGGGTGGCTAGATATGCATTTTGTGAGGTTGAGAGAGAAATAAGGTTTGAAAGTGTTATTTTGGCATTTATTTTGAGTTGAAAATGACCTATTTGATTCTATAAAATCATAATTATCTCTCTAAATAACCTCATCATCATTTTTTCCCCAAATATCCTCTACAACATCTCTTATATCAAGCCTAGGTTTTATGAGCAAAACCATGCTAGAGACCCTAGTGAGTTGTTATGCTCTTTTCCTTCGTATTAAATGGATTCAAAACTTCATGAAATGTTTAATTAAGGTATTAATACACCCTTATATACTATATAATATCATATTACACCTATTAATAACCTTTATTCATCAATCACCTTCATATGCCTCAAAACACTTAAGCTTGACAATTTTGCTTGTAGGCATTATATGATTGTAAGCTTTAATAAAATGAGTTTTCTTAGATTGAGTTACCTCTTGAAGGCTTATATAACTCTATATCCACCTTAAAATAAAGTTTATACAACCATATCAAGTTTTTTCTTTCTTGTTTATCACCCAAAATGACCAATTATGCTTATGTTCACCATACAGTCTTATGTGTTTGAACATAAGCCTACTAGGCCTAAATAGGATTATCAGAGTTTAATATCATTTTAAATGTTTATTTTAATCACCTAATTTCATGATAATATAATATAACATATGTATATTCCTTTATTCTCTTGACTTCACACCAAACAATCACCTCTTCACTTCTAAGTAAACATTTAAGTGGTGATTGACTGTGTATAGGGTTGGAATGGTTCTTATTTAGGTCACTTTTCTTAATAATTATTTGATTCCTTTGAAATCAAAAGGTTTCATCACCTTATATTCATCTAAACCAAAAAAAAATATTGTTATGCATTGCATATTCATATGCAAATTTGAGAGCTATTTAAACTCTTAAACAAGCTTGACTGTTAGCCTATAGGTTGGCCTGTGTGTCAACATTTGACTCTCTTAAGCATTGAGTCTTGTGATCACATTTAATTCATGTAGCTTATACTAATACAAAGGCATAAATACTTCCTTGTTTTCACTATGTATCTAACTTAAAAAAACATAAATATCTCATGATTGAGAACCAATTTGAGGTCTTAGACATGTTTGTATGTGTTAATAGGCAGAGTGACTATGAACTTGGAATGAGTGGTCATTTATGAGTTAATTTGAATTAAATTAAATACCCTATTATATTCAAATATTACATACACTTTTACATTATCCTAAAAATTCACTCTACTAAACAACTTTACATCATTTCTATTCACTATTTATGCCAAAACATGTTTGGTTGTAGGTGTGATTGGATACATTAATAACAGACTTGTGATGAAACTCTCTCAATAAAGTTATTGATAGTTTAATAGATTTGACCAATATTATAAATTGTATTGATAATAATATCAAAATATTCAATACCTCCCATATTACAAAAACATACCCCTTCAGGTAAATATGGGTCCTACCTCATAATGAATTTGACATAAATTATGTTACTACCTACAACTTTACTATAATATGCATGCTTAGTCTAAAACTATTATCTTTTCACTTCCTTGGCCTATTTGATGATCATGAATTTTGAAACCATGTTATTTTTAATAACAAGCCTCTAAGGATTTTTACTTTGTTTCATGAAGATGTAAACTTCTTCCTTGACATTTAACAATTCAAAATTATCATGTTAAGATCACTTGTGTATATGCAAGATTACAATATAGTCCTAAAATTAGAATGGCATTAGGCTTGCCCCTTGAGCATAATTCAACCTTTCAATTATTTATTTTGTTCATTTTCAAAAAAACTGTCAGATTTTCTTCTTCCATTATATCTTTTGAGTGTCATTTCAAACTAATATTATTGCATTTTGAGTGTAAGAGAGACCTATCAGGTCTAGGCAGACATGTAGGTCTACATCTTAATACAAGAAGCTTTTATAAGGTTTATCTTGACCTTATCAAACTTTAAGATCACCTTTCACTACCACCTTACTTCCTTAATGAATTTATGACCTTTAAACACTTTTGAACAAGGTAAAACAAGACCTCCTCAAACCATTATTACAGGCAAATCCATGACACAGTCCAAAAAGGCTTGAAAACACTATTTGTAACTTGGAAAAATAATATTAGAATGAGAATGGATAATTTTTTTGGATATTAATATATTTAATTAGAATGTAAAAATGATTCATCATCTTTATAAACATTCTCCAATCTATTAAGAACCATAAAACATCAATACATAATGACAGTTGTCTTACAAATGTGCAAAAATGGAGTTTTCTTTGCTAAAATAAATCACACATGCAAAGTGTGTATTTTATAAAAAATTTAGATGCTTAAATATAACAATCATATATCAATAAATTTACATTATTCATTGATTTTTTTTCAAATAGACATTTCAATAAGAAAAGTGAGTTTGTGGGGTTTGTAAACAGTTTTAGAGTACCCTAGAGTCTTAACTATTGTTCATAAAGGAGATGGGATGAATACAAATACCAATTCCAAAAATATGAATCTTATTATTACCCTCTCCTCTATCAAAAAATTGGGGACCCAACTCTCTCTCCTTTGTCCATACCATCCACTTGAAAATTGCCTTTGCAAGCTTGCTAATGGAGTGATGGAGGAGAATAAGCATGTTTGGCACTTTTAATACCTGTGAGAGACTGAAAATAATGTATATCACTTGAAAAACATCAAAGGACACCTTGAGGGAATTTTCACCTATAAGTGACCACCCCAAGTCCATACAAACTCCTAAAACTACCTTTTTGGAGCAAAAATTGAACTGTTATGATGTGTAGACCATTATTCTAACTTGGTTATAACATTATTACATTGAAAAATACAAGATTTTAAAAGTGTAATGGTACATTTATTCCATATTTACCATCTTATAAATGGACTTAAAACCCCTTAAAATCATATTTAAGTGTAAAGAAAGCTAGTGTATATTGGATGATCTCATATGGAGAAATTATATCAACCCAAGACTTATAATACTTCAAAGGGCTTATTTACCATCTAGTATAATGATACATGTAATAAATTCACCTTGATAATGATTATTTTGGCTAGAATTCAAACCTAGGTTTCTTCAAAACCTTAAACTTTGTTAAAATACCTTAACTTCATCAAACAAATTAACAAGCTTTAAACCAAGTGACCAAGTGAAAGGACTTAACTTGATGGACCATGTACCATCTTGACACATCATGACATACCCCTAAGAACAAAAATAATAACTTTGAAGGAATTTTAAAGCTTAGATTTTAAACAATGCTAACAAGACCTTACAAAGACCACTTGAAGACTATCAAAGAATGACAAAACTTATGAACAAGGTTGTAGACACATGACAAACAAAGTTTTAAATTATAGGGGTGATATTTTAACCTATGAGGTTAAACTCGTCAACAATAAGTAGTGTTCTATATCTTAGTGTGTAATAATTTGAAATTAGTTTACTAAGGGGTTTTAAGTGAATGACTTGATTTGATTTTAGAGGGGAATATTTATAATATTTTCACTAATTGAATCTAAAAAATGTGTGGGAGATACATTGTGAAATGTCTTAGTTTTAAAAAGTGATATTTTTAATGTAGGGGATAAGGCCACAATAGGGGATAAGGTCATAATGCGGCCCTATCTAACCTAGTATGGTCATATCCTAGAAAGATAAAGGATACTATAAAATGCCTTACAATTTCCCATAGGTTAAATATGATTGAATGGGATTGAAATAGTGATGTTTGAAATACATTTTTTGTGTTTATAAGATATTGAAATCTATATTATAAATTATGAGTTAGTGAAATGGTGAGTGGACTAAGGTAAGGATGCCAAGAATAAACATTTTAAAACACTTAATAATTAAATTTATGTGTCTACAACTTGTATTTTTACTTTGATATGTGCACATGCACACACATAATAATATATAATATTGGTGTGTTTATTTGATTTTTGATCATTGGTCATATTAAATTCTTATTGGTGAATTTCCCATATGTAATGGACATAATTTTCCTTTCATACTTTGTGTTTCCTCTATAACTCAATTTTTTATGTAGCTTAAATAAATTATAATACCATTACTAAATATAAAACTCATAAATACCTACAAAATGACAATGTTTTTTCTTGGCACAACCCTAAATGCTCTCAAAATGTTCAAAATTTTGTTTTAATTTTTCTTGGTCTTTTTGACAAGGAGTATACTTATATGCTCCTAATATGACTAGGATCATATCACTACACTCATGTCATCATTTTAATTGGTTCCTTTGACCCATAATTATATATTATTTGGTTCTTTGTGCCCCATTTATTGCCTTTCCCACCTTTTATTTTTTAGTTTGCATGTTAATAAGGTATTATTTTGAAATCAATATGTATATAGTTACATGAGTGCATTGAATCATTCAAAAAAATCCATTCACATGTAAATCATGTATATTTGAATTTAAAATCCATCTATTTAACTAAAAGTGGGGTAAAAATATTATTAAAGATGGAGAAAGAAAAAAGAGTTACATAGCTTTATCCTGGTCAACAAGTTGAGCCAACTTCTGGGATAAATCTAGGGGGAGCATCATATGATCCAAGATGTTCCAAGGCGGCCCATGCTCGGAGGCCCATTTGGCCAAGCAGTCAGCCACCCCATTCCACTAATAGGGAATATACATAAAGGACATAGACTCCAAAGAAATACAAAGTTGAAGCACCTATTGTACCACCCCAGCCAAATGCCAATCAACCGTCTCAAAATCCCATTTATTCAATAGATTGACAACAACTTGTGAGTCAGATTCATAAATGATTTTGTGCCATCCAAGATAACAACACTATTGTACGGTAACCAAGATCACAAGAGCTTCCATGAGGTTATTAGTATGATAGCCCTTATGAATTGAAAAGAAAAATTGCATCTTACTAGAACTGTCATGACCCACCCTACCAACACCAGCTAGTCTAGGATTTCCTCGAGATGATCCATCAGTATTAACTTTGAGAAAGCCTGCCATAGGGGGAGACCACTGACCCATCCGAGTGATAGGGTGTATAAGCTACCTACGGTCATGTGCTGGAGTGTGAGGGGTGAAGGGGATATCCCTGGGATATGTAGAAGCAAAGCGTGTGTAAATCCCAGCATCGACTGAACCCAAGTCAACAACCACATCACACTTAGCGTGAAGAGTTTCAAGAAGAGAATTTGTAATTCTCCCCCACAAGACCTTGAGCTCAATATTCACATCCTAAAAAATCCACCTATTCCTCTCCAGCCATATATGCCACAATATAAAATATGGGCCAATGCACCAAGCCACCTGAAGAAATGAAGCCTGAGAGGGAGGGTGACCCAATTGGTCCCAAAATTTAGATAAAGAAGAAACATGCCAGCATGGGCAATCCCACACACCCCACCATAGGTGCCAAATCTATTTGGTAAAAGGGCACTGAAATAAAATATGGGAGATGGTTTCTTCACTACTGCAACATAATACACACATGGAGGGCCCCTAGAAGCCCCATTTGCAGAGGTTGTCCCAAGTAAGACACATATTGTAAACTAGAACCCAGAGGAAAAAATTACACTTAGGCCAAGAATAGCTGTTCCAAACCTTCTTCCCCCAAGAGATCACCACTTCACCAAAAAGTTTCTTTGTTAATGCAAGGTACTCAGAAGATATAGAATATTTCCTAGAGGGATCACCCCCCAAGACAAAACATCATGCTCCCACAAGGAATTGCATTCTCTAGAGGCCAAGATCTGGGATAACTCCAGCCAATCCTCCAAAGGCCCACCTGACAGCCAGTCTAAAGAGTTCTTCCATCGATACCCCACCACCATGCCCATCCTAAAGGCCTCCTTATAATGATCCATCGTATTCCACCCAACAGATAGGATAGAATCACAAAGCGGCTACAAATGTGGATGAGAGGATAAGAGAGGGGGAAATCCATCCCAGGAGTCGCTCCAAAAAAGAGCATCTGAGCCCCTGTTGTAGATCTAAAAGAGGTTGCGTTTCACTAGATGAGCTCCATGCTTGAGGGTGTTCCACACCATCGACCCTCTTCCCTCAAGAGGAAGTCTTGAAATATCCATCGGATCAGCCCTCAGATAGTACTTGAAAGCCAAGATACGGGCCTAAAGGTGAGCTTAACTGGAGCACCAATGCTAATAGAGTTTGGCAGTGAGAGCTTGACTACACAGAATTGTGGAGCGCAGCCCAAGGCCACCTTCCTTTTTTGGCCAACAAATTGTGTCCCAGTTAAGCAGACTCCATTTGGTATTTTTCAGATTGCCACTCCACAAAAATTAAAATCCATCTATTTAAGATTAAAATTAAGGATTTCATTTTTAGAGAATAACCCTTGTAATTAAAGAATAATTTTAGGATTAATCAAAGAGCATTTATTTTATACTACTTGTTTGCATATCATTGATAAGATAAAGATAAGGTTTGAGATATCATATTGCACTAGAATTATTAATAGAACTACATTGAATGTTTATTATAAACTTGTCAAAGAAGGATCTGACTTAGGCAAGACCCTAATAACTACTCCCATTTTAAAGAATTTTTCAAGGTGATTTGAGTTGATTATGGTTAAAATGAACAATTAGAATTTATAGAATATCCATATTGAATTACAACAAACTTAAAGAGGGTTTTTAAGAGCATAATCCTAGGAAAGCATTCATCAATTTTTTTATAAAAATAGGTATCATTTGACTTGAGGTATACTCTATCTAACCAAAAGTGTACCTTGTCTGAATAAGAGTATTTTTACTCTCATGATCATATCACTGTGTTTCTAGTTAACCCATGAGTGTACCACTATGCTAATGTTCATTTTTTTGTATTTATTACATATGAACAAAAAATTTAGGTTACCTCTAGATCAATATTTAGACCTATTTACACTTTTTAGCCTCTAATAGTACATAAGTTTTATTATATATATATTCACTCTCTTTATCACTTTAAATCATTTTAATACATTTTTTATTCAATTAGGTATGTTTATTTCGTTATATTATTGTATTTTATTTTAATCTAAATTACACATTCATGCATATGGTTTAATGTAGAGTCCTTGATCTAAACACACTTTAGCTATACTATATTTTGTTGAACACATACCCTATTACACCACCTAGGGTTATATTATGTATACATTACATATTATATTTGATTTAACTTATGGTTTTATAAACCCTTGATTTGGTGTGTCATTTTATTAGGGTCACCCCTTACTTGTGTCTATTTTTGTCCACATTTTCTAACATGTTCCTTTACTTTATAGGGTTATCTCCAATTTTTATTGTTATTGATGTAATTTTTTTTGGGATATACTTATTTAATTTTCCTTATCTCCTTATGGGTTATTATAAACCCTAATTTGTTTTGATTTATCTATGATTAAAATTATATTGTATCTATGTTAGTTATATTAGGACATACACTAGTGTATTGTCTAAGATACAATTGTAATAATATTGTTTATGTATAATTCACACCTTATGTGTACATTATCATCCATAACTTATCTATAAATATTTTTTATGTTTTAATAATAAATACTAATTTATCTAGTGGTTATCCTCAAAATAAGATTTTTTATATTTTTGTCTTATACTCCTAAAGAAAAGAATTCTTCCCTTTTAAACCTCTTTGCTTATCTATATATGAATATGGAAGGTATGAATGAAGATAAGTTATTTTATATTTTATTATTAATTTAATGAGGGTATTTGGAACTCCTACACATATGAGCTTAATATATTCATGGTTGTTTTACCTTGATCATATCTATGTTTATTTTCTTTAAATGTTATATATGTATTCACATGCAATTATGGGTGAAAGTAATGATATTTTTTCTTCATAATCCTAAAACATATAATAGATACACATTTAATAAGCCTTCCCACAAATATAACAACCTTTTGTATCCATTTTATGCCAGATAAGGAGGTTGGATCTAAGACCCATATTAGGAAAAATGATAGACTGAATTATAGATATGTTATTTTTTTAAATTCCTTTGATTAATACTCATCTTCATTTTAACAATAAAATGTTTAATATAAATGATGTTAATGCTTTTTATTTTGATACATATGGATGATAATCTAAATGTAACTAATTTTAATGCAAATTATGTAAATGAAAATGCAATGATTGATAATGAGGTGAATGATAATGTTGTAATTAGATCTCAAAAAATTGATACTTTGATGTAGGTAAATATAATGTCAAAAGAGTTTCCTTGTTTATAAATCATATCCTAAACCATCTTAATCAACTATATTCCATGTTATATGTGTTAATGGATATGTAAAATAAATCCTTAGATAAAATACCCATCATTTTGGATATACCTTTTATAGTGAATCATGGATATTTAGATACTTTTAATGATGTTCAACATTTTAAAGGTTCCATTTCCATGTTATACAATTTTTTTCCATCAAAATTATTTTATTGTTGTTCCACATATATACTTTACTCATGTTATTATTTATTTACCTTCTTAAATTGGTTTTCATTCTTCCTTTAGTGTTCTTCAAGTTATTAAATAATCTCCATGTGTTCTATAACTTTCATATATTATTAATATTTTTTCTAAAGTACCTAATGATAATACTCTCAAAACTAATAATTAATATAAAAGCATAGTATATGTGGTTGACCAACCATCTGGTAGAAAAATCTTATCATAAATGAAATGGATACAATTTATATGATTAACTGAAAGTCCTCAATGTGTTTAAATGATCTCTTGAACATGATATGATTTATTTACCTCTTAAACAATAGATTAAATCATCAAGGTCATTTCCTAATAAACATGAAGCTAATGCATATTATTATTATAATAAAATAATTTACCATTTCATAAATAGATGCATTATTTTTAAGCATAAGATCCAAGATCTAATTGAAAATAATCAAATACAAATATAATGTCATAATATTACTTTGAATGAATCAGTTGAACAAATAAAATTAAAGCTTGACAAACTTTAACAATCATTTTCTCCATCATGTTAATAAATATAAAAAACAATATGATGTTCATATGATATCTCAAAAGTAACCATAAAAAACATATAATGTTCATCCATTTTATGGATTCATCAATGTGGTTAATGACATTTATAAATATCCTCATCTAATTATATTCTATAACATGGAATACCAAAGTATGTATCTAATAATGGACCACTCTTTATTTGATATTTTATAGATAAACACTTAAGGTTAACAAATGGAATTATGGTTGATAATGGTTCAAGTATAAATGCATGTAAAAATGAAAAATTTCACTATTCCTAGATATTTTCATAGATATTTAGCTGGTATAACCATGATTATAAAAGTATATGATGGAACAACCAAGTCACCAGTCAAGGGAATTACCTTACCTATCAGTGTAAGTCCTAAGATGATATTAGTTTGGTTTCATGTATTAATATATAATGGGACACATAATGTATAACTCAAATGATGATGTCTTAATTAGATGAAAGCAATCCCATCAACACTATACTAGTGCTTACAATTTTATGTGTGAAAATAAATTGATTACTATTTATGTCACTATCTATGAGCCTCCTACACAATTTCAACATGAGGTGTTACCTAAAAAGTTACCAAAGAAGCTAACCATATGACCTCAAATAAGAGCATAATAATTACATGTATCTAATCATACATGTACCAAGGTAATAATACCACATCCTCTTTTTCCTATTCAAGATAAATTAGTTACCAAATATCCGATCATACTTGTCATTTGGATTCTATACATAAAAAATTTATAAGAGGATATCAAATATAATATAAATGCTTAAAATGATAATGAATACCATGAGGATGATCACACTAAAAATTATTAAACCAATGACACTTACTACAGTGTTTATGATTATATTGATGATGATTCATTATCCTTATTAGACTTATGGGTACTAATACATCCAAATATTAAACATCAGTACATGACAAAACCTACTTATACACAATATGATCACTTACTTGGATTTGTTGATTATCCTTTCCTCTTAATCCCATGCACCTAAATTGAATAGCCTATTTATTATATATATTATTTTATTTTCTTATTTGTTATTTTTTTCCTTATCCCTTGTTTTAATCTCTTCTTGGTCTTTCACTTGTATTTTTGGAAATTAATGTTTCTTATTTAGCTTCCTTCCATTGTGTTCTCTCATTAGGTATTTTTCACTTCTTATTTATTCTATTCTCTCATCTATCTTGTTTAAAATTTGAATTTACCTTATTACTTTTATGATTTCATATTTGAGTTTTTTACATCTTTCTCCAATTCCTCTCATGGTTTTTATACCATTATTTTATCCTCTCCCTATGTTTTATCATGCTAGTTTCTTCAGTTGTGGACCTTGCCTTTGATTATTATTTCCCATTACAAAATACTATGAAAACTACCCCATGATGAAAACACATTATATTTCAAGGCCTTATGCCCCGATACACACGTAGTTATGAGGTTATTTTTAGGATAGTATGGATCCTCCATCCTTCTTGATTCTTCTAAATTTTACCCCTTAGACTTATTCCTACTTGTTTTATTTAGTTGGCTTCTTCAAGTCTTCTAAGATTTATTTGCCTTTATCTTTGAGTACTACATGATTACATAACTTAGCATTATATGAATATATTCCTATCAATATCAGTCATACATGATTTTTTTACATGTTATTTATGGTATTATTAAGTTAGATGCAAGATACATAGGTTTATACATATGATTATGGATTCACATTTGATTGGGGTCATCTGCATGTTTGATTTTGGGGCATCCTACAGGATGCTTTCTAATATTACATTAGGTCTTATTTTTATTTATTTTCTTTATCATATTGAGATTATATTTCATTACACATCATGATATATCATTAATATTGTGTGTTTATTATTATTCTTAACTAATCATTTTTCCTTTTTTATATGAGTGTTTTGCATTTATTCTAAAATGTTTGAAGTATTTTCTATATTTCTTATTTTATGGTGTGCCTCTCTTTTTCTCTCTCTGCCTGATATGTGTGCTTATGATTTTTTCTTGGTGTGAATTTATTGTCTTCCCTACAATGGATTATTTAGTTTCATACTTTTTTCCACATTTTTTTTATTATTTAATTTGTGTAATCTTGAGTGCTTTGTTTTCTATATGTGATATTTTTTATTTTCTACTTTTTGGGACATGCCTCTACTTTTTTACTCTATGTGGAATTACTCAACTTTTTCATTATATGTGTGTAATATTATTTCCCTATTTATTATGAGTGTCATGTTTTATATGTGCTTAATATGCTTATATTTATGTCTATATTTACTCTTCATTACTATGATTGGTGTTATGATTTATATCATGTGTGTTATTCCTTGATTGGATATGTGCTTATTTATCTACATTTACATGCTTCTTACCATACATCTATTGGGGAATAATATTTTTTTATTAATTTATTATATATTATTCATTAGGGGCATGATACACCCATATGTATATATATTATACATTGGTTATATTGGGATACATTATCGCCAATACTCCTTATATCTTTTACACATTAAGACATACTATTGTATGTTCCTCCATTACTTATATATATTCCATATAGGGGAAACATACCATTGATTGTGATTAAAATGCTTAAGCTTACTTATATAGAGGTAAATTATTACCACATTTTCTATGTTACTTCTACTCATGAATACATGAGTTGATTTACACATGCTTTAATGATGACATATTTCTATGATTGTACCAAAATGTGCTATAAATTCCCTTAATGATGATGATATATTATGATCTTATATTTCACACATGCTAGGTAATATCTTTATTTTGAGACATGTGATATACATGTATATCCCATACCTAAAATTGGGGTCAATAATCTACTTATTTTATATTTAGTTACATGATGATACACAATAGTTCAAATTGTTATAAAGCATACTACGAAGAGTTATAAGAATTTTTATCCTATATTAAAGGTGTAAATTTGATAATTATAAGAAACACTTTACTTTATCACCTCAATGAGATGTATATTCAAATATGATATATATTCTATAGAGATTATTTCATAGTTCGTACATATCTAGATGTATTTATTCCTACTTTTTATTTTTACTCAGTGATTTTAGAATTTATTCTATTATTGAATTTTATATATATACACACACACACACTTGTAATTTTTTTATTATGTTTATAGGTAGCCAAGTTTTCAATATCCTAAACACAATTTAAATGCTCATTCTAGGTTCTTTATGGTTCTTTCATAGTGGTAGTCAATTCATATGGATTGCAAAGAAACATGTTTTATTTTATTTTAAAGGTTTAAGAAGTTGTAATATTTGATAAGGTATCATCTCTCCTCATTTTGACTTAAAATAATTATCATATTTAATATAAACTTCAAGAATTATTATGAGTCTCGACCGTAACTTCTTCTTCAGACCCTCCTAGGTACACATTTTTATTTTAATTTGATATTTATGAAAGTGCACACATCAAATTAGGGAATTATGTAGATACCTAATATTTGTACACAATGAGTTATTTGATATGGTATTATTGTGTTTATGTGTTTTTTTATATTATGTTCATATTATTCACTTTTTCATGTTTATCTTATTTTATGGGAGGTTTTTCCTTCTAAGATTTTTGTTTCCATTGGAACTCTAATTTTTTTATAGTTTAGGTCAATAATAATTCCAATATTCAATCCAAAACACTTGAAAACCTATAAAAAAATAATTTGTTTTCCTTGGACGATATTATAATGTCTAAAAGATTGCTTTAGGGTTTCTTAGTCATTTTGACTAGGAACTTACCTCTACACTTCTAGTCAATTTTTTAGTAGTTTCCTTAAACCTTTCTCCTATTTTATTTACTTTTTTGTACCTCATTTTTAAAATTTATGCCTTTTTCATATTAAGTGACAATAAGGTATTAATGTTAATTATAGGAATCCTATAATTACATGAGTACATTTATGCATTTATAAATTTGTATTCATGGGTAAATACCCATAAATCTAAGTTGATAATCCATCTATTAAACTGTAAAAATAAGTATTGCATTTTTAGATCAAGTCTTGTACCAAAATAAAAATTGGAAAATTAGTGAAAGAACATATAGACTATACTAGTTGCTTGCATATAAATGATAAGGATAAAAAAAGGTTGGGATATTCATATTGGTCTAGACTACTTGTTCAATTACATTCAATGTTAATTTTTAACTTGTAAAATAGTATGGGTCTAAACTAAGATAGGGCCCTCATAATTACTACCATTTTAAAGGTTTTTCAAGGTGATTTCAGATGATTTGGATTGCAAGGAATAATAATTATTTATAGAAGATATAACATGAATTGTAAAAATATGATTGGTATTTTTGAAGAGCATAGGAAGAGGAAGGAATTCATAAAATGTATTTCAAACATATTACAGTGTAACTAGGAGTGTACCATGTGTTACCATGATATTATTTTCTCTCTAGGAGCATTCAAATACACTACATTTTTATCCACTATACTTTTGGTTATTTTTTGCCTATTATCATATTTGCACATTTTTTATAGGTTACTTTTAGATAAGTATTTGGGATGGTTTGCATTTTATTTTATCATATAAAAGTATACAAGTTTTATAAATTTTGGTAATTATCTTATAACCCTTTATGTGTAGCTTTAGAGTGTTTCAATACATTTTATTTTTATAATTAGGCTTGTTTATATTAATATATAGTTGTATTTTATTGGATCTAAATTTCACATACATATATATGGTTTACCGTAGTGTCCTTGACCTTAATTCACTTTATCCATAATATAGTGCATTAATCTCCCACTTTGATTGTATAAATTTATGAGATATTTTTGTTGGTGAAGTTAATTGAATAGAATAATACCTAAGTAGACCCAAGTTTTTTCCTCCAAATACTATGTACACCTTGTTGGTTTGAGTCTTATCCTTGATATCTTCAAATACCTTATGATAACTTATCTTCAATTAGTGTAAGATCCTTATCCCTAATTATTATTCCACTTCCAAAGGTGTGTCTATTTGAGAAATGAAAATAAAGAATCCTATAAAATTATAAAATTTAAAATTAATACATATCTGATGTCATTGTCATGTCCAATGATGTTATATAAACTAGGGTCACTACAAAATGTCATCACTTAGAAGTCAATTTCATATCATAAACATGTATAATGGGAAAAATAGAAGTAGAATGAGGAGTTATAACCTAATTTTATAGGTTAGGATAATGTCATGGTGATAAAAATGTGGTATTAGGATGCATGACATAATATCTCATGAAGTGTCATGAGCTAGTGCACACAAATATCAGTGTGCTCCTTAAAACATACATTCACGGAGATTAATGAGCTAATGAGTCTTAAAAATTAAATTGTAAATAATATAAAATAATACTTAAAATTTCATCATGATTCATGGATATATAACCATCATGTAATAAATTTATTTTGTGCATGTTATGTTTGAGATACTTTTGCACCAGCCTTCTTTTCATGCATATTTTTCTTCTTACACATGCCCTTCCTTAGCCAAATTCTAGAAACTTTATTTAATGTTCCATTTAATTTATATACTTTAATTTGATTTTACTTATCTAAAATGGATTATTTTTATGATAGATACTCTTTTTCATAACTATCCTTGTGCACATTCATGCTTAACCAAAATTGGGTACCAACATGGTGTCAAACGACAGATCAGAGAACTATGCAACTTCCATAGCATAAATTCCATAACACAAAAAAATAAACAAACAAATTTGTGCTCAAAATGATCAAATTAAAAATCCCCTCAAAAAAAAATTAAATTATTCTAAATTGGGCATTTTTTAATAAATTTTTACACAAGAAATTCTTGACACAAATTATACATTAGTTTTCATGATCCCTATTTCAATGAAAAAAATCCTCACTTTATCTTCCTAAAAACAATATCAAATAATGATAAAACTAAATGAGTCATCAATTTTTTTTATTTAAATTCAAAAAAATATATGGAAAAAGGTCTGGTTTTGATGCTAAAACTTATGCTAAACCCATAAAATCTACTACTTTTAGTTTTCTGTAACTTCACTTCGATCATTAGGAAAATAGACTTATTTTATTAGACCTAATTACTAAAATATTTAATATAATGAGATCTAGATAAAATCCTCAAAGTATGATAGGGAAAATCAAGGTTTTTTGTGAGATAAAGAGAACCCTAGAAACTCATGATAAATAAAATATCTTGTTTAAACCCTCAACTAGACATTTTTGGGAGCATAACCATAGACTCCATGTTTCTGGTAAATTCATGCAAGAGATAAAAAAATAAATTATTGTATTATATACAAGAATATATAAACCTCACTCATTTTTCTTAAACTTTTCTTTAATCAACAATAAAATTCACTTATTTACCTCACCTTAATTGGGTAGCTAAATATTAAACCAATAAGAAAAATAATAGATTTTGGGGAATGCATTGCACCAAATAATAGGTGAGATAAATTAATATATTAATATACCCTCAATGGTTTAAAATATCAAAATAACACTCAAATAATTATAGTAATTCATCAGCTAGGAAAAATAATGCAATGTGTCACTAATATGACATTTGGTCCTAAAATATTGAACATTAATGTTTAGGGAGCAAGAAAGGAGGTATAGGCTGAAAACTTGTAGAGGTGGAAGATGATTAAATTTTAAGCATTCCAGGAAAGATATAAGGTTTGGCTCATCAACATAAGACTACTTAGACTAAGAGATAAACCAAGGGGCACAAGATAGAGCATATGCAAGACTTATAGAAGTGGGAAAAGGTCCAAAACTGAGCAGAACAACCAAGGTCTAAATTTTCCAATTATATAATATTGAGGTTATATATAATCCATAAATATCATCTACATCCCCCCCCCAAATCTAGTAATGAAATTTCTATTTTAAAGGAAAATAATGTGTACCTTAAGTGTGTATAACCCACCTTGTATTTTTGTGTGCCCAAGTTGAGTGATTTATTTGTGATTGACCTATAATCAAGAGCATGTTACAGTATATAATCAATACATATAATATTTGATTTAAAGTACTTGAAATTGATTGAAATTTAAAGATCAAGATTTTGAAGTACACCCATGCATTGATGTAACTACATTTCCTATTGGTGTTATTCTAAGTTTTTGCTAATTACATTCAGAAGAAAGAAACTAAAGGTTAAAGGTATTGGGTTTGACATTACCTAGATTAAGTTACACACCATATCCAAGTGTTGTGGGAGCTCCTATTTGGCTATGGAGGAACACTTGCAATAAGAATAAGACTTGAACAAATAATATGTTAGAAGATGATATGGTGGACTGTCAAGCTACGCACTCGGTCTTGGAAGCGTAAAGCTCTGTAAGGGATGACAGTCCACTATTTAAAGAAAAGAGTTTTGTATAAAATGAAATGATAAAAGACTTAAAGAAATGGAAAGGTATAATATTGTGTACCTATTCCCTATAGTCTGTGTGTCTCAGAAGGCTAGTCAAAGGTTTTGTTTGGTCTTTGGGCTGTTTGGATAAGTTTTTTGGTTTGCACAGTCACTGACGTCAGTTAGGCTGCCGATATCGATAGGTAAATGGTGCTGACATCAGTTAGTCTACCAATGTTGATAGGGGAAGTAGGATTTTAGATAGGTTTTAGGTTATTTATGTGATGCACAAAAGAGTTTCTAGAAGTCTGGAGGTTTGTGCAGGGTTACGGGAAGGTAAATAGGGTATAAGGATAATGAGGTTAGAGGGTAGGTGTGAGAAGAGGGTAAGAATGAGAGGAAGGCTTTTTAGCCTCTCCATAGAAGAAGGTTGGATCTTTCAATAGTAATTAGGAATATCAGATGGAAAGAAATTATCAAAGTATTCTAAAATATTGAAATGAGATAGAAGAATACTTAGCTTTGCTTGGTGAAGAACTAGAGGTGCCAGAGTGCTTATTCTTGTTGTGGCTAATGTTAAAGACCTCGTATAATGTTTTCAATCCAATCTAGAGTGACTTGTGTAGAGTTTCTATAGCCAAGGGAGTGATAGTCAAATTCTAATGATTGGTCTCAGAGTGTGCACGTCAATATGTGAAGAGGCGGGGGGGAGCTCAATGTTAGAGCTTGGGTTATGTAACCAACATCGGTGATCCCACCAATGTTAGCTGACTGTTGACCAATGTCGATGGAGGGAAAATAGGTAAAATGGAACTCTTGGCCGATTTCTCCATCTACCAAGTGCTTTTGTCGTTGGAAAATGGTCAAAACATAAGCTTATGAGGCATGAGAGTTGGTTGGGAGGTTAGGATGGAGTGAGAATAAGTCATGGGTAGTTAGGATTTAGATGACCTAGTCTCAAGGTGACTCATAGGGTAAGAAATGGTCTTAAGGTGAAGTGTCTAGGTGAGGTGTCGTGGTGAGGTGTCATGGTGAGGTGTCATGGTGAGGTGATTAATTTAAAATAATTAATTTATTTTAAATTAATAAAGTGTGCAAGTGTGGGTTAGGAGTATTAAAGTTAGAAGGGGACTAATGGGGGGTTGACACAATATTGGTGTCTACATTTTCCCCTTTTTGTCTTGTGGTTTGTTCTAACGAACTGCAAGACAAAAATAGGTGTAGGTTGCCCCAAGTATGGAATGAGGTATTCCCCCTCAAAGCAGTAATCGAGAGAAGGAAACCCAAAATTAGGTACCGATTTGATAGGTAATGGATGGATAAGGTGAGGTTGGAGTGTGAACGATACAATAGTTGAGATTGCGCATATACCACTTCACTTGATAGGCAGGTCAAATTATCACAAGCAAGGTCAAGGAGCACTAAAATCAAAGTAACCAGTCCCCATCTTATTAGTGGTAGCTGATTGGGTCAAATGATCAAAGTTGTAGCTCTAATGGTTGAGGAGCACTAAAATCAAAGTAATCGGTCCCCAGCTTATTAGTGGTAGCTGATTGAGTTAATTGATCAAAGCTGTAACTCCAATGATCATCATGTTCCAAGTATCCAAGCTAGGAAGTGCTCTTGGAAAACATGAAAATGTCACAAATATTGGGGATCAACTTGGTCGTGATCTGACAATACGTGTGAGGGGCATAATGTGGGGTGCGTATAATTTGCTAACTATTTGTGAGGTAGCATATATGCAATCAAAACAACCAAGGCAAAGTTTTCTTGAAAGTGGTTGTGGTTTGAGGAGATAGTCACTATCTCCTTGGGAAGTCTACTTGGGGATGTCTTGTTTTGTGGTCATGTGAAGCTGATCGATGCGGGAAGCTTCTAAGAGGGTGTTATTTGTAGCAAAATTTGGGCATAGCCATCCTTCAAGGGAATGGTCTATAGTTTACTTTTTATGTTTTGAGTTCATTGAATAGTTGTCCTTCAAGGGAGCAATCTATTAATTATAGTAATAATGCAGTTGTCCTTTGAGGGAACAGTCTACATTTACAGTTTATGACCTTTTAATATTTTATTAGGCATCCCAATTTTATATTTTTGTGTTGATTGAACTTTTAGTCATGGACTAGACTATAGAGGTTTAGGGGTTTCCCTTTTTATTAGGACAAAGAATTAATGTTTAAAAAAGGGTTAACTAATGTTTGTAGGGAAAAAGGGTTGAAAGGAATAGGAATGAGGATGATGGGGGTTGCTCAAAGACGAGGTCAAGTTAAACATCAAGTGAATGATTACTTGGTTAATAGTAGAATGGTCATAGATGCAAAGCATTAAGGGGCTCAGGTTCTGGCTAGCTTTTGAGAGAAGATAGATGATAGGTGCCTGATCCATACTTGTACACTATGATATAAGGTCTGAGCTAATTAGGAGCAAACTTGCCTTATTTTCTTCTTTCCATATTATTCACGTGTTGGTTTTCTTGAAGGACAAGATCTCTGATTTTGAAATCTTGCTCTTTCATATTTTTGTTGTAGGCATGGTTTGGTCGATGCTTGGCAAAGGAAAGTCATCTTTTGGGCAAGCTAGGTTGAGGTCATGATAGTTAGTACAAATTCAAATTCCCCCAGTTGCTTTTGTGATAGGGACAAAGTTTGACACCCAAAATGAGATGGAGAGAAGATGTTAAAGCTCCTCTTTGACAAGGAATGTGATGCTAAGATGCATCTTGTGAAGCTTTTGCCTGATAGGCTTAGTTTAAGAGGGTGAGATTTTGATCTTCCAGGTTGTAGTCTAGAATCTCAGAATCACTGAAGGTGATGGAGGCAATGGTGGGTAATGATTTGAATAGAGTAGCCAATGGTTGGGGATCTTCAAGTTGGACCTCCATTGCCTATAAAGCTTTGATTAAGGCTTGGTGATGTTATGGAGAGCTTTGAATTAGGTCATATAAAGATGTCTTCACAGGGATTTGGTGAAGTTGTTTCACCATGGAGTCACGAATTGCCCCAAAAGATGTTGGTTGAGATGTGCCCAAGATAGGAATCTTAAGTTTTGGTGGTTGAGAAGGCTTGGTGAATAGATATGTCTAAGGGGTAGAAACCTACTCTTTTCCTTTATCCTTTAGAGTTTGGGACCTGGTGGCCACATTAATAGTGTTGATTTTGAATAAAGGGGGAAAAGGTGGTAGAGGGACCATAATCTCGCATTGGGATCTTGATTTAAGTGGGGAGGTTTGGGAGGCATGGGATGGTGTCAGTAGTTTGTCAAAAGAAAGGTTGAGAGAACCCTCAACAAGAAGGGTGTCCTTTTCTAGGTGTTGGCAAATGACAACCTTAAGGGTGCAACAACACTCAGTATCATGCCTAGGTGTGCGATGATACTAGCATATTTGAGTGTCATCGAACAAAGATGGTTTTGATTTGAGAGGTCGGTATGGCTTAATGGGCAGGAGAATGATGCTAGATGACTGCAACAATCAGTATAACATCGAAGCATAAGAACCCACCAATGGGTCTATGCTCATTATTGTAATAGGGGTTGACAAATTTTATTTAGGAGCTGTAGGGGGAGTTTTTTGTACCACCTTTTTGGTTGGTGGTGTGGCCACACGTGTAGATGGCATTTTCTTGGTGAGAGGCATCAAATTTTTTGGAGGATGTATGTTTTTGACAGGTAGAGGGAGTAATGGAGGTAGTTTGTTTTTGTGAGGTTTTGGAATTGGGAGCACTCCTATTAAAATGGAAGGATGTGGACCCAAGATAGATGGCAATGGTAAAGGTGGGGGAGTTTTTTGTACCACCTTTTTGGTTGGGGGAGGAGTAGACCGACGTGGTTTAGCAGACTTCTTTAGTTTAGTGTGAGGACTACTATTGTATAGGGCGAGGTTCAAATCTACCTTCACTTGTGGGTGAGTGAGGTTCAATATGGGGTGAACACCGAGAGATGTAATCTATTTCAGCATGGTGGATGCCTGTGAGGGTTTGGGTTCAGATGTGGACAACTGAGCTTTTGAAGATTTGGAAGTGGAAATCTGATCCTCATCAGAGACTTTAGGGTAATTTGTCGTAGAAGGGTCAGCAGTACGAGATGAAGTAGGATGTGTAAGATAAGGAGCCTTAAGTCTCTCCCATAATGCCTCATGTTCTAAGTTCCTTGAATGGAGAAATCCTAAGTTTTTAGCCAATTGAGAGAAGGGTTTAGAGGATGTTGCATGAGGCTTTACAGTTGGTCCTTTGGAAGATTTGGGTGGTTGCGAGAGTGGAAATGTGTTAGACACATCGATATTGGGCCAAAGGTGAGAGAGAAACATTACCGGATCTTTTTCAGCTGAAGTCGGTGAAGTGACAAGTTCTCTCAGTGGAGAAGGTATTGGAGAATGTGGCCCTTTAAGAGGATGGAGCACAGGGATGATCATGGCTTCCACATGTGGTCGAGGAGTGAGAAAAGTATGATCCTCCATTGGTAATAGGAAGGATGAGGGTGGGGCTAGTGGTGTTGGTATCGTCAAAGCATTCTCTAATATGGGAGAGGTCAAAGTAGACTCTCTTACATCTGAAAGGGGGGTGGATGGAGGACTATCCTCCATTGATGGAGGACAAATAAGAGAGGAAGGCTCCTCTAAAGGGTGAAGTAGAGGGATGATGGCCCCTTCTACATGAGGGCATGGGGTATGAATGGTAACTTCTTCCAATGATAGAAGAAGAGGGTAGATCGGGGAAAGAGGAATAGGTAATATGGGTTCCTCATGAGGTAGAAGTATGTGTGGAGGAGGTGTTTGATGTCGTGGGGGTGATATGGGTAGAATAGGCTCTTCTACCCATGGTGGAGAAATGGGTTGACTAACCTCTTTAGACTGTGGGAGAGGTTGGTTAGGAATAAAAGGAGAAACCATGTTGACTGTGTGTATGTTACGTTCTTGAAGGTCATCGACCATGGTCTAAACATTGTTTTGACTTGGGGGATGGTTAGGAAATGGTTGCCTAAAGACATCTATGTTTTGGTTGGCTGACACATTAGGGTTATCCAAAACAAGGTCCCCTTTGTCTAACATGTCTTACACAATGTTTTTAAAGGTTTTACAATTGTCTATGTCATGACCCTTGACATGATGATAGTTACAAAAATCATTTTCCCTATACCATGCAGGGATGGCTCATGAGGGGCCAAATTGGATAGGTTGGATTTGAGGGAGGTTAAGGACTCCCTACTTTACTATTTTATCCAATACCTAAGCATATGATTCTCCTATTGGAGTGTATTGATGATGTACATACCATTGTTGGAATTATTTTGTGATGTTTTGTGATGTAGAGGGCTCAGATTGGTTAGTTGTGGTAAAAGATGATGATCTAAGTACCACAACATTTTTTGATCCCTTGGACTTGGAGTGAGAATAAGAAGGTTTGGAAGAAGAAGGGTCATTGGATTTTGCATTGGTATTTTTACTATGCAATTTGACTCTATCCTCTTCGACTGTGCGGAGTTTAAGCTTTCGGGCCATGGTGAAAGCTTCATCAAATGTGCAGAAAGTTTGAACCTGCAAAGTGGATGAGATGTGCTTGGCACATGCTCTTGAAAAGAGCTCAATGAGCTTAGGTTGAGGTAATGAAAAGGAGAGTTAGTGGATCAAACCTCTCCAATAGGTAACAAAGTTAGCTATTGATTCATCATCAAATTGTCTAATAAAATAAAGGTCTATGATGGAGACCTTCTTAGTGATGTTGATTGAGAAGTGGTCGAGGAATAACTGAGCTAGTTGAGTGAAGGTAAAGAGAGAATGACTAGTAATAGAGCTATACCAATCAAGAGTGGCACCAAAAAGTGACATGGGGAATGTGCAAAGTAATAATGTATCATCATGCACTATGAGGTAGCAAGCATGTCTAAACATTCATAGATGTTGTTGTGGGTCCTCTTTACTCTGAAAGTGAGTAAATTTTGGGAGTTCCCACTTGCTAGGGTATGGTCGAATAGGCACCGAAGGGTGGATAGGTTCATTGTAGATTTGTTTGTATGAAAGAACATTCTTCAAACCTGAAATAGATGTCTTGAGGTTGGACATCTTATTCATCAACATCTTAATTAGATCAGGAGATGGATTGGCATGAGGGGCACCCCCTAAGTTATAGGGTACTTGGAAGGCATTATAAGGGGTGTATGATGTACTTGGTTGCATTTGTGTAGGTGTAACATATAGATAGTTTGTCATAGGGGCTAATGTCGAGGCCAAGAGGGCTTATGCCATGAAGTTGGAGGGCACAACTTGACTAGATGCCACAAAGGGTGGTTGAATGGTGAGGACACTAGTTAAAGGATAGGTGGTCACTCTTGTATTTATGGGCATAAGAGTGGGTGGGATAGAGACAATCAAGTTCTAAAAAGGTGTCAAACTTGGTTGAATTGTTTGTGGTTAAGGGGGTACGGAAACCCTGATGGAGGTAGGTCCGAAAATAGAAGGGGAGGCCAAATCTTGAAAATTGGCCATGGTTGGGTTACTAGTCAAGGTAATGGCTTGAGTAACCATAGGTTGGGTAGTGGATGTTGTTGATATCATTACCGCTTCAACTAAAGAAGTTAGCATCCCATAAATAGGGCTACTCAAAGGATCTCATGTTTGGTTTCTAGTGAGATAGTGTTGGAGAGCCTTGACATTGTGGTCAAGGAATCTCTCAAATTCTTGATCCCCTTCAAGAATAATAGGAGGTTGATCAGGGGTAGGTTGGATTGGAGTACGCTCAGTGTCTGAAGTATACTCCATTAGGTGACTTGATATGAAAGGTGAAGGTGGGAGTGGTTGTTGACTTGTGTGGTCAACAAAAGATTTGGCTTGACTGCGTTTCAAAACCATCGAAGGTGAAATGGATTCAGGTTCTAAAAACTAGGTGTTTCAGTTTCAAAAAACCAAAATTTGTGTTTAACAACAAAAAATTTGGGTTTTAAGCTTGTTGTTTGGGATGAAAATTTGTTGACAGTGACCAACATTGGTGGAAAAATTGATGTCAGTGAAGATATGTTGCAGATGTCAGTCAGATAACTGATGTTGGTGAAAATTTGTTGCTGACATCAGTGGAAAAGCTGATGTCAGTTTCTGTGTAATTCTAGAAATACAAAAAATTGATAGTTTTTGAAGGAAGAAGAAATTTTGAGTTGTTTTAGACCTCATAATGATGTGACCTTATTAGCTCAAACAATTAGATAAAAATAGCAAAAAAAAAGGTGATTTGGCAAGCAACGTCTAAAATGTTAAATTCTTAGGAATAAATTTTAGAGTTGTGGTGGCTTATGCCTTAGAAAAATGTGTTTGGGAATTGGGCTTGTAGAACAAGTCCTAAAGAGGAAGTCTATGGCTAATTTCAGGTTGAATTATGGTGCTCAAAGATCTATGTTAGGTTTAGTACATGGCCTGGTGCTGGGGCTTGCTCCCTTCACTTCACAAACCCAGAGCCGAGATGGGCTGCTTAGCCAATATATACTTTGCCTATAGTTTATACTCTACCAGAGAATATAGTAGGTCCTCCTCTTGGTAGTGAAGTCCAAGTAGGATCACTGAGAAGGGTAAGGTATCTGCTAGGTGATGAAATCCCAGATGGGCCTTGTCTCAAGTGAGTTTAAGTGTTTGATTTGATGTGATTTTGATCTGGTTGTGTAACATTTGTGCACTATGATTTATTCATAATGCTTTTAATTAATAAGTGAGCTAAGAATGCATTCAAGAAAGAATGAAATGCAATTATTTTTAACCCAAATCGAAATATGTTTGTTCAAATGCAAACAATTGGAGAAGAGGTTAAGAGTATGAAATTTTTCACTACTCTAAGATTCTGGAAATAAGTGACAAGAAAAAAAAGAGAGATATTCTTTTTAACTTGTGCTAATGGTTTCTTTTTAAAACAAAAAGATAAAAGAGAGGATGCAAGAAAAGGATATTTTCCTAATGCAACTATATGAAAATTTGCTTTTTAGAAGAATTAACCCAAGGAAAACTCTAGGGGTCCCACCGAGCATGCCAAAATGTTTCTCTAAGTTTTTGCTAATTACATTCAGAAGAAAGAAACTAAAGGTTAAAGGTCTTGGATTTGACGTTACCCAGATTAAGTTGCGCACCATATCCAAGCATTGTGGGAGCTCTTCTTTAGCTATGGAGGAACACCTGCAATAAGAATAAGACTTGAACAAAGAAGATGTTAGAAGATGATATGGTGGACTGCCAAGCTACGCGCTCAATCCTAGAAGCATAAAGCTCCATAAGGGATGATAGTCCACTATTTAAAGAAAAGAGTTTTGTATAAAATGAAATGATAAAAGACTTAAAGCAATGGAAAGGTAGAATATTGTGTACCTATTCCCTATAGTCTATGTGTCTCAAAAGGCTGGTCAAAGGTTTTGTTTGGTCTTTGGGCTATTTGGATAAGTTTTCTAATTTGCATAGTCACCGATGTCGGTTAGGCTGCCGATGTTGGTAGATAAATGGTGCCGACTTCAATTAGTCTGCCGATGTCGATAGGGGAAGTAGGCTTTTAGATGAGTTTCAGGTTATTTCTATGATGCACAGAAGAGTTTTTAGAAGTTTAGAGGTTTGTGCAGGGTTACGGGAAGGTGAATAGGGTCTAAGGATAACGAGGGTAGAGGGTAGGTGTGAGAAGAGGGTAAGAATGAGAGGAAGGCTTTTCAACCTCTCCATAGAAGAAGGTCGGGTCTTTCAACAGTACTTAGGAATATTAGATGGAAAGAAATTACCAATGTATTCTAAAATACTGAAATGAGTTAGAAGAATACTTAGCTATGCTTAGTGAAGAACTAGAGGTGCTAGAGTGCTTATTCCTATTGTGGCTGATGTCGAGGACCTCATACAATGTTTTCAATCCAATCTGAAGTGACTTGTGCAGAGTTTCTGTAGCCAAGGGAGAGATAGTCAAATTCTGATGATTGGTCTCAGAGTGTGTGCGTTGATATGTGAAGAGGCGGGGGGGCAGCTCAATGTTAGAGCTCAGGTTATGTAATTGACATCGGCGATCCCACCGGTGTCAGCTGACCATTGACTGATGTCGATGGAGGGAGAATAGGTAAAAGGGAGCTCTTGGCCTATTTCTCCATCTACCAAGTGCTTTTGCCATTAGAGAATGGTCAAAACATGGGCTTATGAGGCATGAGAGTTGGTTGGGATGTTAGGATGGAGTGAGAATAGGTCATGGTTAGTTAGGATTTAGATGACCTAGTCTTAGGGTGACTCATATGGTAAGAAATGGTCTTAGGGTGAAGTTTCTAGGCGAGGTGTCTAGGCGAGGTGTCGTGGTGAGGTGATTAATTTAAAATAAGTAATTTATTTTAAATTAATAAAGTGTGTGAGTGTGGGTTAGGAGTATTAAAGTTAAAAGGGGACTAAGGGGGGGTTGACATGATATTGGTGTCTACAATTGGTAAGTTGATTTTAAAAAGATGTATCATTGTAAGTCTCTGAATATGAGATAAGATAAATATAGATAAATATTGAAAGTGCGTATATCTAAGGAGATAGATATATAAAGATATAGTAAGGTCAATATTATAGAGGTCAATGATGTAATAGGCCTAAAAATACTATGGAATTATAGGTCAATAATTCATTTAGATTACATTACTTCCAATATATAGATTAATACTTCAAATGGAAATAATACTATAGAGGTCAATGATGTTAATAGACCTAAAAATGATTTAGTTACACAACTTAATTTTAAGCTTAAGATATTTGGGACCCATTTAAAAAACATGTGACAAGAAACCAAGGCTAATATATGACTTACAATGTGCATCATCCTCTAAATTTTTATACGTACTAACTTAGGAGGCTCATCCTATAGATTGCCTTATTGGTATAGCTAAATATAAATAGGTAAAATAACCTAAAATCACATTCAATGACAATAATATTATTCATGATGATTCTACCAATGTGCCTTTATTTATATGTTATTTCATTGACTCGCATCCTATAGATTTTTTAATGGTGGATAATGGGTTAAGTAAAAACATATACACTATGACATTACTCACTAGTCTATATACACACATAGACTTAATTGTTATGAATATTATGGTAAAAGGATTAGATGAAAAAAAAACCCTCTTGGAGGAATTATGTTAGCACTTATGATATTGTCATTATCTATTTCTACAATTTTCTTAGTTTTTCCTAATACTATGGGATTATACATTCTATTAAGATGTCCATGGATACATAAGATACTTGAAATATGATCCTCACTATATCAATGCTTAAATTATATCTATAAAAACTAATTTTTTTTAATTTCATATATTCCATATGATTACCCTATTTATATGAATACATTTACATTGAGACCTCCACAATATCCTATTATACAATCTATACACTTATGACATGACTCAAATATAACCTAACACAAACACAACATGGATATGGCTATATAGTTTAGTAGAGTGTAAATCATGGAAAATATATGAAATATTTATAATAATCTCCCACCTATTGAATACTTTCTATAAAGGCCACATGGACATACCTTTAGTAGCTAAGGGTAGTTATGCCCATTCATTTTCTACCCTATGAAAATTTCTCAGTACTCACAACCTTCATCAATCAATAAGCAATGTTTTCACTTGTCTACCTTATCTAATATTATCTTCTTATCCTCCACCATTTCCCTTAAAAATGGTGTTTCACATCAATGTGTTTCATTCTATAGTGATACTCAAGATTCCCTGTTATAAAAATTCTTCTTTTAGAGTTATAATCTATCCTCACAACCTTTTAAATGAACCCAACACTATAAATTAACCTTTGAATCCAAACCACTTCCTTTATTACCTAATTATATACCACTACTTATCCCTTGTGGTGGATATCATAGCACTACCTTTTTGTTTTCTCATCCAACTTATAGCCCCACAAAATAATTTGAACACATACCCACAGTTAGATCCTTAGAAATCAAGATCTCCAACCCAATCTAAATCCAAAAAACAATGTAGATTAAATGTTTTGATTTCACCAAGATTACCTTGATAGAACATTCCATAGTCTAACATCCTACCCAAATACATGAAGATACTATTCAATGTAGTCCAATGTTCCTTTTCAATAATTTTCATAAATACTCTCACTACTCCCATTGCATGAGAAATGTTAGGTCTGGTATAGAACATTGCTACATCAAACTATAAACAACACTAGCATACAAGAATATAAACATGTCCTAAATTTATTCTTCTATTTTAAGACATTGATCAGTAGATAACTTTTTACCAACAAGAAAATGTGTACTGATAGGATTATACTCCTACATATTAAAATATTTTAGTATCATCTCAATGCATTTCCTTTGATTTAAGCATAATTTCATGTGTATTAGATCCATTTTGATTTTCATTCCCAAATTATATTTTACAATGCCAAGATATTTCACATCAATTTGAGATGATAATTGAGACTCAATTTGTTTGATCATTAACTTGTGTTTACCAATTAACATGTCATCCATATATAATACTATGATAATAATTTTTTCCCCATCATGTTTAAAATAAACACAGGGTTTAACTTTACTTCTTCCAAGTGGAAGTCCCAACACATATATGTCAAATTTATGGTTCCACATTCTTGGTAATTATTTCAATCCATATATAGACTTGTTTCATCTTGCACACCAAATCCTCTTTTACCTTTATCTTAAATATTTTTGGTTGCATCAAGTATATTTCCTCCTCAAGCTCACCATGTATAAAATTTATCTTTAAATTCATATAGTATATTTCTAGATCAAAAGCATCAATAATAGATAGAATAAATCTAATTGAATGTAATTTAGCAATAAGAGACAAAATATCACCTAAGTCAATTCCTTCTACTTGAGATAATCCATTTTATAGTAGGTGAGATTTATACTTATTCATTCTCCCATTTACATTTTACTTCTTCTTAAACACCCATTTACATCCAACAATTTGTATTCTAAGAGGTAACTTCACCAAGTCCCAAGTTTGATTTTTATCTAAGGATTCAATATCTTCCTCCATGGCCTTCTTCCAAGACTTAGTTTATTTTGAGGTGAAAGTCTCCTTTAAAAGTTTTGGATATTCATCATTAATAGATAAAATTAATACAAATAATTCTAAACTAAAATCAAGAGGAAAATACCTATCAAGTGTCCTTATAACCCAATTTGATATGCTCAAGATTAGAGTTTTTGGTTCTCCATCTTTTAATTCCTCCTCAACTTCATATGAATCTTCCTCTTATAACTCTTGTTCTTGTTCATATTCTATAGTTTCTTCAAATTCATACGCTTCTTCTCTCTTTTCTTACTTCAAACTAAAACTATTTAGTATCATCCTTTAGTTGTCCTTATTTTTTTGGAACTTGTTTACCTCTCTAAATATAACATTTCAACTATAAATGGTCTTCTTCATTTTAGGTTTCCATATATTATATCCCTTTAAACTAATACCATATCCAATAAAGATACACTTTTCTGATTTGTTATCCATTTTAGTTATTTTTTCCTTTAGAGTATACATATAATATTCACAACCATAAACTCTAAGATGTTTGATAGAGGGTTTCTTATCATTCCAAAATTCCTATATATTTTTATCGACTAGGGTTTATGTGGGTGATCAATTGATCAAAGAGAAAGTAGTCATGACAAATTCTACCCAAAAAATTAATTTCAATCATGCACCACTAAGCATGATTTTCACCTTATCCATTAGAGTCATATTCATTCTTTCTATTATTATGTATATGGAGTTGTCTTTTTCCTTTCTATTCCACAATCCTTGCAAAACTAATAAAAATCAAAAGGATCTTTAAACTCCTTAAAATTATTGAAAACATTATATTTAGAATTGATATAATAAAACAAAAAATTTCTCAAGTATTCATCTATAAAATAAATATAATACATATATTTCCATAGTGATGGAACCTTCATAGGTCCAAACACATCATTCTGCACTAAGTGTGAAATCCCATTTAATATTGTAACACTAATGGGAAAATTCACTTGATTTTTATTATCAAACACATGATGATCACATAACTCAAAGTCTAATGGGTAGTCAGATATTATTTTAGCCATGCCTTTATATTTTAATGTTTGAAGGCCTTTCTCTCTAATGTGTCCTATCCTTTGATTCCATAACATTTTATTTTCTATAGGAGATGTAGGATCTTAATCTAAAATATTGTTCACCTCAAGAACCACATGGCTATTGCATTCATCACTTAGAGTTCTTGTCTCAAGCTTGGGTAGTGTTTCTATACTTAATCCTCTTGCTATTAAGATTGCTCCACGAACCATATTGTAACTATCTTTATTAAAAACTACCTGCACACCCACATCACTCATATTACTTATAGACTAGATAACACCAAGGAGGGTTTTGACCCTTTTGTCTTTAAACCTCAATTTAACTCTCCCTAGACCTATTATTTTATAGGCTATGTTATTTATTAAGAATACATCACCTCTATTGATCTTTTTATATTCACAAAATCTCTCCATATGAGGGTTCATATGAAAATATTTTTAGTATAAGTATTTATTTTCATGGATTTATTTATTTGGGAATATTATATTTACTCACATGGAATTTTCCTAAATTTTGGGATATGCTTGATTAGGTGGAATTGGTGTGTCATAGGTTTGACTGGAAGACTAGGATGTAACTCCTTTCACCACCTTTTATGGAGGAGTTACACTTCTATTCTAGGCTCCTTTGACCACCTTTTGTGGAGTTACACTTATATTATAGGGGTATTTTACCACCATTTGTGGAGGAGTTACTCAAAACTCCTATATGTATACTTCACTTGAGGATATTTATCACTTAATAAAATATTTGGATTTCTCCATTTTGGTTATCATGTGAAACACTTATTTTGTGATATCATTTTGATATAACTCTTTGGTGGTGTGCACTCTCTTCTAGTCTTGTGTGACCATTAAACCTCACATTTACTTTATCTAGACTGGAATCATACACTAATATGGTATTAGATCCAATCTAGTAAACATTTACCTAGTTTCTCATTATTAAGATATTTTTAAAATCTTGATATTATTTGCATATATCATGAGATAATTTTTTTTGAGTATTTAAAAAAAAATTGAGGGTATTTTATGAAATCTCAAAAACCTTGAGATTTGTTAAAATCCCGTGGTCATCCAAAGTGACAAAAACAATTATAGGGTGTTTTTGCATATAGTCATGTGGGTTCTTTTTTTTTCCAGGGATATGATTTTATGTGTAAGATTAATTTATCATTATCATCAAAAGTATCTAAGAGGAGGGTCTCACATTGAAATAGATCTCTCTATTTCTAAGAGGAGAATGCTTCATACTCATCATGACCTATTTTAGCTTGGTCATAGCTATTTTTAATGAGTCTCAACCTAGAATAGATGCCATTGATGGATTCCTAACATGCACTAAACCCTATGCATCACTATCTCAACATCTTGTCTTCCTTAGTTGATGCCTCAATTGTATAGATACATGTGTCATTGGAGCTTCTTGTAGCCATTTTCTAGTCCACATGACCTCCTACTTAGCTACTACAATCTATTCATTAGTTCTTAGCATTCAAAGCCTCCTTAAGAGTCACAAAACCTATTACTTATCCTAATATACACTTAAACTCTTAGCCTAAGTCTCTCACTCTTCTTTATATTGTGTTTTGTCTCCCTTAGACCTCATTTAACCTGCATTCTACTCCATAACATTATTTGCATCCATATATGAGGCCTTTGACCCTTCCCCTTGAATTTTACCACCTCTTTCTTTCACTTGCTCTCATTCTGGTAGACATTTTAATTCAAGACTGTGTTCTTGCATATACACTAGTATAAAAAACCACCTACTTTACTCATGGTATTTTGTTTTTTAGGTGGCTTAGCTTTATTGGTGAGTAGAAAAGATTTTTTTTAAAAAGGAAGGTCAACCCACTTTATTAAATTATAATTTATATAAACATATAAGATAGAGTTTCCTTTATGAAGGTATGGAAGGTCCTTTACATGGGAAGTCTTATTAAAAAGGTGAGTTTTATTATTATTATTATTTTTCACAAAACAATATAATATTAAAGGGGGTTAATTAACTCTTATGAGTTAGTTTTTATTATTTTTTAATAAAAATTAGGCCATTGTAAACATTTTTTTAATTTTTTTCATATAAAAACAATATTCCGTTATGATCCCTTAAAGATGGGAAAAGTTGTGGTTTAAAAAAGACATTCATATTATCGCTTGTCAAAGATTTAAGGGTCAGGGCTAGTTTGGAAGGAGGTCAAACCCCTTCACATGCAAAATAAACATTTATCTTCTTCCTTATCACTCACCTTTATTGTGTACTTGTTTATTTAGATGCATTTTCAGTAGCTTTCAATGCCCTCATCTAATTTGTATAAACATGTCATTTTTACTTTCACTAATTACTTTAAATGCACTATTAGTTGAGTCTGACGTATTTTGAGTGTATATTTTAAACATTTGGGGGGCTCAAAAATTCATAGTTTAGGGGGGTTTACTTTATTTTTTTGTACTTTCCATTCTATTATACACTTTAAATTATGTAACAACTATAACTTGCACTACTACTACAACTCATTTTTGCATTAATTGATTTAAGTTAAATCAAACCACTATTTCCCTTTAACTATCATGAATGGAAAATCAAGATGACAATAATTTTGAGGAGTAAGGGTTTGTATAGGATAACCATGGGTGATGAAACTAAACCTAGCATATATGTAGAGATAGTTAAGTGGTATAACCATAATGATGAAGCCTATGGGCTATTATGTCTTTATGTAGCACCTAATCTCTTATTTCACTTAGAGCCTAAAAAATCATTTCATCATGTATGGGCCATTATGGGTAAACTATTTGGGGAGTAAGATGTGATGAGATGTCACAATCTTGAGAATGAACTCATTAGCCTAAGTCTTTACAACTTTGACACCCTTCAGGATTTCTTCACTAAGTTCAAGTCCTTGAGGTTGTAGTCGAAAGAATGTGAGATAAAGAAAGAAGATGACCAACTTATTATTTATATACTCTCTAAACTAGGTCCTGACTATTAAATCTTTGTCTCCACTTTCCATGCCACCAAAATTGATTTGGGAACTACATGTAAAATGCCCTCTCTTTAGATGTTTTGATTTTTGACTTAACCAAAGAGTAAGATAAGTTAATCCAACTGGGCATATTGAAGTGTATAAAACCTCAATCCATAATTTTTGGTAATGGGAAATAAAATACTTCAAAGAAAGAGAAGAATAAGAACAATAAGGATCAAGAGAAGAAAAGGAAATTGACCTCTACTAAAACCAACACTAAATCCTCCTCTGCTAATGGAAAACCTGATAAAGATAAGGTTGAGTGTGCCTACTATTAAAAAAAATGGGCATGATGAAACCAACTACATGAAGAATCAAATAAAACACCTAACTCATCTCCTAGAGAATAACAACATAGGTCTTCCTAATTCCATAAATTAGAATTCATCTACCTAAGATTCTACTCAGGTAAAGGGGAAGGGGAAAGAGAAAGAAAAGGGAAAGGATCTTGTAGCAGTTGCAACTTCAACATCTTCATGGGTTATTGACTCAGGTGCTTCTCACCACATGGGCTCTTCACTAATTTAGTTTTCTTACTTAGATCCTTATGGCATGTATTTTATTAATCTAGGTGATGACACTTTTGTACCAATTGTAGGGAGAGGGTCTTTTGAAATGGAAGGAGTAACATTCAATAATTTTTTGAGTGTTCCTTCTCTATTAGTGTATCAATCATTCATATCAGAAAAGGAATGAGGGTTGAGTTTTTACTAGATTTAGTTATCATCAAGGAGTTTCATAGTGATTCTATAGTGGTAGTGGGTAGGGCAAATGACCAAACCAGCTTATATGCCTTCTCACATTTTTCACCTGATTATGCTCTGAATACATTGATGACTCATTTAGATGGAGTTAACAAATCATGGCATGAGTGTTTTATCCACCTTAACTACTATTATCTTGAATAACCTAGTAAAAATGACATGGTCATAGGCTTGCCTTGGTCCAATTCTCTAAGAGACTTTGTGAGGGTTTCTCTCTTGGAAATCATCTCAAAGTAAAATTTGACAAAGGCAAAGCTTGGAGGGATTCACAAGAATTGGAGTTAGTAAACAATGATGTATCTAGGCCTTTTCCCAACATATCTATTACAAAGGATAAGTATATTCTCAATTTCATTGATTTCTTAAGATATATATGGGTCTACTTTCTTAAGCAAAAGTGTGAAGTGTTTAAATATTTACAAGGCTTCAAAGCTCTTGTTGATAAATAATCTAAGAAATCCATTAATGTTAATCAAACTAAAAATGGAGGTGAATATGTACAATAGATTTGATTAATTTTTCACTACATAGGAGAATAATTTGAAGCATATAGTTACTTATAGTTCTTCATATAATGGAGTTTCATAATAAAATAACATATCTTTGAAAGAGATGTCTAGATGTATGATTCACTGTAAGTCCTTAGCACCTTAGTATTGGGATAAAGCCATTAATTATGCTTGTTATATTAAAAATAGGGTTTGTCATAAGACTATGAAAGGTATAACACCCTTTGAATCTTGGCATGAAAGGAAGCCTAAAGTTGAGCAATTTAGGGTTTTTAGATATCCAACTATGGTATGAATACTGAAGAAGATATGCAAATCTATAGAACCTTATTCTAAGCCTTACATATTTTTAGGTTATCTAGATGGTGTTAAAGGGTAATAACTTATACATATAACTACACATGAGTTATTCATAGAGAAATTTTTTCACTTTTAGGAGATTCCCACAAACTCAACACTTGACACTTCTTCTCTTTTAGTGGATTCACTTAGACTTGATGATTCTTCTTCTAACTCAGATCATCTAGAGTAGGTTCCTAATCTAGGGTCTTATTCTTATTCTATTTATGATAGTAAGTTAAGTTATAGTAAGTCATATACATCCATCTCTCATCATGTTTTAAAGGATAAAGATTCAACACCTGATAGAGCCATATATGGGCCCCTTTTGGCTAGGTAGACACTTCAGAGTGTAGGCATCTAGGTAGGGGATCCAATAGATAGCATAAATACTCAAGAATATTATTAGAGTGGTCCACGTTCTTTATTTAATTTAGTTTTAGATCCATAAACATTCTGAGAGGTTTCATGCATAATTCAGTGGGATAGTGTAATGTAGGAAGAATATTCTTCCTTGATCAAAAATAACACTTGGGATTTGAATTAAATTCCTAAAGGAAGGAATATGGTTTGATGTAGGTGGATATATCAGATTAGTTTTGTAATAAATGAGTTGGTTGATAAGTATAAGGAATGATTTGGTTACCAAGGGTTTTTTAGAAGTAGCTGATATTGACTACTCAAAGACTTTTTCACTTGTTTCAAAGATGACTTTGATTTGACTCACACTAGTTATAACTACAACACATGGTTGGGATGTACACTAGATGGATGTGAAGAGTGTCTTTCCTTATGGAGACCTTGAGAAGGAGATCTACATGGAGTAACCCCTTGGGTTTTTTAAGGATTCATCCTTAGTTTACAGACTTAGGAAATCCATATATGGCCTAAAATAGGCCTCTCAATCTTGGTACGCCAAGATGGATTCCTTCCTCATAATTTTAGGTTTTAATAGGAGTCATTAAAACCCTAATGTATACTTCTTAAAACATGATGATTATTTACTAATACTGGTCCTTTATGTTGATGATATTTTGATCACTAGGAGTTCATCATTTATTGCTATAGTGGAAAAGACTCTATAGGATAGATTTGACATGACTAACTTAGGTCTTATGCATTAATTCCTTGGCATTGATATTTCATATTCTAATTTAGGTATTTCACTTGTACAACCCAAGTATTTTCTATATATTTTGGCTTGGTTTCACATGGTTGATTGTAAGCCATATTTGACTCCTTTTCTATCAAGATTCAAGCTTGAGGCTAATTGTTCTACACCTTTGGTTTATGCCACTCAATATTAAAAACTTGTTGGTAGCCTCATTGATCTAACTCATACTAGGCTTGACATTTCATATGCATTATGTATTATTTCATGATTCATGCCGGAGCCTCATGAAATATAGGGTAAGTACACACATTTGGGGGACAAAAAAGGGCCTACCCATGGCCATGATTTTTCTAAAATTTCATAAATATTAACTTTTATAGATAATTTAAGATGGATACAAAAAATTTAAAGATGGTATAAAAACATGAATTGTAGCATTTTGATCTTAGTTTCCAAAAAACTATTTTTTTTGAAAAATGGTTAATTATAAATAGGTCAAACATCTAAAATTTTAAAATGGCCTATTTTTTTAAGAAAAACATAGTAGATAGATGGGCATAAATCCCACCATTTTTTTAGCATCATTACATGTTGTTTGAAACCCTTTGGTGAATATTTAGATAAGATCTTCTAGTGTGTTACATATATATATATATATATATATATATATATATATATATATATATATATATTTTAATGAATATTTTTTTTAATTAATTTTACAATTAAGTAGATCCTAAAAATTGATAGAAAAATGGATAGCTAGTAGTGCAGCCCCCTAACTACCTAAAAAAATGAAAATTGATTTTTTTGAATGTTCGTAGAATTAGGCCTAGTTTGTTACCATATAATTTGTTTTGTATTTGGATAAATGAAAAATAAACTACATAAACATGAATAAATGTATATGTGTGGCACGTAGTGGCCTAAAAAAGTTGTAGTTAGAAATAAACATAGTTTAAACCCTTAAAATAGCCTAAAAATTATAAAAATCAAATATTTGGAAATAAGATAGCATGTTCATCATGACGGTAATAATTTTTTGAATCTTGATGTTGAAATCCATAGCATATTTGGAAATTGAAATTGAAATTTGTTAGTTTTTATCAAAACTCTCAGTCCCAGCTATAGATGTACAATCACAAGCCTCTGACCTAGAAATCCAAGCCGTTTTTGAGCCTAGATACTTAGTTTTGAATTCAAATTCAAATAACACATACGCATTATATAGTAAATTATATAATGTGTATGTACTATTTTGAAATAACACCAAAAAACAATTTTTTTGTTTCTTATAGTAGGGCAAGTATATACCTTACTACTTTACTTGCCTAAAATCCTATCTCACCCTTTTATTATTTCTTTGATAGCTTTGACCAAACCCCTTTATTTATAAATTTTGAACTAATTTGTTTAAGTGGAAAACCTATTGAATTGGACTATGTAGTATAGATAATCTTTGTAAGTAGAAATAAGAATTGAGCCCTTGGTGTAATAGTGCATCTCTTGGATATCTATTTCAATAATGCTATCTAATGGAGCCCAATACCTATGAATCATTCCTTGGATTTTCCTAAAAACATTCCTAAAATGTGATGAATAAATTCTCTTAAGTTTCTTACAAATTCACTCAGTGCATCTAATTTAATACATGCATTTTGAGTTCCCAATTAAAAGTCTAACAAGAGTCTTCTATTATTATAATTATTCAAGATTCTCGTAATATATTCAAATACATTATTCAAATTTTTCCTAAAATTAATATATTTTATGAAAATATGGTTAGTCATCCATTCCATGCACCTCCTTCATTTACCCATCCATCACACATGGGACAACCATCATCCACTCTTTCCATTCCCACCTCATCTCAAGAGTGTGTCTTTAACATGGGACTAGTCCCATCCACACAATGGATGAAAAAATTACAAGCTCAAAAATAAGCTAGGCAATACTTGGTGCTTATAAATACTATAGAGTTCTATACCTTACTATGTAATTAGGATGGTAAGATAGGAAAGTAGGATTATGGGTACAAGGTATGTGTTTTTCTCAAATATTTTGATATTTTTTTCAAGTTGGGTACACATTTTATTTTGTATAAGATGTGAGTTTAAGCTAAATAAACTTAAAATGGTCACATGTATGCATTAGTGATGATGTGATTTTAAGATGTTATTTTATTGTGCATGTAGTGATGAATATATAGCTTAGAAAATATCTAAATGCACTAGAGACCTTATTCAAAACCATTAAGGGATAGTTATGATTTTGAAATATAGGGTGATGTAGACCTAGTATTGACTAAGTATGACATATGTATAAGCTACCCCAACTCAAAATCTATTGAGATTATTCAAGATATATTAAAGGTTACAATGTCCCCTAAATATAAGACCTACTTCCCCTCAAGGATGATGTTGAAAAAAGGGACCCAATAATTGTTCATGTAAATGATAAACTGCTCACCTCATATAAATGGTTGATTAGAAATAAATGCCATCATTTACCCCCTTGACAAAGGTTTTAATATTATATATTTTGTACATATCTTCAATCATCTTGTTCATATTTCATTGTAATGATCTTAAACATTATGATGTGGACTACAAGAAAGTAGTATCACAAAATTCTTGCTTCAAGTTGGGATTTGAGATTGAGGAGTCCATTATTGAATTGTGTTCTCTCCTACATGTAGGACTTAATATGAATGTACTTTGGATATATAGGTAATTCAAGGTAGAGGTATATAAATAATTTGAATACATACATATAAAAATAATAACATTTAGTGTTTTCTCAATTTGGATAGGACTTTAAAGGGCTCTACATGACAATTTTCATATAATAATGGCAAGTCAAAGGCTCACATCATGTGAATTATTTATTAGACATGAGTTGATGGGATTGATGTTAATATTTAAAAAACTTGGATTATTATATGTATGATAAATTTTTGAATAGGCCTTAGTTGTATTGGTTGGAGGTGATGGGAAATGTCTAGGTATCAAAGATTATGAGTTCCACTCATGTGAGCTAATAAATATAAAGAGTGCAGTGTGCACATGCCTAGATTTGGCTCTCATGGAATATGATATGTGTTCATATTTTTCCAAATGTTTCTTATTACTGATGGGATCAGTGATTACTTTTGATGACTTGACATAGCAGGGCTAATCCTAGCCTATCAGAGGCTTGCATCATGTGAATTATTATAGACTTGAGTTGATGGGATCAATGCCAATATTTAAACATTTTTGGTATGTATATTTACAATATTTTTGAATAGGCTTTATTTTTATTGGTTGGAGGTGATGGGACTTATCTAGGTATCAAATATCATGAGTACCACTCCTATGAGCTAATAAATTTAAAGAGTGCATAATGTGCACATGCCTAGATTTTGCCCTCACGGAATTTGAGATGTGTTCATATTTTTCCAAGTGTTTCTTATTGCTGATGGGATCATTGAGTACTTTTGATGACTTGACATAGTGAGGTCAGGCCTAATCTATCAATATTATCTACTCAAATCAGCCACTTGGTGTATAGAAGTACATGTGGCCATATCTGATTAGATCAAGACTCTTAGGGTGATAACATCTATGATGATTTTGGGATCTAGAATGTATATACATATATAATAACTCTAAAAATTATCCAATTGTACTAGACCTACATGTGGAAATATTTTATTAGATTGGGCATCTTGAGGTTCTAACAAATTTGATACATCTAGGACTTGATAGTTAGATCTCTGACATAAGTATATGTCTGTATAAGATACATGTGGTGATGTATCTAATTAGATTAGGCCTCAAAAGGATTTGATAGTTATTTAACACTTCTAAGACCTAACATCTCTAACAATGTTGACATTTTTTATCATGTATAAGGTACACGTGGTGATATGTAATTTGATTTAGCCTCCTAAGGCATTGTCAACTCTGAAACTTATAGGATATGATGTATCTTTGATATCTTTAATACTTTTTGGGTTATGAGGTAAACACATCAAAAAATAAGGTTAAATTATTGGGGAAATTAGGGTCAAAATAAGCCATGTATGAACATATTTTAAATTATATACATGATGTAATTTGGAGTGAAATTAACCCTAGAATGTCATCATGTATATATATATATATATATATATATATATATATATATATATATATATATATATATAATAAACTAGAGAATTGATTCATTCAATCAAGGAGGCATGGGAGGCCAATTTAAACCCATTATTAACATAATTATAAGATCATGATAAATGATTTAGGACAAAATTAAGTACAATTCTAGATCATGAATTGAACCAATTAGTCAATTGGTGTAATTAGGGATGTGATTTGGGAAAAATTGAACCCCTAAACCAAATTTATGGCCCAATAAATTGTATAATATATGAAACATGTGTGGATTAATTGACCTTAACTCAAATATAAATGCAAATGTGGCCAATTTCAGCCCATTGAACCTAAATTGGAGTCTACAATGTGATTAAAAGGGCTAAATTAGGTCATGTTTCATGACTGTTGATTATAAACCCTAATTTTATCACTTAAACATATATAGGTCCCTTAAACCATAAGTTCATGACGTATACACATGTACAAACCCATTACATTAAACCCCTATCCTTAAATCCTAATTTTATAACAAACATAACCCCTAAGTTCCCTGATTTAATCATAAATGCATAAATTCATGAATGTGATTAGTGCCAATTTGTGAACCCATTATTCACCTAGTTTTGTAAGGACATGTTATGGGATTTTGGGAAAAATTAACTCATTTTATCTTACATATTGAGATTTATTACATCATATGATAGTATTATTGCTTCATAGTCTTATTACATCATGTATTGGAGATTTATGCATCATATTAGACATTTATACATCATATTGAGCCATATTACATCATATTAGATATTTATTGCATCTTATTAAAGTCTTATTTCATCATATGATAGTATTATTGCATTGTATGATAGTCTTATTGCATCATATGATAGCCTTATTATAACATTTGATAGTCTTATTACATCATATTAGGGATTTATGCATCATATTATATTCTTATTGAGTCTTATTACATTAGAGTATAGTATTATAAGGGATTTTATGCATTGAATATGACCCATTGTGATTATTTTTATAATATATGCCTATACTTCAAGGAACATTTATGCATTTTAGTAACGCATACACATTATAATAACATGTACTCATTATAGTAACACATAAAAATTCCTTGAATTAAAACAAAAACTTACTTTTCAATGTCTATTTTTATCTCAAATTGAGATTGTTGTCCCCACAGACATTCCCTGTGTACTCTACATATTCTCTGCATACTTTCTTTGAAACAAAATTTGGACCCCACATTTTGAAGTACTTTCTTGGTTACATTTGTCAAAATAGGATCTGGTTCATGTTCAAGGTAAAGGAAAAAGTTGAAGAATAAAACATCAGAGAAATTAGAAGAGTTGAGAGAAAAAAACAAGTTAAGAATGCAAACATTTCATTTTAGATAACATAAAAACACTAACCCTGATGAGCCAAATGCCTTAGATAATGAGGCAATTGCTGATAATTAATTGAATAATGATGAAACTAACAATAATGAATTCAATTATGATTAAATTCACAATGATGAATTTAATTATGATGAAATTCATAATAATGAATTGAATTATGATGAAATTGACAATAATAAATTAGATAATGTTGGAAATTCACATTCAAAGTTTAAAGTTTTTGATTTTGTTGATGACGAGCCTATGCATGATATTTTACCTACCATGAATAAAATTTAATGGACTCAAATAATGATGAAATTAACAATGAATAAAATTTCATGGAAACATATAATGAAGAAATAAACAATGAAGAAAATTTCATGGAAACATATAATGATTTTGAAATGCCCTCTAAACAGATTCCACCAATAACAACACCTCCAAGAATTATGCATAGAAAATAAAAGTACTTAGTTAAAGTTGATGAAAATATTTTGAAATCAATGCATAACAAAATGTCTAACCACTATTCAAGAAGACTGGCTCAATAAATTTGGGATAGTTTCTTTCATAGATTGGAGTATGATTGTTAAATATGTCAATTATTTGTTTCATTGATAAAATTAGTTAAGATGAGACCTACAATGTGCACATTAATACTAAGATAATATAACATGGAAGATGAAAATGATGAAATTATTGAAAATATACATGATTCATATCATATTGTAGGCTCAAAATCATGCAACAAAGAATGTAATACTACCTAGCATATAATGACATGTGTAGTAAGTACTGAAATAGGGAAAAAATATTAATTTCAAAAACAAGCCAAACACTTGATATAAATAGAAAAACATTAATGAAATTAATTACAAGATGTTAAATACTTAATGAACCCAATACAAAATATCTTTGGGCTTTCTTTGGTAGAGTTACATGAAAGGAAAAGGCTATAGCTGATGCTTTGAAAGACTTACTTGCACAATTTTGGAAAGATAATACAAGAGTTTCACCTAATGCAAGAGATGTAGTGAAAATAAGAGTTGGTTATCATAATCATGACCCACATCTGAAACATTTATTGGATATGACTCAAACCTAATTGTACTCTAAGTTTTGGAAAAACATCCACAAATTGCCTTTAGTCAAATATTTTTTGAGATGACGAAACCTTTTTATATAAAAATAAATCACACACACCAATTGTTGTTGTATGTAACATGTTGAATTTTTTTATGAACTATGATTTTTTTTCCATATTCATTTTACTGTGCATACTAACAACATTTTGAAGGAGTGTGGCATAGAAGTTCCACTAAAATTAGCGAGGGAATTTATTCCAAATATTTTTTGTAAAAGACCAGATGGACAATTATTTTATAAGAAATAATGTTTGGATGGAAATTATAGCATTTATGGTGGATTTACAAAATTAAAAAAATGTATCCATGAGGAGTGTACAAGTGAAATTGGATAGGAATTAGTTGGTTTGATCAAATAAAAATCTGTGACTTGTCAAGTGAAAGATGGAAAAGAATCTAAAAGGTGTGAGCTTGTTACGAAAGAGATACCTATTTCAAAATTTATGGTTGAATTCACAGAGAAAATTATTTATGAGTGTGAAAGGAACACACATAGGGATAAATGGTTGTATGAACATTTAAAGCTAAGAAAGGACACATTACCACTTGATTATATTATTTTAGTAGTTGAATTTTCTAAAAATTACAAATTCAAACCATAAATAGAAGTTTAATCTCAGTATTAAAACTCAACACAAGTTTCCATATTCATGCATATATAATTCATGCATGCACCTAATAGTATAGAGGAAGATCAAAAAATATTGAGTACCATTTCTATATCAGTGATGATCAATCATATTGCGTAGATTATGTGTAAGGTTGTTTTGATAAGTTCTATGGATAGTTGACTTAGAGGAACATTACTTTCAAATAAAATTACATTTGGTTAGATAATTACACATCATAATTCAAGAATGGATAAATGTTTTATTGGTTAAGTAGGATGCACATTACTACTGGTGTAGAACATTTTTGGAGTTTCACTAAGGCTCGCCATGGAAAATGGGAGCATGATGGTGTTGAAGCATGTGTAAAAAGAGACATTGCAAGGGAAGAGTTAAAATTTAACCATGTTGCTATTTTTATTAATGCAAAAACCATGTTTGAATGGTGTAATTATAACATATGTCATGGTGATCAAGCAAAGTCTACTGTTAGTAGACATTTTTGGTCAATTGAGGAAAAATACTTTGGAAAACTATGACGATTATATGACTTTAATAGGTTCAAGTGAGATCCACTCATTTTTTAACTCAAATTTAGGTTCTTAGACTATTCATATGTGACACTTGGCATGATTTTTTTTTACATGCATGGAATCTATTTGGAATTAGTGTGAGTCATAAGAGTGGGTAGATGACTACGGTTCTAGACCTCTAATTCCAATCAACACATATCAGGTTCTACCAGCATTTCAACTTACAAATATGGCATCATCACATGACTTTGACCATATATCTGATATAGTGTATCTAAGTAGAAGATTAATATTTATGTACTATTTATTCTCATTATTTATCTTCATAGTGTCCTTAAAAATTATTTTTTATGATGTAGACCATGTTTTTATAGTTATTATAGATGAGGACAATGAAGAGGAAATAAATTACTACTTATGTCAGTGTGTAGATGGAAATAAAAAATTGAATTTCCTAGTCATAGATGGAGAAAACATTTATTATCCCACTGGGTTTGTGGTAGTCACTGAAACTTGGCTTTGATGATATATTATAAAAAATTCAAATGTATGGTTGTTTAAAGACTTTAAAATGCATAGGAAGATACTGCACAATTCAAATTTAGTTCTTATAATGAATATTCAATTTTAAAAATATCATGGGAGGCCAAGAAATAGGAATTTATGGAAATTTCATGAGTCAGACCATGACACTATTCTTGATACTATCAAGATTAGAGCAGATCTAAGTGGTTCATTAGATTGAAATTTGTAGGTATGTTGACTTATAAAATGTAGATGTAATCAATTTTACCATATGTTTTTTATTTTATAGGTAGTAAGTGCATAAATTTAATATTTAATTACTTAATTTTTTTTTAGTTTAGTGGTGCCAAATAAGCTTCCACCTTCACATGGTTGGCATCGTTAGTAAAGAATTTCATATTCTTGAAGCTAAGAGAAGCTTACTAAAAGTACTTGACATTTATGTGCTCCTGAATAATTTCTCATGACAAGTCTATTTTTCCTTGTAGCCTTCCAAACATATAAAAATCCTTTTTCTAAATTATCTATATGGATTCTATCTAAACCAAATCCATTAAAATTACCTCAAATGGCATTACATACCAATGTTACACACAAAACAAACACACTTTTCATTGATTTGCATATTTTCATTGGTATGGTATTCCTGAACAGTAATGAAAATGTACTTACATGTGGAATTATATGTCATGGTCATTGGAGCATGTCTAATTTACTTATATATATTTGCTCAATGTGGTGGATTTTCACCTACCAGTCTTGAAGGCAAAACGTTAGTTAAAGGTCAACAAGTTATCTCTTCACTACCAAAAAGTTGCATTTTAGGACTTGTTATTACAACTTCTACCATAGATTGATCTTAGACATTCTTCACAATAGATTCAAGTTGAAATTAGAGGGATTTTCCATGCATAATATGGATCTTATGGATCATCCATATGACTTAAAATTTTGGTTTTAAGCATACTTGAAGTTAAGCTAAAAATCAACATTTTTCTTGTATTAGGAAGGGTGTTCTTGAGCTTAAAATAGGTGGTACTTTTGTTGATCATGCTAGATGGGAGGCATGGAACCTATTATTTGACAGTATCCACCCCTCTATATGTGTTGGTAGTGATAGTTTTTAGCTAATAAGCACCAAGAATGGAGTTACCAGATCATAGCTTCAACTTTGACAATATTTGTTGTCAATGTTTTTATGCTCTAAAACAATACTAAAAATGAAATTGTGAGTGGAATTAGATGTCAAAATAATTTAATCACATGTAATTTTCATATATATATGTTCTTGAAGTTATGGGTTTGTACTTGCTAGTCTTGAAGGCAAAAATACTAGTTGAAGGTCAACAAGTTATCTCTTCACTGCCAAAAAGTTTTATTTTATGACCTTTTATTGCAACTTCTACCACAGATTGATCTTAAAGGTGATTAAAACTAGATTAGGTTTGAAAATAAATGGATTTACCATGTATAATATGTATCTTATAGTTCATCCATATGACTTATAATTTTGGTTTTATGGATGCATGAAGTTAGTCTAAAATCAGCATCTATCTTGTACTGGGAAGCGCATTCTTGAGCCTGGAATGAGTGGTGGGTTTGTCAATTGATCCATACAGGAGGAAAATAACTTGGTATTATATGTTATACTCCCCTATAGATGTTTTTTCAGTACTAGATTTCAACCAATAAGCACCAAAACTAGAGTTTTCAAACCATAGCTTTAATGTTGACAACATTTATTGTTAGTCTTTCTATGCTCTAAAATAATACTAAAAATGTACTTGTAGGTGGAATTAGATGTCATGGTCATTGGATAACATGTAATTTGCCTATATATATGTGATAAAATAGGTGTATTTTCACCTACTAGTCCTGAAGGAAAAATTGCTAGTTGGAGGTCAACAAGTTGTCTCTTCACTACCAAAAAATTACATTTTGGGACCTATTACTCCAAATTCTACCATATATTTATCTTAGAGGTGATTAAAACTAGATTAAAGGTGAAATTATAGGGATTTATCATTCACATAATTTATCTTATGGTTCATCCATATGACTTATATTTTTATATTTATGTATGCTTGAAGTTAGGCTAAAAATCAACATCTTTCTTATATTGGGAAGGGCATTCTTAAACCTATTAAACCTAGAATGGGTGGTGGGTTTCTCAACCAGGGTAGATGGGAGGGAAATAACCTATTACTATACATTATCCACCCATTTGGATGTGTTGGTAGTGCCATTTTTTATCCAATAAACACTAGAAGTGGATTTCTTGGATTATAGCTTCAACTTTGACAACATTTGTTGGCAGTGTTTTCATGCTCTAAAATAGTATTGAAAATGCACTTAAAGTTAGAATTGGATTTCAAGTTCATTGGATAAAATTTAATTTTCCTATGTGTGTGTGTGTGTGTGTGTGTGTGTGTGTGTGTGTGTGTGTGTGTGTGTGTGTGTGTGTGTGTGTGTGTGTGTGTGTGTGTGCAAAAATTGGTGTATTTTCACCTATCGGTCTTGAGACAAAATTTATAATTGGAGGTCAACAAGTTGTCTCTTCATTGCCAAAAAGTTGCATTTTAGGAACCATTACTGCAACATATACCACAAATTAATCTTAGAGGTTATTTAGAATATATTAAAGGTGAAATTATAAATATTCATCATGAATAGTATGGATATTATATTTCATCCATATGACTTACATTTTTGGTTGTATGCATGGCTGAAGTTAGGCTAAAAATCATCTTTCTTGTATTAGGAAAGGCGTTCTTGATCATGTGGGTTTGTCGATGGGCTAGATGGGAGGCAAAGAACATATTCATATAAATTATCCACCCATATAGACATGTTGATAGTTTTATTTTTCTAATTGGATGCCATTAATAAGCCAAAAAGGTCTAATAGGCCTAATAGTCCAAGTGAACCATATACACATGGCTAGAAGCTAGTGCTATTAGAATTGGGTTTCAAGACCTTTGAAAGGTTTTTTTTTAACTTTTAAAAGTGTTCCAAAAATTAAAAATCTATAAAATGTTTACTATTTTCAAGAGAGTTCATAGACTGGTCAAACCAAGGAGAAATGTCCAAAAAAGGGGGTTATAAGCCTTAAAAACCCAAGATGAGCCTTGTATGTGAAATGGGATACTGGAGTGAGTTGGATAGCTTAAAAGGGGTTAAGGAAAGTGTAATTAGGTCACCTTAAATCATCCATGATAAAATTTTGAGCTCTTGAAACCTAGATCAATATTTGGCCTTTGAGACCTAAGTGAATTGCCTAGTGGAAAACTAGTACAAGGGTTGTATGGTAGATAGAGTGAGACATGATTTTTGGAGTTTAATGACTGGGATATTCATGGAAAACCAATAATAATATTATTTTTCCACCTAATAGAGATATATATCAGGATTCAATAAGGACCTAAAGTTAAGAAAGCACAACAAGGCTTTGAGGTGTTTTTAAATGGTGTGGACCATTTTAGGAGCTTATTAAAGTTATCAAAGAGACCATCATGTTATATAAGAATAAAAGACACCTCATACGTTTCCAAAGATTTCAAAACACCCTCAAGCATGACCCTAGTATGTACATCACCTCAATCTAACCAAGGAGTATTCAAACACCTAATGGGTACTTTATCATGTAAAGGAAATATATTTGGTTTTGTAAGGGTTGATACTATCAAGAAAGATTAAACAAAGGTCTTCTTTCTAATTATGGTGTTTCATTGAGGTTACATGAGAATTTAGGATCAATGGGGTCTTGGATCATTTGAGAAATGTTCCTGAACACCTACTTCTTTATTCATAGTCAAAATTTTCCACCTACAGTCCATCCTTTAGGGTAGTGTGTATATATAGGATAGCGGGTCATCTTGACTACTTCCATGGTGGGATGTTGGTGTCCAAGGTTAGAGGTGGGATTCTACAAAGTCAAGCATGTGAGGAGAGGTTTCCAAAGAATACCTATGGTTATACCCTCAAAGCATGCACCTACAGCTAGGAAAACATAGTCATGAAGTCTATATTGTCAATGGTGAAGTTTCTTGGAAAAATCAAGATTTTTAAAACATGTAATTACATACATCATAGGGATTGAGGTCTATCTTCAAGTAAATATGGGTTCAGAGGAAAATGATTTATGAAAGGAATGTCATGTTTCTTGAAAACCCTAAGAAATGAACCCTAGAGATCATGAAAGGAAAGGTTCCATGATATTTTAGACTCAAAATCATCATGTTAATACACAAACCAAGGCAAATTAGGATGATGACTTATTTGTGAAATTTGACCAAGTGGACATGTGTCACTAGTTTTTGCCAAAATGGGCCTACAAGCCAAAGTATGTAGGATCTAATCACAAAATTTGGTAAAGAAGATAATTATTACCTAATATATCCATTAAATATATTTTTTATGATTTTAAAAAATGGTAACTATTCAATATTTTAGTAAATTAAACCCTATGTCAAATCACAGTCAACATTGGAACCTGCCTTGGAGAAATTGGTCAGTTTAGGGCATCTATAGGTTGATTCAAAGCATGAAATTTGGTAAAAAATGGTATAAATGACCTAAAGAAACATACCATGCCATCATAAATTTATTATAAAGAGTTTATGTTCCCACTATTTTGATACAATCCTCTTGTAGTGAAGAGGAAACCATTGGAGACCAAATGAAGTTTTGTCAATTTTGGATGCCAGGAAGCATTTTAGGCCTTAGAGAGGTCTTAAAAACATATAATATGATTTTTAAAACCTATATTTCTCTATTTAAGTGATCACATTTAGGTTTTTTGTGCAAATTTTTTAAGAAATACAAGTTTTGACATGAAGGAAGCATGTAGGCAGGTCAAGGTAAATTGTGGTAAAAAGTGTCTATAGGACAAAGTACATATAAAAATGACTTGAAACTTGGTAAGATTGGTAATAATGACCTAATATACCCATAAATAATATTAGGAAGGTAATATGAAAATTTTAAGTGCTATTTTTTTTCACAATCCCATCCATGTCTCATAATGGTTACTATTCATGTAGACATACTTTTTAGAGTTTTAAGGTGTGTTTGAGGGTTCCAAGATTAGGGAAGTATTTGATAAGTATAGTAAGATGGTTTTAAAACTATTAAAAAAAATTTAAGGGTATTAAAATTATAGGAAATCTCAAATCCCCATAAGTAGTCTCAAATGCATAAAGTCAAAGTTGGTTTTATTATCATTGGAAAGGTGTTATGAGATGTTTTAGGTGCCATGAGGATGTTTTCAAGCATAGAAGATTAGTGAGAAGGTCACGTTGGTCCTTTAGAGAGTATGTATTTAATATTAATCCTTTATAGAGTATGTGGATAAGAACCCTCAAAAGTTAGTGAACATCTCTGACAAGAATCATTTCATGAAACAACACACATGCCAGTCTAATCAAGACCCCTATTTATAGTCAATTAGTGAGTTATAATCATTTTAAAAGGTCAAAAGGATAATAAAATATGATTATAATGATTTTTAGTATTCTTGGAAAGTTTATAAATGTTTTATGATACCTTTAGTGAAGTTTAGAATTCCCTTGAATTGACATAGTTCAAATATACCCTACACAGTCTACAAAGGAATGCATAGTCTAGCATAAATCAAGCTATACCACTTTAATATATGGTTGATAATAGATTTTAAATGATTAGATGAGTTATTTAAGGTAAAATAGACCTATTGAAGGTAATTTTGTCCTTTGAAACGTTTTGGGTCTCAAGATATGGAATTCTTTAGGCCCTTGGGTCTATAGGGGGCATGGGAAACCCTAAATTAGGGCTTGGGAATTTTTTAGAGATTTAAACATGGGAATTTAATGAATTTTTTTATTATTTATCCCTTATACATTTAAAAGGTGAATCAAAACTTTTTAACTTGAGATTGTATGGCTTAGTATACATTCTAGGACTGAGGGTTTGGAATGGGGTTAATTAGGCCTAAATGAGGGTAGGCTAATGAAGGAAGTGATAGTTAGAGGTGGATTTGGGATATTAAATTTGACATAGGCATGGAAAAATATAGATTTTACCTATAAATTCCATTATAATATCATTAGAAATCATAACTTTTCCATACAAGGCAAAATATAGTAAAAAAAAGACTACAAGCCTTGAGAGAGTGTTGTGTCCATAAGGTGTGGAATGAGAGTAAAAGATTGTTTGAGTACTTAAGGGGGGTTATAAAAATTATTTTATGATCATATAATACCATATGTTATAATAGGTTGAGATATTGAAGCATAGACCAAGGTTTGGTCCTTGAGACCCAAAGAAGGTGCCTAGTAAGAAACTAGAAAGAGATTGAGAGGAAGTTTGTGAATGAGATGGATGTAATGAGGTAAAGGATGTGTTGACCAATTTTACCATAGGATAAAATGTTTCAACCCCATATAATTATAATCTTGTATAGGGTCTTTATATAATGTCATAGGGTATGTTGTAGTTCATTTGATGTCATTTCATATGCCATTCTAGTCTTGGTTATGGTCTAGTTTAATCTTTGTGCCATATGATATCTTAAGATTAATTTTAGAGTAATATATTTAATTTGTAGGTTTTAATGGTTCCCAAATATTTATGATCATTTAAAGGGTCTATATAAGCCTCAATAAGTTCATTCAGAGCTCTAAAAGTCTAGAAATAAGATTAAGAAATTAGACCATCATTAAGACATCACATAGAAGCCAAACTAGACCAGTTCACTTGGGCATATTATAAATATGATCAAAAAACCTTGAATGACTATTAGAACCTATGTGATCAATTTACATAGTGTTAATATCATTATTTTCAATTTTTATATCTTGATAAGTCTTCTATCTTGAGATCTAAGCCTTCACAGTTCAACTTATCAAGTCTAAGGAACTAAGCCATCCTGCACATCACATAGAAATGAGTTGAAAATATTGATTTTGACTTTATTATCTTCACTTAAGAAACTATATGAGCCAAAATTTTATATAACTATGGATTCCTTCATGCCAAGATCATATCCTGAAAGGTTCATGTCTTGTAAGCTTTCTAGCTCAAGTTATAAGCTTCTAAAGTTGGACCTACAACATAAGAGGTTCGTGATAACATCATGTTTGAGATATATAAAGTAACCATTTGGATTCAAAATGTCCTTAAAAGTTTCAAATTTTATTAAGATATAAATTTTCACATGAGCTCACATACTGACACTTGAGATCTAATGGTTCATGCTAAGGTCAAACAAGTTAAAAAGTCCCTAGGTTAAAGGCATTTAAAGAGATACAAGTTAGACAAGATCTAATAGTGTGAATCAACCAAGAAGAGATCTAACAGTGTGAGATCAACTAGAAAGGAGGTGGGTCCAATAAAAATCCAATGGTCCATGTTTCACTGTACATCTTGATTTGATGGTGTGAGATGAGTCAAAAGGTAAAAGATCTTGAGAGACTACCATGTGGAATAAGCATAGAAGCTAACAAACTAATAATAGGATCATGAGATCAATGTGTGATTAACAAGTGGTAGGATCACATTATTCATGACAAGAAATAAATGGACCATATTTGTTCATATCAAGGAAATCAGTGGCATGTAGAAGGTCAAAAGGTCAATACATGATATTGAGGATCTATGAGACCAATAGGAATAAGGATAGGTTAGAAAATTTTGTTTGGTCTAAGTCATTTTCGATGGGAAAGGTTGAACTAAAGGACCATTTTTTTATGGAAGTAAATAAGGTCTTATAGGGTCATCTTTCCACCATTATAACTTGATCAAATGTTAAGGATCAGACATAGCCATGTAGCTAAAGTGATCAAGAACATAAAGGGATGCCATTAAAGCTAAATATGGACCTCTGATTCAAAGATATGTGGTGTGCAGGGTTCATCTTGTGACTATGTTTTCCATTATTAAAGGGACCTATAAACATGGTGAATATTTAGTTCTTGAAATGATATAATAGGTCTATTTGGACCTATTTAGATTAAAAACAAAGGTACTATGCAGTCTATATGTCTACATCAATATAAATACTATAGGAAAGGCAATAGTTTGAGATTGGTTTTTCATCTATAGTGAACTTATGAACATGGGGACAAGTTTGAGCGTGATCCAATTGGAACAAGAGTTAGCATTTCAAAATATACCATGAAGGTATACACATAGACCCCATTGACTTCATCTTTAGAACCAACTGCATGAAAAGGACCCTTCTCTCCAATTTTGAATGCCATGACAAACTATAAAGGAGTAGTTAACAATAAGAAAAATTTATAAAAAATGGATCCAATTATTGTAATTACATTAATTTTAGAACTTAGCTCAAAATAACTTGATCTCACCATTTCAACCATTAGGGATCATCAGTAAAGGAATAATGTAATCATGCAATGGACTGAAGTGACCTAGATAAGTCAAGAAGCTTGAATGAGCATAATTGTAGAAGCAATTATAATTATGGTGCAAATGAATTTGAACTCATTTGATTCCCCTTTGGACTTCTCTTTTCCCACTTCTCTCTCAAATGCTATAAATAGCTACCATTTTAGCCTTTGTAAAAAGTTCCACTCCATGTATGGTGGAGCCCTACTAGATTGATGTCATATTTTACCTTTGAACATCAATGTAAATCTGATTTTAATCTCTTGAATAAATTTCTAAGTTTGTAAATGAAATATGGTAATACAAAGTGATATATATCCTTTCTTCCCTTATCCTTTCATTTTTATGTAAGAGTTCCTATTCTAATAGGTCATATAAAGTGTTTAAAAGTGTATGATCTTATATTTTAAGTGTAAAATGAGCCTTAGTGTCTATAACTAGCCTATGGTTCACTTACCTTAGATATCCCTCATGTATCTCACCTCTATATTTAAAATACTCATGTTAGAATCCATAGGACTTAGAAGTTAGTTTATGTGTCTTGTTTCTTATTATAAGAAACTATGATGGTCATATGGAGGACATATTGTTGTATCACCCCCTTAGATTAGAATAATTTCATGCAACTTCCAACTCTTTTCCCCATAAGTAACTAGTTAAGTAGGTGTGATCATTTCAAGATACATTCAAGGAGATATCCCCTTAAATATATAGGCTCACTTCTATTATAGGTACACCCACATACCTGGAAGTGTTCCCATGTTGCCAAAATCTAGAAAAAGCTTAAAAAATTATTATATAGTGCAATATTTGGTGACAATAGTTTTGGCACACCTGATGAGATGAAGGTCCAAGAGAGTGGAAAGATTTTTGTTGTGTCTTTCCTCTAAAAACTTTTAGAAGCAAGAAACTTAACACAAATGGTGACTCCAAATGATAATTGTTGACCATTTTTTGCCCAACAAGCCAGAAATTAGTCCCCTTCTCCCCCTGCTATTCTAGGCCAATTCATTTTTTATTTTTCACAAGTCCAAGAATTTTCTACGGACTCTGTAGGTCTATTTCTACAGACTCTACAGGTATAGTTCTATAGACTCTATAGGGCTTGATTTTCTATGGACTCAGCAATGAGGTTTTCTATGAACTCTGCAAGTGTAATATTTTGATAGATGAAGAACCAGTTCAGAGAGTGCAAGGTTTTACAAATATTCTTCAAACTCTTGCCTAAATAAATTCATAGGGAAAGAGAGCTAAAATGGTTCAAAGACATTTTTCCTTAAGGTTGGAAGACTGGTTCAACAACATAATCTTTCCAAGAGTTAGCACCTTTGAACCATTGGACTAGCTTCATCATTTGGTTCAAACACTTATTTCAATGCTTGGTTCAATCGGCGGGTTCAACACTTGGTTCAATCAGTGGGTTCAACACTTGGTTCAATCAGCAGGTTCATCATTTGGTTCAAACACTTGGTTCATCATTTGGTTCAATCGATGGGTTCAATGCCTTGGTTTTATTAGTAGCTTCATCACTTGGTTCAATCACTTGGTTCACCGTGGAAGGTTCAAAGGCTCAGTTCAATGAATGAGTGGCATGCAATGTTGAACCATTGAACCGTTGAACCATTAAACCATTTTTGGTTCAATCGGTTGGTTCAACGGCTTGGTTCAAGGGAGCATCATAAAGCTGAAGGACAAGTACCCTTACAGAGGGTAGTTATAGGTTCAAAAAGCCCTTGCAGAGTGTAGGGAGCACTTTGAATATATTCAAAGGATAACAAGAACCTGAAGGAATAGCAAAAGACTAAGACAACTCTCGTGGAATTTTGTCAGTGAGAAAATTGCCCACAAAAAAAGCCTACAGAATAGGCCCGAAGGAATTTGCCAAGGATGGTGACATCTCAAAAGCCATAAAATTTAAGAAGATAGACTAGCCATTGGTTTTCAAGCTATTATGGGCCCGTGAATGTCAAATTTCACACCAGGGAATCTAGAGTGCAGAAGGTGCCAAATGGCAACCATAAAAGCTTTGACATGTTTTATCTAAAGAAATCGAAACATGCCATGTATCCCCTGCAAGGTTTAGTAGAAGTCAACAAGTGTTAGCACCCATTTCCTCTTCCCTTTTTTCCCATGAACACTATGGTGGGCCCTAATGAATTACTAAAGAGAGCAGAAGCCGCCACACATCATTTTCTATAGTACTCTCCAAGGGTGTTTCAAGTTTCTATAGTTTTAGTGGGTACTACCACATGTCCCATCATAAACTCAATGAAAACCACCATGCATCGGCATCCACAATTCAAAGTGCCTTATGAGTTTCAAAGTGATGGGCACGCAGATGTCAAACTTTGTAGGAATGAGTAACTGTTGGTTTTTTTAAAAATGGCATGAGCATGAAAGAATTTAAAGACTAAAGTCTAGAGGGATAAATAACTAGAAAAAGTAACCTAAGAGACAAAGGAGAAGAAATCAAGAAGGTATCCCAAGTGGTAAAAGGGAGGTGAGTTATATCTGTAGTTGAAATAGTGTCTGCCAATTGATTACCAAGAGGTGCAAACAGGCGATGAATGGTGTAACTCATCTTTCCCCATTCTACATTAATGAGCAAGCAAGCCACAAAATGCCTTAAAGGAGTAGTCTTTTGTAGACAAATGGCATGGCCCATAATTTCACCTTGAAGTAAGGAGCCGATACAGCATTACCTTTGAGCAGCTTTCCTCTTCCCAATGCCCAGAGCACACATGGGTCATTTGTAAAAAGGGTACCAAAAAGCCTTCTTTCTTCCTCTAAATATTGTAGACTTGTCATTTGGAAAAGGATATATCATATTTGTAAGGTGAAGCCTTGGAAAATTTTCACCTAAAATCAATAAATGCATTTTTACCTCTATTCTGGTTAGATATCTCTTACTGTGTTGAGTGTTAGTTTTATGTTTAGTCATTGCTTTCTAATGCTTTCACAAGGTTAACACCAATGCACCTAGTGTCTATAAGGTGCCATTCCTGTGAGTGACAAGGAGAACTGAACTTAGAAGCATAGAGACAGAAGAAGCCACTATACAGTGTGCCCTTTCCATAGCACCTATGGTGAGTCCCTATTTTCTATGTGTTTTGTCAAAGCCTCCCTATTAATTTCCTATAGCCTGGTCCTTTTGCTAGTTTAAGGTGTACGTATGTGTTTTTATGGTTTCAAGTGTGAGTGTGAGTAGGTCAAATCATTTGATGCATCACCTCTTTTAGAGTAGTTCTATTTTCCTATAATCTTTCTCCCTTTTCATCCCCCCATTATATATCTATATACCTATATTAGCACTTATTAGAACAACTCTGATGCATCAAAGGGAGCTAGCCCTTACCTAGAGACTCTCCCCTCCAACTTCACCAATCCCACAAGTGAGAGGGGAGTTTCAATTTTGACGTGTGGAATGTAGGAGCTCAACCTCCTGCCCCAGGTGTAATCCACTGCATCAACAATTTTTGGCATGCCCGATGGGACAAAGTTTTTACACTCAGTAAATTTTTAGGATTGATGCTTGTCCTGTTACAACAAACCAATCATTTTTAGCATTTGGCAACTCCATTAGAAAGAGATTCATTTTTTTTATCAAAGACCAGTCTGAACCCCTATGCCTAAAATCACCACGTGGTTTACTGCCAAGGGTGTTCCTTTTGAATTCATTGAGTTGCCTTTGAACTCAGTAAAGAGACTAAGGTTTGAGAGGACCCATCCTTATTCAACAAACCACTTTCCTAGACCTGTTGTAAGGAACACATATGTAGCAAGGCCAAAGTTACACCCTATCATAGCTATGGCATTACCCTTTGTGACTTTTCATGGTCAGAGTCCTTTGAATCTCCAATGTTATGACCCAATTCTAGGAGAAGCCCTCAAAAGTGTGCCTTCCTTTGATGGAGAGGGGCCCATTATAGTCATCGAGCACATCAAAAATATTTCTAACCTTTGAAATATCCATAATGTCACTGAGGAAAATGTTGCAATTAGATTGTTGTCATTGTCTCTCAAGGGCAAAGCCCTTGAATGGTATGAGACTTTGACTATAAATTCAATTAGTTCTTGGAATGAATTGGGTACTCACTTGATGGACCGTTTTGTGGAAAAGAGCAACCACCTCTCACTTGGTGAGTAGCTGACTACCATGAAAAGAGCCCCACGTGAATACATGCAAGATTTCAACACTCAGTTTCAAAAGACATGGGATAGAATCCCCATTTTGGTAAGACTAACTGTTAGCTATGCTTTCTTATATTACTTTAGAGCATTGAACAATGATATCACTATTATGATATAGACCATGGGAGGACATATGCTGCCTACTACCTATGGCATAGCTATAGCAGTTAAAAATTTCTTAGTGCAGGCTAGGAAGATAGCTCCTAGACCCCATATGCCACTTTTCCCTAAAATGCTGCCTCCAATTTAGACTGTTGCTCCCACATTAGCTCTTCTACCTAGCATAGAGAAACTAGCTATTGCTCCATCCAATGAGCTTCATGAAGTCAAGAGTCTGTTGCAAAATATGTCAAATGAACTTGTGGCTATTAAAAGGTAGCAAGCTCAAAGCAACAGACCCAACCAAGGATACCAGTAGTATGGTCAAGCTCTTAGACCCCCTTTCCAACATTACAATCAAGGAAAAGGTCAGCTTACTCAAACTAGACCCTTTCAAGGCTACAACCTAGGCACCCCTTCATCATCTAAGGCTATGGTGCCTATTCAAAACAATCTGGTGCAAGAACAACCAAGTTGTTCGACCATGGGGTATGGTCAAGAGTAGGTTGTTTATATAAATGAAATGATGGGTTATTACCCAAATTTACAAGATGATTAGGTAGTTGCCCATTCCAAATTCTTTGAGGCTCCAATGTAACCCAGCACGAGAACCAATTAGACCCAACCTGATTCTACTCTCATGAATCATCTGGAAGGAGAATTCTATTTAGTGAATTATGTAGGTGCTATAGACAATTAGGTTGACTGTGTTATAGCCAACACAAGATTAAAAAGGAGAGCAATGGAAGAAGCTCAGGCTATTATCCAAATGTCATCAATCCCCTCTTCATCACCTATAAATCAAAAAGTCCCAAGTTTCAGACCGCTAGTTGTACCTTCAATTCCTCAACCTGCACGTCAGGCTATAAATAGTTCCAAAGAAAATTTGAAGGAAGGCAACCCTTGGGTCAATGTGGTTGACCAGATGAAGAAGATGTATATGAACATCTCCTTGTGGGATTCACTATCAATAATGAGGCAAAAGGACATGTTATAAAAGGAATTGCAAGAGCTAAATGAACAAGTTTTCTCAGTAAAGTCTAATAATGTCTTGATGATGAACAGATAGCCTTCCACCTCAAGTCAAGACCGAAAAGAAGAAAAGGTTCCTCCCTTTTTATGTGTCCTTAGTCATAAGAGATTTCTTGGTGCATAATTGCATCATTGATAGTGGGGCAAGCACCTCGGTGATGCCCAAATGTATAGCTGACAAGCTAGGCTTGAAATATGAAGAAATGACCAAGGGAGTCCTGTAGCTAGATGGAACCCTAGCAAAGATAGTTGGGTTGGTAAGAGGTTTGAGCTTGATGCTGCACACTTGCCTAACCTTCTCAATTCCTCATGATGTGGTAGTGGTGGATGTCCCTCCTTACTTTGTCATCTGTTTATCCAAGGATTTTACATCCAAGGTAGGTGGCTACTTAGCAGTGAATTGGTCTTATCTAGTTTTTTGGACCAAGTATGGGACTAAGGTCAAGATTGAATCCAAGCCACTCCACAAAGATCATCTAAAACCTTACTCACTCAAGGTATTAAATGTTAGCTATGCCATTATTGACCAAGAGGAATCCCAAGTAGACCAATCTCCATCCTCTACCCTTGAAGGAGTTGTGGACCTGCTCTTAGATGAATGGGGAAGTGACAACTTTGAGCATGATCCTTACAAGTTCATAGAGGAGGTAGGCCTCAAAATTTATTACATGCATGAAGAAGGTAATTTCTTACCAAATTTGATGAAAGTTGGCCAGGAAAGCTCAGGTTTATGGCAACTATTCTTTGATGGTTCAAGAAGTAAGTTGGGAGCTGGTGGTGGAGCGGTGTTAGTCTCTCCTTCAAAAGAGAGGTATTTTTCATCTTTTCAATTCCAATTTTATTGCACATGCAATCTTGTGAAATATGAATCCCTCATCCATGGTTTGGAGTGGGCAAGGAAAATGGGAATAAAAGAGCTACAAGTTTTGGGTGACAGTGAATTGATTATCAATCAAGAGGCCAAATTTTGACAAAGAATTTTCTACTGAAGTCCTAAAAACATAGGGTATGGGACTTAGTAGAAAATTTCTTTGCTTTCAATATTTCTTCCATTCCTTGAGAGTGAAATAAATAAGTAGATAGGTTGGCAGCAGTTGGTGCCCAGTTTGATATCCCTCAAGAGATAGGTTGAGACCACAACTCACATCATTTAAAGGTAGTGATCCAGCCCTCTGTGCTTGACAATGTCACCAACTGGTAGGTCTTCAACAGTGATCATCAAATAGCACTATTTTTGTAGGAAGAAGTTGAGTTTGCTACAAAAAACTAGGTTAAGCTGTAGTAGCAATATGGCAACCAAATTGTTTAGCTGAAGAACAATAAGCTCCCTAAAGTTTTGGTCACTCTAGAGAATATCTTCAATGGAGATGACCAATTGAGAAGCGATAAGGCATGAATTGCAACAAAAGAGGATCACCATGAGAAGGTGGAAATATTCAAGGATAAGCTTCTTACAATTGGGAAAGTGTGCATAGACCATGAAAGGTAGGCCTTCATCTTGTTGTGCCAAGAATTTGCCGATATCTTCACTTGGGAGTATAGTGATTTGAAGGGTTTTGACCCAAGTTTGGCCTAACACACCATTGAGCTAGAAGAAAGTGCCAAACCAATCAAGTAGAAGTAGAGGCTTGTCAACCCAATGATTAAGCCTCTCATGTGCAAAGAGCTCACCAAGTTAATTGAGTCTAAGATAATATTTCCAATCAAACACTCTTCTTAGCTGGCCAATCTTGTTCCTATCTAAAAAAAGAATGGGGAGATTAGACTGTGTGTCAATTTCAGAGATCTCAACCAAGTCTCTTTAAAATACCATTATCCTCTCTCAAGCATGGAGTAGATCCTTCAAATGGTGATAGGCAGTGAGCATTTCTCCCTCTTGAATGGGTATTCAAGATACAACCAGATCTTGGTGCAAGACTGTGACTAGCACAAGACAGCCTTCACAACTAGGTGGGAATGTTTGGTTACAGGAAGATGCCTTTCAGACTGTCTAATGCTAGTGCCACCTTCCAACGAGCTATGGACATGGCCTTTCAAGGCCTAATAAATAATATTGTGCTAGTATATATTGATGATGTGACAATTATCTCTAAGGAAGTGAGCCAACACATGAAACACCTCAAGCAAATCTTTGAGAGGTGTAGAGAGTTTGGTATCTCTCTCAATCCTAAGAAATGCATGTTCGCCATCCATGAGGGAAAGCTCCTTGGTCACATTATTTCTTAAGGCCTGAGTATTGACCTAGAAAGAGTTTGTTCCATCTTGGAGCTATCCTTACCTAAGCACAAGAAAGGCCTGCAAAGCTTCTTCAGCAAGATAAATTTCATACAAAGATTTATCTCAAATTTTGTAGAGATGGTT